>OY756422.1:29626389-30226389 GCA_963576905.1 Mystacides longicornis | reverse complement strand
CTGTTTTGTCAAAAACATTCCCCCTCAAGGGTGCTCTTTACATGATACACTAGATGTTTTTGTTTTTCAAAAATTGTTTGAGAAGTGTTTTGTTATTACTACAATGCAAGGTTTTCTTCTATGTAGCTAATACATCAATTTAAATAGTTTAATTTTCTTCTACAAACTTAACACAGCACCATTTTTATTCACAGGAGTGACAAAACTGGAGTTCTACCAACAAATCGATAAAAGGTGCTTGAAATGAAGTAACAGAGAAAAGCAAAATTAACAGTCAAAATAAAAGAACAAAACCTTTCATATCCTAAAAAAGATTTGTACATAAATAAAAGTATCTTATGTGTACAAAATCCATTCATATCATCTAGCCCAGATATACCAACCATTCCCTGATAATCTTTTGAATTCCCTTTCTTTTACTATATTCCTCATAGATTAGTGAAATAACACTTACTTCTTGTACAGCCTTGAGATATTTTCCAATGTTGTCCTCAGAACACGGTTCAAAGATTGTGCGTCTCTTTGATTTTGAATGTAAAATTAATTCCCTTATTTCTTCTTCTATTGCCTCCATGTTATCTATTATATTTGCCATGTCTAACAGGATATATTATAACAAAGCTGAAGGTTTCAAATCTGAAAATCTATAAAATACATTTACACCTAATTTTGTACTTTTATACAATTAAGCACCAATATTATTTTGATAAGTTATCAAAAGATGGTAACGTCTATTTATTTAAATGTTGTTTTCAAATTGATCTTTCAGACAGGACGAATAAACTAGAATGTCAAACTGATATATGAAACAGAATTGTCGCTATAAAGGCAGATAGACGTGATATAAATCAGATGTTATCTAAAAATCACTACAATAATAATGTACATTTTCATGACAGACAAAAAAGTAATATAAAGCAACTCCGGAATGCAATATAATTAAAGAAGGCGTTTTGCAACCGTATTGTATCTGCCAATATTAATTAGTGAACCGTGAAAATAATGTCGACAAATAAAACGAATATTATGTACATACCCTCTGTTGTAAATTTATGCAAAGTACCTACAAATAATTTATATAACTTCTGTCAAAATGAAAATTGAGAGCACTATCCAATTTATTATTAACGTTACATTACATCACTGTAGCTTTGGCAAATGTAATATTATGACAACAAAATATAAAAAAATAATAACACAACGCAAAGCGCCAAAGGATGAAAGTCTGACAGGAGAATAATTAAAATGTCAAACGATGGCGGGAGCGGGAATTAGAATTGTCATTTGTTTGAAAATTCATAGACAATGAATAAGTTTGTGTGTCACTACTATTTATTTGGTTTTTGATAAACCGTTCAATGCCAGCTCGTGGCCAGCTCATTGCTTTCGTAATAGAAGGCAGTGCTTAATGTTAAATTTAATAATATCTGATTATAGAATTATAAATAAATATTATAATTTAAAAAATTTAGTATACCTACACACTCAATCATAAGTACAAAAAGTACATAATATTTTTGTGTAGGTACTTTCTTTGATTTTTTGGCATTTGTTCACTTGCATGTTAATAATTAATTTCTCAAACTCGAGAACACCTTTACAAACAATAAGGAAATCTTTCATTTTTTCCGGGATATAGTAAGTTCTTTCAGAATAACCTACATTTTTTAAGAAGGAGCTGTAAGGTATTTTTCGTGTCCCGTCAATTCTCTGATCTGTAATAATATAATAATATCCCGGATAAGATTTAAGCCGGAACATCGGCGAATTGGTTACCAGCCACTTCTACTAATAATAATTATCCAAGAAATAAAATGACTATTATGAAAAATAAAACTATAAAATTGCATGCTCAGTGTTTTAATATATTTATTTACATCGTATTAAATTTACATAATATGGATGTAAAATATAATAATATTACTTTGTAGCCAACAGAAATCAATACAAAATATAGGGGAGGGGAGGCGGTTACCGTACAGCGGGCGATACCGTACATTGCATTTGACAGAGATGGAATAATGAGAGAACAGTTCTATCCTTGTCTAACGGTCGTAGCACGCCACCGCTGTGTCCTCGCTCGCACTCGTGGCAGTGACTCGCCAGCTTTCGCGCGTGGTGCATGTGACACGATTTCTCGCATTTTTTTATAAAAAGTGTCTTGAACTATTTACGCTGTAAGTACTATTTTTATGTTTTAATTGTAATATTTTTATACCTACGTTGTAGGATATTGTTTAGGACTTCTATTAACACTGAGTTTTCATTGAAATCACAGATCGTTTTCGTTTGTTGAAATATTTCTTACAAAATGGCGGATTCGGGTCGGTTCGTACATTTTTGTACGATATCACCCGCAAGTAGGGGAGAGGTGTGTCAATTGTTACAGGGTGTCAATTGTTACATCGCAAATATAGCGCCTACTAAACCTCAAATGGTATAACATTAATACTTAGATAATTGCCAAACAATTAACTGTTTTACCGACGTACCCGCCGCTCAGGTTGGCCTGCTGTTATTTTGGCAATCGCAGTTTATATGGTTTTTGGATGTATTTGATTTTTGCGGTGAGCGTCAAATTTTTTTAATTACTCTAAATATAAATAACGCAGGAAAGCGAGAGTGGTATTAAAAAGCTCATTAAGGATCAGGCTTCATATTAATGTAAGTATTTTGATAAATATTTTAGTAGTAGTTCATATAACCGTATTTGTGAACAAAAAACTGGTGGTGGTACGATTGTTACAAAAGTCAGGGTGTCAATTGTTACATGTAACAATTGACACCCCCTTTAATACGACATATTTTTTGAACTAGGATTTATTGAAATATGTATCTACATATTTTATTTTAATGTTACAGATTCACGAATATGGTTTACATACGGGTTCGTAGAACAACTAGAGGTAACATAGAAACCCAACCCAAGAGGGACATAGAAAGGAGTTAAAAAAAATCCCAAAATGGCAAGCCTACATTCCAAAAAAAGAAGAAGCAGAAGAAATCTGAAGAGAGCGATTGTTCTGGCAGTTGGTCTGAAGATGGTGATATTTGCCTTGTGTGTTGTAAACCTTAAAATCAAAGTAAAGAAGATTGGTTACAGTGCACCGATTGCCGCAAATGGGCTCATAGTACTTGTGCAAATAATGATCCAAATATTACTTGTCTTCGTTGCTTATTCGAATAAAAAATGTATCATATATGTTCGGTTTATGCTTTTTCTTTAATTTAATAATAATATTAATAAATATTATCAAATGTGTTGAATGTTTTGTATTGTTTTTTATGTTAATTATTTTTTATATTTAGTAATATTTTTTATGAAATTATTTTTCACGTATTTTTTTAAACTCTTTGTATTATTTTATTTTTCTACTATTCCATTAAATACACAATTACTTGAGCTATCATCTCACTTTAATTTTTATTTATAAAATTTCCATCATTAGTCTAAAAAATACGATGAGTTGAAATTGTAACAATTGACTCAGGGCACTGTAACAATTGTACCACCCAGTGGGACAATTGTTACAATCCGACCTGCATCACATAAGTGCAATTATCAGAAAGACCAGTGCGTTTTTTAATATTTATAATATTTATAGTTATAGTCAAAGAATGTATCTAATAAATGTAAAAAATAATTATATATAATTATCTTTAATAAAAAAGTTATGACGATGTAAACAAAAATTGTAACAATTGACACACCTCTCCCCTACGGTATCTCCCTATCGTTGTAATTTGAGTCGTATTTTAATATTTTGTCTTTGTTTTCAGATGCCACGATGTAAGAAGCTTTCTTGGTCACCTCGCAAAATGAGACTCCCTATAGAAGAAGTAAAAGCGGGGTCCAAATTGCGTAAAACAGCAGAGAAATTTGGAGTTCCGGTAATGACTCTCCACGATCATGTAAAAAAAGGATCTCAATATATTCCTAGACTGGGAGGGAAACCTGTATTTACTACTGATCAAGAAACAGAAATTCGGAATGAGGTGTTGAAGCTTTCTAAAATGTTCTATGGATTAACACCGCAAGCATTAAGAAGATGTGCTTATCAGTATGCAGAAAAAAATAAAATTGTCCACCCATTTAACAAAAATAAAGAAGAAGCTGGAAAAGACTGGTTTTATAGTTTCCTAAAACGGAACCCAGAAATAAGTGTCCGTGTACCAGAAGCAACTAGCTTGAGCAGGATCACTGCTTTCAATCAGACTGAAATGGAGTTATTTTTCAAGAACTTAATTCACTTACTTGAAAAACATAACATACCTCCAAATAGAATTTTCAATGTTGACGAATCGGGTGTTACAACCGTCCATAAGCCAGGAAAAATACTTGCTCGCAAAGGACAAAAACAAGTGGGCGCTGCTACAAGTTGGGAAAGGGGCAAGAACGTCACAGTATGCTGTTGTATGAGCGCAACAGGTCAATTCATTCCACCTTTATTCATTTTCCCGCGCATTCGAATGACACCAGCGTTAGAAAAAGGTGGTCCTCCAGGTTCAATATACAAGTGCTCAAAATCAGGATGGATGGTTGAGGAAATCTTTTTGGATTGGCTGAAGCACTTTGTTGAACATGCCAAGCCAACTTTGAATGATGTCGTTCTCCTGATTCTGGATAATCACGTGAGCCACATATCATTAGATATTTATGAATTTTGTCGTCAAAATGGTGTGTTGATGCTTTCACTACCGCCTCATACATCCCATCGCACTCAGCCACTTGATCTGACATTTTTCGGACCACTAAAGCTGCAATATCATAAGGAATGTGATCTGTACATGAAAACCAATAATTATGAAAAGCTGACACCCTATGATATTGCGCCTCTTTTTAACAAGGCATATTTGAAGGCTGCTGCTCCAGAAAAAGCAGTCAATGGATTTGCTGCAGCTGGGATTTGGCCTGTGAATCCTGACAAATTCTGTGATCAGTACGCTGCACCTAACGATATGCTTACCATTGATCAGAGTGAATCAGAAATACCCAGTGGAATACCAGAAGTCATAGAGCCAATACCCTCAACTTCAAAGCAAACACAGGAAGTAACAGAAACATACGATTCGGAAAAAGGCGAAATGGATGTCCATGTTTCTTTTAGTGAATGCTCAGTAGCACTTATTCAGAAAAACGGTTCTGAGACTTTGATGGAAAAAAGGAAAGGCAAAGGGAAAGGAAGGAAACAACATTCCGTTATTCTTACATCAACACCTATTAAAGAAGCTTTGGAAATGAAAAAAGCTCTGAAATCTATCAAAACTGAAAAAGCTAAAGAAAAAGAGAAATCTAAATTAAATCTTCAGAAAAAGAAACCAGGAAGAAAGTCGCATAAAAGAAAGATCTTAAACAGCTCAAGCTCAAATAATGATGAGTCTATTACGCTAGACGATAGCGACGACGACAACAAATTTTATGAAGATGGTGAAACGGGAGTTACAAACGAGCTTTGCCTTATTTGTGGCGAATTCGGTAAAGATAGAGAGCTCTGGTATCGCTGCATAATGTGTGGGAAATGGATCCACGCATTGTGCAGCGATAAAGATGTGCCAGATAATTATATTTGTATGTTTTGTTACGATAAATAGGTGAAATATGTATGCCATTGTTATACAATACGGTGTACGGAATCACCTGAACGTGTCGGATGATTCCGTACTTTTATATTTTTACAAAACTTAATAAATTTAATACTTGTATTTGTCTGATTTTATTTTTTGTTTTTGCATTTAGTAGAGTAATATTTTCTCTAAAGATAATGCTTAAGATAAATCTAATGAGACCTTAAATTATTGAGTAATAAGCGTTCTACCTTAAGTGTACGGTAACCCCCTCCCCTCCCCTACCCCCAAACAATATCATAATAATATTATGTAAATAGGATTAGGTGGGTAGCCCAAAATTGTTATCAAAATGTAAAATATAGTCCTTAATCACTGTACTACTACTTCACTTTTATGTAGTACCATAAACTTGGTTATCAATAATTGATAATACCATCAAGCACCCATGACCAAAAGAATAGTTAACAAAACTTTTACCAACTCATAAAAATACATAAAAATAATTAAACACAATAAGGATACACAAATTTAATTGATAGTTTTCAATTAAATGGTGTTCAGGTTTTAAATACTTAAAAAATATTACTTTAAATCGTAGATATTCTCGTAGTCCTTTAGCCATGCCGAATTAAACATTAGATTCAGTCGATTATTAATAGTATGTTCCTGCCACAATCTTTCTTCATGTTCATTTATTTTGAATTGACCAAAAACAATATGAAACATATAACATTTTGTTTATGGCACATTTTTAGAATTGGAATTAGAATAATCATCAGTAGAGTAGTGTCAATAGAAGTACGTAGTTCTCTTTTTATTCATGTTAAGCTGATGGTTTCTCTTCTGTGACATTGGTCACTCCTGACGCAATCGAAGAATTTTCTTCAGAAGGCGCCTGACATGCAAGAGCTGGGAATCTCTTGTACAAAGCTGCTCTGTATTTCGGATGGCTGAAAAATATAAACAATACGGTAAAGACTCTCTTGCTTTTTTTTTATTCGATTTGTATAAAAAGCAGAACCTACCTTATTCCATACACAATTGGGTTGTACATGGCGTTGGCTTTTGCAAATAATGAGCCAGAGATGGTTGCCAACGGACTGATGGGGCTCATGTCAAATATGCCCGCGAAATTTATGATCAAATAGGGGGTCCATGCCACAAACCACAAAGAAATTGTGAAGAGTGCGATCTGCAAACACAAATATATCGATTATTTGGCGTGTACCTGTACCTATCGTGTACATTGGAATCGCTACGAGCGTTCATCTTCATTTATTTTATCATCATCAGCTTAATCTATTTTTTTTTTATTAAATTTGCGATTGCCAATCACTGGCTAATATCTTTGTGACTACTGTAAAACAATGGGAGGCATCAATATGTAGTATGATTTCGTCCCATACCATACAAAAATGTACCTATATCTTAACCCTCCTCAAAAGAACGAATCAAATCATGGTAACCACCTTGGTAACCTAGTTGTCAATCAATCAATCAATTCTCCCTTTTACACTCCACTCAGGGGAATCGGGAGGCAACAAGAGCTCTCCATTGCGCTCGATCTTGCGCAATGTTTATGACCTCCTCCCATACCGTGTCCATGTCCCTCAGCTCTGCTTCGAAGGAGCGGAACACAGTGTGGGAGGGTCTTCCTCGTCTTCGGGACCCTGATGGGAGGAAGAACAGCGCTCTCCTCGGCCAACTGTCATTCGGCATCCTTAACACATGTCCCAGCCAAGTCCATCTCCTCCCCACAATGGTGGAGGTGATGGTCTCACGCTGGGTGCGCCGGCGTATAGCGTCGTTCGTGATGCGGTGGCACCATCTTACGCCCAGAATTCTCCTTAGGCACTTCATCTCAAAGGCTGAGACTTTAGTTGTCAATGTACTGACTTCTTATTCTCTGTTTTTGATTATTGGTAAAGACTTACAGTCTGAGCTTGTCATACTTTCTCAAATTGTAATAATTAGCTGTTGTTTGATTTTACCTGTAATACCTTTGTGTAAAAACATGTTAATTTATGGGTTTTTGGGAGGATCTGTCAAGGATTAGAACCTTGATAAGAGAAGTAACAGCTATAGTAATCTTCTGTATCAACTGTTATTGTTATTGACAAGCCTAATATTCTAAAGAAAATAGAATATTCACCCAGCTAGTTCCAACAAAATTCGAACCTTCGTCCTGCCGAATATGGAAATTAACAGTTGTGATAACTTGGTATAAATGGAAGTGTCAGTAGGTTGGACATGACGTGTCGCGAGGCAGAGAAATGAAAGGTGGAGACTAAGAATTTTAAAATGACAACCAAAAGAGGCGAATAATGGGGACCCCCAAAAGATGGGTCAAATATATCATGATCCCAGTTGCGGGAAAAAAATGAACGAGAGCAGCGCAGATCAGAAAAATATGGAAAAGGCAATGGAGAGACGGCTAACAAAGAAGAAAAATCTAACTTGAAAAACGGTGGATTGTGATAACCATGTAGAAAGCAGATATTTTTTTAGACTAACCTTTGCTAACTTGTATTCTGTATTTGCCGTTGCTGTTTCTGCTGTTCTGAGGGAGGCGATGTTCATCTTCTTGGCCTGTTCCCTCATGGACTTCTCATGCTTAGAAACTGTCTGATATTAATACAGAAACAAAATAAGGGAATTGATACAGTTGGTACAATTAATATAAAACATACGATTTGACCAAACATAGTTATTAATATAAGTATATACCTTGACTATATAGTAGTAGGAATATACAATGAGCGCCAACGGAAGGAAGTAAACAAAAACGGCGTAGGCCAGAACATAGGATCTGCTCACCCAGTCCTTACTGAGGTAGTCTGTCCCACAAACAGCCATGTTGCCCTCTGGCACATACCTGAAAACATCTCCAAGTCCTCGTATCATCATATTTCCCGAACAACATGAACCTATTCAATTTCTGGAAAGTCGAATAAATGATCCCAAGAATACTCCACTCAAATGAATCATCGATACTTAAAGCTACTCTTGGAGCATTTTTTCCAAAGTAGCTAACATAGATAATATGGAGACCATAATATCTCCTGGTGTGGAGCATACGACGGGGATTGCTTTGATCTCATAGTACCCATCCTCACCTCCTCAACATTAGTCTCCCCTGGAAACCACGCAATACACGTCGAATAACCAACCTCTCTAGATGTGTTGACGCATGGGCCAACGTGGAAATACGTTCTTGCTAACACGCTCGCTGCCTTGGCGTTGGAATGCCAAAAAAAACCTTGTCACGTTCAGACCTGAGATATTTGGACATAATATGCGATGGAAGCCATTGGGTGGATGATTAAGGCTCAAAATAATAGCTATCTTGAGATGCAGATTTCAACTTAAGTATGTCCAAAATTTATTATATTTTGCATTATTTAGTATACCGATTTTTCAAATATTATTGTGTTGATACAAATCAGTATAGCAAATAGATATAGGAAGATAGCAGAACTTTTTTACCTATTCCATCCGAAGAGTGGTGCCACTGTCCAAATAATAGAATTGGCCCAAACACCCACAATCCAAAGGATGGCTTTACCGTTGGTCATTGGCTTGGATGCCAAACCTTTCACGATGACATTGTATCTGTCGAACGCTATCATCGTCATGGTCCAAATGGAGACGCACCCAAACAGTGAGCCGAAACATCCATAAATTTGGCACATGAATGGTCCTGCGAACACATCAATATCAATACATAAACTGAGTTTTTATTTTTTATTTTTGACCTTTCTCGAACTGAACCCGAAATTAGACGTTAGATAAACCATCGTTTCAAAAGTTTTTAACTGACATTAAAATATTAAAATATCAAACTCTCATCATTGCTCATACTACAAAAGAATCAACATTAGATCTGTTGGCCCAATAGCTAATAACTATTCTTGTAATAACGAATTGCGGATTCGAGTCCTGCCGGGGCTCGGTATTTTTCGACATGTTGATCATCTCCGAGGAGAGTCCCATGATTGAAAATTTCGGGGATTTGAATTCGATCGCCTAAATGAGAAATGTTGTTAAAGTAAAGTGATCGCACTAAACCAGCCTTCAAAAAGGCATTTTAAAAGACTGTTGTAATCCCGTAGTGGTCAAATTGAAAAATTCGCAATTTAGAATCGAACTCAAATATTGGTGAAATGTAGATATCTTGGAGTAAATACCTACCTATTAATAATTAAAAATACAACAATCTTTGAAGTTTTTTCCTACTATTTGTAGTAAGTTCGGGCAGTTCTTGTGTGGTTTACTCAAGTACACTGTGATTGTATTTTTTTTTTGGTTCAAGAAAATAAAAGTTGGTACCAACCTATAAAATAAAAAAAAATAGGCAGTACTCACCATATACCCAGGTTTCATAGTAGCAGTTGACAACGGCGGGAGGGAACATGCAGAACAGCATCAGAAAATCCGAAAACGCCAAGTTTACTATCAGGAGGTTGGACGGAGTTCTGAGGGACTGTTGAAAGTAATTAAGAACGTTATAAAACGGCACATTCATAATAATATTTACTTAATCATAATATTACATGTATAATAATTGTATACCTACTTTTGTACTGGAAAATATATAAATGACCATTCCATTCCCAGAGATACACGTGATTCCAAGAAATATCAAAATAACCGCGAGGAAGGAGTGCCACAGAGGGTTGAGCGGAGGGAACTGGTACCTGTAAAAATATTATATTGGTAAAATTTTGTGTGATGGAAAGATTTATCGCTTACTCAAATTTTGTGTGACGGGAAGATTTTTGTCGTTTAGTAAAATTTTGTGGTGGGTCGGAAAGATTTGTCGCTTAGTCAAATTTTGTGGGATGGATAGATTGTCGCTTGGTAAAATTTTGTTCGACGGAAAGATTTGTCGTTAGATAATAATATGTCAAATTATGTGGGATGGAAAGATTGTTGCATAGTCTACAGTCTACATAATAATTCAGTTATGTATTTACTTTAGTAATATTTTGTTTGACGGGAAGATTTGTCATTTACTTAGTCAAATTTTGTGGGACGGAAAAATTTGTCCTTTAATAAAACTTTGTGGGACCAAAAGATTTGTCGTTTTGTCAAATTTTGTAGTGTTTTATAGACGACCATAGGTACAAGGCCTCCAAAAGAAATTGGAAGGGCTTACCAGTAGGCGTCGACTAAATGCAGCATGTCTGGGGAGACCTTGTCCACTACCGTGACGTTGTGAGAGGAGCTCGACTGAAGCTGCCCCCATGACTGCAGGGCGCTGAAACTCGGTGAACCTGTCGCCATTTTGGTAATGAAACTGTAAAAAATTATAACGGTTTTTAAAATGTCTAAAAAGTTGCAAAAAATCACTTGATTAATGGACGGCCTCCATGAGTCATTTCAGAACTCAAATGGGGATTATTTTATTATACCTTAAAACGCAACGAAGGGTATCATCAATAATAGAGTTAGTCTTGGCAGGATACAATAAAATAAAAAAATGGCGGGCACATTGGACTGAACATGAAGGTCGCTATTGGCTTTCAACAGCAATTGACAAACCATGAAAGTAGGTCTATTGGAATGCTTTTGGGTATTGTTTTACTTCGAGTTCTCAAAACCATTTTTTAGTGTTTGGACTTAAGTCAGGTGCTAGGACTTGCACCCAAGTAAGCAATATAGGTAGGCACCAAATGTGTGAGAAATTTAGCAAGAAAAAACATACCTGACAGGTCGAATGGAAGATTTAACTGAAGAAAATCGCTTGACGACCTACTTCAGCTGCGAGTCAGGTTGTTGTGGTGTCCACCAAGAGCGAGGGAAGCTACTCAGAGGCAAGATCAAGCCTTGTCTTTTATACCAGCTCCGCTTGATAAGCGGCGTCAAATTGAGCGTAAAACAGCTCATAAGCAGGATTTACTTAATTTGTCAAGAAATTTACAGCACTTCCTAAACTTGCAAAAAAATATTTATTTACTCATTGTGATCTACTCTAGTTTGATTTTTGCATTTTTTATTTATCTGTACTCTCTACTCGTTTGTATCTTTCAAAGTCGGTAAGAAAAGTTGAAGAGGATCTGGATGACGGAGTTTTCGTCCTTCCACGTCCAGTAATCAGACCGAATCTGTTAATACATACAATAGCTCAAAAATAAAATCCAATCGAAGTTCATGTTCCAATAAACTGGAATGTAATCGAAATGTTTACCAACTTAAAAAATGACATCACAGATTAAAAAATTTAACCCAATATTAATTTTTGTGCATAATCGGAATTTTGACCTGATATCCCTTTCTTGGAGAGGCAGAGAAATGTATAAATTTGACGAATGCAATTTTTTTTCTCAATTTTTTCATAAAAAGAAGCAACTTTATCAAAAATACAAATTTAGCGGCCCTACAGAGGAACAATAATATTTTTTTTTTTTTATAAAAATGAATCTGTGCTCACTCAAACTGAACACAAATACACTATTTGACTCTTTCACAGTAAGCTCAGTAAACTTTAAAAGTAAGTAATTGCCAAAGAAAGACTCGTGCAAATCTAGCGTCCGGGGTTTGTGCATTGTGCGCCCAGTTTTTTCATCACATCATCGCTGTGTCCCGTAAGGGGTAGGCAGAGAGAACGCCTATGAGTCAAATTGAAAATTCAAATTTATTCTGATAAAAAAAAATAGTTGATAGCATGATAGACTACATGGAAATAAACACGATATTTTGTAGCTACATTATTGAAAATGGCACGGTGGGCTAGTTTATTAATACAAAAATATAATATACAATTTCTAACGGAAATCTCCATTAGTAATCCACTTCCATAAAATTTTACATGAGTTTTAGTAAACCACTCTCTGCTGGTGGTTATCTCAAATTGTATTGATAGTCGAATGGTTTCTTGATATCTCAAAATATTATTTGCGTAGGGAGGTACCCGTTTTCTTCACTAGTCGGAAGGCTTCAAAGATGAGTTTTGAGATGGTCGGTGGGTGGCAGGTATAGTCGGTTTAATATAATTTCGACGCCATTTCAATATTTAAAATTAATCAATATGAATAATCTAAAACCTCTAAATACCTACCATAAAGCATCTCACAACTCAAAAATATTTAACTACCTACCTTGTAAATAAAATATTAATCGTAGGACAACTTGGTACAGTCAAAACGTCAAACTTTGTTAATATTTTTCAAAATACAATTTCGCCAGACGAAACACAAAATCAATAAGGATAAAATCCTGAAGTTTACCACAATCATCATGATATTCTTTCCTCTACTATCACTCGCTCTTCTCTTCAACTCTACAGCAGCAACACACATGGGAGACATTTTGGTCCGTGTAGTTCTATCTGAATATGTGTGTGATCAGTTCTTTGGCAAGTAGGTACCCATGTTAATATAATATTCATTTAGGTGCATCCTCCATAGCAAGGGCGTCGCCAAGGGCGGGCAGAGAATAAAAAATGTAGCCAACCCCAAAAGCAACCAAAGTTCTAAGACCGTGATTTGCCGATAAATCCTAAAAACTCTTCATACTCTTGACTCTACATAAAATTCATATTTTTCTCATCTTCCATATTATAGGGTATATTATGGAGAATGGTCAAATTGCCCCCACCTGGGCCCCGGGCTGGCGACGCCCTTGTTCCATAGCCAGAGCTAAGGAAATTAGAATCCGCCCCTACAGATCCCCACATGTAGGGGTAAGACACCCAAGGGCGGATTCAGCCTTGGCACCAGGGGGGGTCACAAAGTAAAAAAAAGGTCATTTTCAAAATTTGGTATCTGGAAACTACACTTTTCCTAAAAAAAAAAAAAAAAAAAAGGTCATTTCCTAAATTTGTTATATGGTACTTTTGCTCCAGGGGGGGGTCATGTCATGGCCCACATGAAATTATAATTATGCTAGCAAAATAAAGATTTATATGATAAATATCACTGCCCTACTTGAGATTACATAGCCTAGGGGGGGGGGTCATGACCCCCCTAACCCCCCCCTGGATCCGCGCTTGAAGACACCCCGAGGTTGCCTGGTATTAGGTTAGTCACACACCCATCCTTAGCCTCCATTAGTTATTAACCTACCGTTAGTCACACACGGGTCGAATTTCACCTTGAATTGAATGAATGAATATCCGGCCCTCTACAAGGGATTATTATACCGCGGTTTCAGCCTGGGCCAACCCATTTCCTTGTTTAAAATCTATAAATTAATTGATTGATATAGGTATTATAGATGATGCTAGTCAAATAGAATCGTAGATTTTAAAACGAAGAATAATTTTTCTCTCTTGTACTCAAGAATTTCAAACTTTTATCTGTATATTTCATTAGGGTCGGTACTCACTTGTGCCGCGAACGTGTATCGTTACATCAATTTTATCAAAAGAATGCATGTGTTCCTCTCGCATTCGCTTTTCGAATCACGTATACAATTAACCTTTCGATTAAATTGATGCAATGTCACACGTTCGCGGCGCAAGTGAGTATACTGGGCCTTAATTTATTAATTTTCTACTTGTTGTATGCATGGGATTTTTCAACCTGTTGAACATGTCGAGTATTCTCATGATTAGGAGTTTCGGAGAGTTAAACATTACCACCTATTAGCGAACATTGTTAACGTAAAGTGTGATCACACTAAGTCAGCCTTCGAAATAACAGTAGAAGACGGTCGTAAGCCCGAAGCGGTTTGTTCCATCATTTCCATTTTTTAAATCGAACATCAGTAATAAATTGTTAGACCCATTAGTTGTTACATATTCGAAGAATTTTTCACCTTGAGTTCTTTTTGGATTAACCACGCTCAGTTGAGCCCATGTAGGCGATTAAGAAATTTACAAAGTATAGGACGAAAAGCAATTATGCGAAATAAATATCGGTTAGCAAGAAAATCCAATTAAGTAGATAATATCAAACGGCTGAGAGTATTATATTGAGGAGTTTCTTCAGTTCTTCTTCCGAGATCTTTGGAGATAGTCAGGTGAACAATTGTAAGTTGAACATAATGTTTATTTAAATACTTAAATCTAAGTATTGAACGTGCATATTCTTATCTATATATTACCTAGATGTAAATGAATTCGATAAAAATAAGAAAATGACATTGATGTATTTTTTCCACTTTTTTCTATGGCCCTAACGAAGTAGGTATCATGTAGCCTTGAGGGACGTATACCCTCCGAATGTATCAGGATAACTTTACTTACATATTGTGTGGAAAATGGTAAAGTTTTTTTTTTCTTTTTTTTATATAGGTAGGTAATAATTAATTTTTCATTCAAGTTAGTTGTTCAAACACTAGAAGAATACATGCCAAAGTTTGTACCTTTTAAATTGCTTTCCCTTTCATGCCAAAAAACTTTATAAAATACTAATTATTAATCTGGGCTAAAAAATATTAGCTCCAAGAAAAGCTAGTAACGTGAGCTGGGGATCGAAACCTAAACCACACAAATCTTTGAAGGAAATCGATAAGCTACCAATCACCATATTATTTTATGTATGTAAGAGTATAGCTGTCGTTGTGATGGTTTCAATTCTGAGGCAGAGACGTAGCTTCCGCTTTAGCCGTAACCGTTCACAGGTCTCCAGGCTAAAGGAGCTCCACAACTTTGGGTAGGTACCTCAACTCTTTTTGATGCAGGACCCACCGAAGGCAAATTACGCTACTGCTGTGAGATATGTTAGGGAAGCCTACTATTGACAGAATCGCAACTCAACAATCGAATTACCCACTTCTAGATTTTTATATATTGTATTAGTGTTCAATTTTATTTTACGTTAGCGTTAGCAAGCTTTCTATTATTTTATATGATTGAGTTAGGTCAGGTTGTATATCGTTTCCAAAATTTGGTATCTGGAAACTTAACTTTTTCCTAAAAAAAAAAAAAGGTCGTTTTTAAAATTTGGTAATTTCATTCGGCTAATATTACCTGTCATATTAATAATAGGTAGGCTATTATTTCCCTGACTAATATTTTTATTCAACTATTATTTATAAAATATCGTTAAATATAAATAACGTTATATACTTACGTTATTTTTATTTAGCTATTATTTTTATCAGCTGTCGTTATAATGCCCATCTATAGTTGTGGGTAATTCGAATTGTTGAGTTGTGATTCTGTCAATAGTAGGCCTCCTAATATTGTATTGTTTCATATCTGACATAAGAATACCCCGATTTTTTATAAGTTAAGCTGAAATTTTATATTAGTAGGTACCTTTAATATTTAAAGTCGACATTGAAATCGGGATTAGATTTAAAGAGCAGCCCCCTCCTCCGCAGACCATTTTAACGGATTTCTGATCATTTTAGTTGAATTATCAGTCACATTATAAGCTTTTATTTAAGCCTCTCCTTGTTAGCGGCACCTTGATTTTAGCGGAGCTCTGGGTAGTGAGTACGTAACTTTTGCTATAGCACGACTAACCACACATCAATCTAACTACTCATAACCACGGCTTAACTACATAATAACCACGCTGAAACGCACAACTTACTACATTTTGTAACGTTACGTACTCGCGCTAACTACACTAGGAAGTAGTTAGTCGTGCTATAGCCCTTACGTACTCACCCCACTGGTGACACAACTATAGCCGTCTGGAAAGGGTCGGTTGACTGAAAAAAAACAGTAAGGTATTTTGTTAGCTCGCCGAAATTTATTAAATGTAATTAAACCTTTTTACAGAATTTTATCTTTATTGCATGTAGGAAAATGTATATTTAACAACCATTCCTTAATTTATTTCATTTTATGTTATTGCAGCTGTCAAATATGAAGATTCCTTTGATTGTTGGAAGAAGAACGCTTTGATTGTTGGTAAGTTTTTTTTTTAAATTTAACCTGTAACCACTGTAGCATTAGCATATTTTTTTTAACAATGAATCTGTGCTCACTCAAAGTGAACACATACATTCTTTCACAGTAAGCTACTTAAAGCTTGTGTTGTGAAAAAGGAAGATGGTCGGCACCTGGGATCGAACCCACGACCTCCGATATGATACAGTACGAAAGCCGGCGTTGTAACCGCCAGTCTACCAACCACTTCATATGTACCTATTATCTACTTTAATAATTATTAAATCTGAGAGGCTTTTTCTGGAATATTTTTGCTCTCATATAATATTCCAGTAGGATAAAATATTATACATGTTTTATTTTATACAGTGAGCCTTTATCAAAAACTGTGTATACAATGTGTTATTTCGACATTTCGATCAAAAGAAGTATGCGAATAATCACAAATTTAAAAATGGTCACAATGTTTTTCCTTCACGTATTAATATTTAGATAAGTAAAAGTTACAGACCTATAATTATGACGAATCCAAGTGCCCCAAGAAAGGACTATGGAAAATATGCTTTTCCTAAAAATTTTCGCATTTGCATCGATTTTTTTGTCAATTATTCGCACATTTCGTTTGATCTAGTATCGAAATAACATAATATTGTATACAGAGTATTACAATTTCTATATTGTCTTATAGACTTTATTAAATTTAACGTTCCCATAGGACAATGACATGTCATTAACTTTCCATATCCTACTATCAGCATTCCATTTGTCATCATTCAAATATAATGTAGGTACCTACTTATCCATGTATTTTTGACGTCCACAAATCTTGTTAGGCTTGTGGTTATCAATTAAAAATCATAAAGTTTATTTCGTTGAAGTAGATATGGAAGTTATTTTAGAATTTAAGGCATGCCAACATGCACAAATTTTAAAGAGAAAATGATAAATTCATCGCTAGTTGAATCAAAAGATATGCCTTCTTCTGAAATGAAAGTGGGTTTCTATGCGAACCCTTTATGGGACATGGCCGTATAAGTAAAAATACGGCATTAATTTGGTTATTAGGAGATTGAAAAGCTTATATTTTGTTTCTGTCATGAAATGAAATGGGTTTGTAATTTAAAATCATATCAAAGCAAATATACCTAAGACAGGTGTTATAAAATATGATTTTATGGTACCTATTGGTTAAGTTACATATTATGTTGTATGTACCTACCTACCTATGTTCAGGTTCTGCCTGGTAGGATCTCTTGTTTTTGTTTTTTTTATTGCTTATTTTATTAAAGATATTTTGTATCTGAAGATTGTAAAAAAGAAAATATATTAAAAGAAATATATTGGAGTTATGGGTAATGGCGTAACTACAGGGTGGCAGGGCCTGCAAAATGCTACGGGCTCCCAATCCGAAAGGGCCTCGGTTCAAGAGGTTAAATAATTAGTGTGACGATTTTCAAAGGGGTGTTTTGCCACTGGTTATATGGGATAGTGTAAAATGAATAAAAGTATAATATTGGATACCATATTATTATATTTGAAATAATATCAATAATCGGCAACATGTACAAATAAAAAACAGAACATCTGGTTTAAACCAAGAACTCAAAATAAAATTAAACATAGATAAAACATTAAATAATGAAACAGTCTTCCGTGGATAATAATGATATTTATGCAGCTGGTTTCGCC
This sequence comes from Mystacides longicornis, assembly GCA_963576905.1. Taxonomy (NCBI): domain Eukaryota; kingdom Metazoa; phylum Arthropoda; class Insecta; order Trichoptera; family Leptoceridae; genus Mystacides; species Mystacides longicornis. The sequence continues at coordinate 30,208,343 of OY756422.1, read as the reverse complement.
TCTGATGAGACGTTGGTGGTGGCTGAGGCAACTGAGCCCACATCCTCCTCGACAGCTTGACACGACAGGGATGGGAACCTCTTGAACAGAGCCGCCCTGTATTTAGGATGGCTGCGGAACAAAACAATTCGTAAGATTAGATTTTGGAGTGCGGTCTTTTGTATGAATAAATCCAAGAATCTACCTAATTCCATAGACGATTGGGTTGTAGACAGCGTTAGCCTTGGCGAACAGAGATCCCCACACAGTGGAGACTGGAGAGATCTTGGTCAAATCAAAGATTCCGCTGAAGTTGATGATCAAGTATGGAGTCCACGCTACGAACCACAAAGAGATTGTCATCAAGGCAATCTTGGCCAGCTTGCACTCGGCGCTTGTGCTTGACGCTTCAGCTGTCCTCAAGGAAGCGACGTTCATCTTCTTGGCTTGTTCCCTCATGGATTTCTCGTGAGCAGCCACAGCCTGCAAAAATATCACATTTGGTGTGAATTAGTGCAATCCTGTGAATCGTGAGGAAATTTTTAAAACGACATGATAAATTTGTGTTTTAATATATCTAATAAAGAAATGTTACGTTACCTGAACAATGAAGAAGTATGAGTAAATGATGAGCAGGAGAGGAAGGAAGTAGACCCAGAATCCATAGAGCATAATGTAAGACCTGCTGGACCATGTCTTTGTCAAATAGTCGGTTCCACAGACGCTCATGTTGCCTTCTGGGACGTATCTGTTCAAAGAAAGCAATTTATAATAGAAAAAATGCAACTGATCAGAAACTAATAATAAGTCAATTACACAATTATATGGACCTGTTCCAGCCGAAGAGTGGAGCCAATGTCCATGCTAAGGAAGCGGTCCATACAAGGAGCACCCAGAGCCTGGCTTTGTTGTGGGTCATAGGTGCGGCAGAAATACCCTTGACAATGACATTGTAACGGTCGAAAGCGATCAGAGTCATGGACCAGATGGAGACGCAGCCAAATACGGATCCGCACATTCCGTAGATCTCACACATGAATGGACCTGTAAGAAGGCAAATCAAGGCTTAGATGCTGACAATGGTATAGCAGGATTTATGTGATTTGCTATTTTCTATTTCTGTACTTACCAAAGACCCAAGTCTCATTGTAGCAGTTGTAAACCATAGGTGGGAACATGGTTGCCATCATGAGGAAATCAGAGAATGCCAAATTCACAACCAAGAGATTTGAGGGTGTTTTTAGGGTCTGCAATCAAATCATACGATGAGTTACAAAAAGTTTCCTTCGGAATATGCACAAAAAGCAGACAGCCATGTTTTATAGTAATTCTTACCTTTGTGGTGGAGAAAATGTACATGACCATGCCGTTGCCAATTATGGACAAAATTCCTAAAAGAGTAATCGCGAATCCAAGAAGAGTATGCCAGAGTGGGTTCATCGGGGGGAATTGATACCTGGAAACAGAAAGAAGTTTATTAAACCTAGAAAAGTATAAACCAAATGACGCATGTCGATGAAAGGTAGGACGCCTCACCAGTGAGCATCGACCAAATGCAACATGTCAGCGGGAACTTTATCGACCACGGTGATATTCCCTGATCCAAAGGCAGCAGCTTGAGACCCCCATGTCTGCAAGGCGCTTAATCCCGCTACGTCGGCCGACATCCTAAAATAAATTGTTGTGTCACCTGAAATTAAAAATATTAATTTTTATAACATCTATTTTTCTATAATTACAATAAACTTGATTCCAAAATGGTAGGTACGTCTTAGGTATAGATACCTATGTGAGTAAAATAATAATAAGCATGGAGACCCTCAATTGATATTCAAATTTGTTGATAAAAATGCTATTGATTTTTAGTTTCTTTATCCCACTCGGGTCATTTTATGGATAAATTTGACTTCAAAATTAAAACAGATCTTTGGATTTTCAAAGGTACAGTTGTTCCTCTTTCTTTTTTTCCCTAATTATGACTTTTAAGGCGAATGTATTAGTAACGTTTTCAATAACAAATTTTGTAATGTTTTTTATTTATTTAAACCACTACAACAGCCAATTTCTTCGGCTGTTTTTAAACCTGGCTTAATATGATCAAGTTAACAATATTCGCTTTTCAGTTTTAACAAACTTGAAACCCCAACACGACAACAAGTTGGTAATACTATGCCACCAATAGAATACAAACCTGCGTCTATGGTTTAGCTACTTCGAGATGCTCTAGCCAACAACTATATAAAATTCAATATTATTTAAGTCGAATGGATGATTGAAATGTTAAAATGTCTTACCTCTTAGATGAAAAACAAAGAAAACAAAGACGAGCTTGTTTCGCTGAGAGCAAACTGAAGAAAATCGTAGAAACGAACTACTTCAGTGAAGTAAGAAGGTGATACTTTAGGACGAGCTGTGACGCTACTCGGTGTTGTTCTCGCTCTCCTCCCGTTATATAGCCCGGATCGAAAAATCTCTGCCGAATGCTAATTGGATCAGAGAACTTCCTAAGAATTCAGCTCCCGTGTCAAAATACTGGGCAGTATGAGGTGGACTAACACATTTTGGTGGAAATTCAGTTTAAACATGGTATAACGAAATATTTCGGGACCGAAAGTCATTTCCTTGAATATAATGTGTGAGGAGCTATGAATACAATGTGTTTCTTCGACTCCTGATCAAAGGAAATTTGCTAGAAAAGCTCATGGCAAATAATGCCTGCCCCGATAGCAGATACCGATAATCAAGGTCTGCCGGGTGGATAAATTTAAGTAACTGGGAACAACCATTACCTTTATTATTATGGTGACCTCGGAGCTGAGCTCCCGATACGTATCGGTATGGCAAGTGGCACCTTTAACAACATGACCAAAATATGGAATGCGTCGGCAGTGAGTGTCGAGACGAAATGTAAGCTCTTTGATGCATGTTGCTGAGGGATTTTGGACATGGTGTGGAAGGAGGTCATAAACATTGCGCAAGATCGGGTGCAATGGAGAGCTCTTATTGCCTCCCTATGCCACTAAGTTGGGTGTAAAGGGAGTTCGGATTTGATAGGAATCATGTCAAACGGAAACCACTTACAGTGGACTCTTGATAAGGCGAACGTCCAAAGACCATAATTTTTTTTTTAATTTGTGAAATCCTCAGACAAAATTGTGCTAGTCCGAACCTGCTTGTTTATTGACAGTAGAAACCGATAAGTTCTTAGCTCAAGTTGGTGCTCACGGTCTGCTCTTGGTCTGCCTTCCGAGCTAAGACGCTTAATTAGTACATTCGCCAAATTAGCGTCCCTGAAGCAATATTATAATATTAAGCATGTCTCCATTATGTACATATCGCCGTGTTGGAAGAAGACTGTCACAAGTGCAAAATTTTCATTTTGTGGATTATTACACCAAATAATTTAAAATTCCGTATATTTTTATGGGGAAAATAGTCCTATGTGGTAATTCGATTGTATTCCGCTAGATGGCACTTGCGTCATTTTGCTACGTATTATAACCTACAAGGCATGTCTGAGTAAGACCGTCAGACTCAACGACAGTTGAGTATTTTTAATTCATAAAGGTAAGATGAATTGATAATATCTTATTGTACTAATAGCTCTTGAGTCTTTTTTCTTCATAACATATTATATTATATATTATTCTTCATAACATTATAATATATATTATCTTTTTTAAAGACACAAATTCATTTGTGTCTTTTTAACAAAAAAAATCTAGTCAAATTTGCGTATAGTATTATTATTGAGTGCATCATTTGATTTTATATTTAGACTATTTTTTATAACTAACAGGAAAAATATATAAAAATGGAGAGCTATTTCGCGTTGTCATCGGGTGGCGCCTAAACGGCTGGACCGATTTCGCTAATTCTTTTTTTGTCGTGTAGGCTTTTATCAGGAGAAGGTTGATTTAGAAGAAAAAATATAAGAAAAATGCATGGAAAATTAGAAAATTTAAGAAAACACAGAAAGTAGGTAATCTTTTTAGTACTTTTTACAATATAATTTTCTTCTACTTTTGATTTTTTATTAATTGACATTTGAAAGAACTGTCAGTGGATTGATTGTTGTTGCAATTGATAGAATGTAAAATATATCGTATGAAATAGATTGATTGGATTGATGTCATATAATATTCATATCACTTATTTTTTTAAAGCAGTTTTGGTAAGTTTTAATACAAGGAATTCATTATTGTAATGAAGTGTAAGGAGTTTTGAAAACTTTCTTTATTTACAGAGATTTTTAAAACCGCCAGCAAACAGAATCATATATATAACATTGCTATTAAGGAGTTATACTTAATTGAAGTTCATTTTATAAGGAGTTTTGATAAGTTTTAACACAAGGAATACATGATTATATTGAAGAACAAGTAGAATATTTTTTTGTTTGTTTGAAAATCAATTCTTCGATTATGGGCTAATTTTTACAGAGGATGAGTACATACCTACATATAACTTAAATATAATCTTCATCGTTAATATGTAAAAAAGCTGGATATTATTTGCTAATAACCTAGCATTTGTTTCTTAAAATAAAAATTGCTACACTTCCACCATGTTGTAATAGAAGATAGAAAAAAATCACAGATACTGCATTAAATGTGCTTTTTATTTATTTCCATTGTTTTGAAAGAGAAGATTTAAGAACGCAATGTTGTGTGAAAGTGAATGTCGAGAACTTGGAAGTATGTCTATTTAGGTAATTTATTTAGAAAAGATGCAAGGTGTGAAAAAGAGATTGAAAGAAGGAAATTGCCTGGGAGAAGGGTTGGCGGTGCACTTAGACCTCTAAGAAGATATCTCTGAAATTGACAGTTGATGTACAATGCAATCCTGATACTATCCATGATTTATGGGAGTAATGGCAGTGAAACTTGGACATGGACGAAAAATTTGGAAGTTGGAATAAATGCTGTGGAAATGAGATCATGTGGAGTGGATGTTAGTGTAGTGACTAGAATGAAAGTGAATAAAGAAAGAAGGTTTAGGCATGTAAAGAAAATGAACGAAGAGAGAATGACTAAAAAGTATATAAATCTGAAAGAATAGGTGCACGCAGACGAGGCCGACCTCGAATGACGTCGTCCAACCATATCAGTGCCGTCTTACAGGAGGGCCAAGTCAGTAGCAAAAGGAATAGAAGAGCATGTATGCGGAATGTTATGCGTTTGGAGGAAGCGAATGAGTTTGGATTGGAGAGAATGGAAGTCCATACTCTCTGCCTACCCTCTTCGGGAATCAGCATGATCGGTAAAATAAGTATTTACACCTCAGTGCGTATTTTGAATCGGTACGGAGAAGTTCCTTATCGTACTTTGATTAATCAATCAATATTATTTTAACTGAGCAAAATAATTATTGAAATATCGAATATAATTACATACCTAAATTCTTTTTTTTACATCAAACATCAAATCAATCAAAATTAAAACTCCCTTTGAACTCCACTCAGGAGCAAAGTGAGGTAATAAGAATTCTCCATTGCACTCGATCTTGCGCAATGATGACCTCTTCCCACATCATATTAACATAGGTTATATATTTTTGATGTAAAAATAAACTCAGACCCGATGAATGCAGCGTGGTATGCAGGTTTTGCTAATGCCAGTAAATAGTCATTCATGTTAAATAACTAAAATACGAATTTGAGCTCTGTTGCATAAAACCTAGAGTACCCATATTATTTATTTCGATACGAAGTTCGACGGGTCAGCTAGTACACAATAAAAACATTCATAATTTTATTAAACCTAACTTTCAATTTTTATTGATGTTTATTGTTTTGCAATAGATTTACCTAGCTCTTACAGGTTGATTTGGACTATAACACAAATGAAAATAAAAGATATTGATAGAAAAAAAAACAAGAATCATGGGCACATTACATACATACTCGAGTAGTTTAAAGAAAGCATCCACCACCGTCTTTCCCGTTTGCGTTTTTCATTATTTTTAATAACAGAAAAGCAGATGCCGCATGTATCACTGTATGTATAGGATGCTGCAATTAATGCCATAATATGATATTATCATTGTCAACTTCCATTATTTTATCAGGATTATAAAAAAATGTACAAAACACTGAAAATAACAACATGGAAGCTGTCAACATTGTTCCAATATTGGTGAATACTTGCGAACTCGATCGACAAGTAAACAAGTAATGACCAATGTCAAATATTTGGCGATATTGGTCATTGGTGGAGCGGCCACACTATTTGCCCATGATGGGCCAGAGCCTCTATCTGGCCAGCAAATTATGTGGTATCAAGATAAAGGCATGAGTAAATTTTTACCCAATTTATTTTTACACATGAATATTGTATAAGTTGTACTTTTTTACTTTGTGCAGTTTTAAATAAATTATTTTATTTTTATTTGTTTTATTTCCCAAACCAAATATTTTTACAATGAGTTCTATAAAAAAACATACTTACAATATAGGTAAATATAATATATATTTTATATTTTGGTATTTATTATCTCACTAGGCAGATGCCTGTGCCGAGATAATCAAATCAAATCTCCATTTGAACTCCACTTAGGAGCATAGGGAGGCAACAAGAGCTCTGCATTGCGCTCGATCTTGCGCAATGCTTATGACCTCCTCCCACACCAAATACATTTCCCTCAGCTCTGCCTCGAAGGAACGGAACACGGTATGAGAGGGTCTTCCACGTCTTCGAGACCCTGATGGGAGGAAAAACAGCGCTCTCCTCGGCTAACTGTCATTCGGCATCCTCAACACAGCTATATGCCCATCTCCTCTCCGTAATGGTGGAAGTGATGGGCCTGCGCTGGGTGCGCCGACGTATAATACTTTTGATTTTTTTTATTCTTTAGAAATACTGGTATAGTACCTACTACAAATTTATATAGAAAACTAATAAACATAGGCAATAATAAAAAAAAACATGAATAAAATATATTTTTGAGATTAGTTGCATAATATATGCAGGATTAAAGCGACATTCACTCCGATCTCCTTTCATTCAAAATATGTAAAAACTAATGAGTGCAACTCAGCATCGGAAATGCAGGGAAATGGTCCACAAGAATCCACAACAAAGCAAAAGGCGATCGATCATCATCACAGTGAAGAAAAAAAGTTAAGTTATTACGTACAAAAAACTCAAGTCGAGTCATACCCTTTCATCCTGATTAATATTATTTCACTAGTGGAGTGAACGTACCCGCTCCAAGGAGACTGCACTATTATTACCATCCAAGGAGACTTCACTATTATTACCAATCAAGGAGACTTCACTATTATTAGCAACCAAGGAGAGTGAACTACTATTACCAACCAAGGAGACTGAACTAGTATTACCAACCAAGGAGACTGCAGTATTATTACCAAACAAGGAGACCACGAAACCGAGATAAGGAAGTTAGGTATTGCAAAAGTGCAATTATCAAACTCAAATGAAAAGAAGGGAACGTGTCCAGAAATCTGAATGTGAGGATTGTGCAAACTCTTGTTTTTTCGATTTTCTTTTACGGAGTAGAGTCGTGGTCTTTGAATCTACGAGATAGGAGACAGAATCAACGACGCTTTCGAAATGTGGTGCTGGAGAATAATGCCGAAAATTCCCTCGAAAGCAAGAAGAACGTACACCTCAAGTATCATTCTTAGTATTCCGCATCACGGTGTGACTGTCGAATCTCTGTCTCGAACAGATTTTTTTAGTTTTTTGGATATACAACTTGTAGAGAAAAATATCCACACGACGACACTTTACAAAGCCATACATATTTTGATAGTAGACAGGACATCCTGGAGAGCAAGGGAGAGGAAGAATGTACGACCCTCATTGGCCACGACCTCAGCAATGTGGAAAATAGTTGGTAAGGCCAAGAAAGACATCCCATTAAAAGAAAAGTGAATATATCGCCGTGTTGGAAGAAGACCGCCATAAATGCTGAATCCCCAACTTTACAGGACGAGCAAATGAAGTTTTGTAAAAAAATGAATTGCGTATAACTATTTTGTTCTTTGTGATACAAATGAATATTTGCTACCCATATGTCATGATTCTGTCCACTAATTTATAATACTTATTAGGATTAATTTGTAACAAAATTACCCGGGAAATTTTAGAAAATTATTTTTCTTTCACAAAGTTAAACTTCGTAAATATGAGTAAACATTTTATTAAATAAGACACATTTGCATTTATTACTTTTTGACCAAATATTGTAGTTATTGGACTAGGGAAAACTTTTGGTTAAAAAAGACACATTTGCATTTATTACTTTTTGACCAAATATTGTAGTTATTGGACTAGGGAAAACTTTTGGTTAAAAAAGACACATTTGCATTTATTACTTTTTGACCAAATATTGTAGTTATTGGACTAGGGAAAACATTTGCATTTATTACTTTTTGACCAAATATTGTAGTTATTGGACTAGGGAAAACTTTTGGTTAAAAAAGACACATTTTGAATTTTAGGATGTTTATTTTTCTGTTAGTCATAAAAAATAGTCTAAATATAATTAATTAAATAATATAATATAATTTGAAAAAGCTCAATACTTAAATAAACAACTTATAAAATGAAATGTTGGAATTTTTTCTATAAAAAAACAATAATATTCTATTATCAAGATTTCGCTTGATGAATTTTAGAATGCTTATAATAATTATGACTTTTAAGGCGAATGTATTAGTAACGTTTTCAATAACAAATTTTGTAATGTTTTTTATTTATTTAAACCACTACAACAGCCAATTTCTTCGGCTGTTTTTAAACCTGGCTTAATATGATCAAGTTAACAATATTCGCTTTTCAGTTTTAACAAACTTGAAACCCCAACACGACAACAAGTTGGTAATACTATGCCACCAATAGAATACAAACCTGCGTCTATGGTTTAGCTACTTCGAGATGCTCTAGCCAACAACTATATAAAATTCAATATTATTTAAGTCGAATGGATGATTGAAATGTTAAAATGTCTTACCTCTTAGATGAAAAACAAAGAAAACAAAGACGAGCTTGTTTCGCTGAGAGCAAACTGAAGAAAATCGTTCACATTCAGATTTCTGGACACGTTCCCTTCTTTTCATTTGAGTTTGATAATTGCACTTTTGCAATACCTAACTTCCTTATCTCGGTTTCGTGGTCTCCTTGTTTGGTAATAATACTGCAGTCTCCTTGGTTGGTAAGACTAGTTCAGTCTCCTTGGTTGGTAATAGTAGTTCACTCTCCTTGGTTGCTAATAATAGTGAAGTCTCCTTGATTGGTAATAATAGTGAAGTCTCCTTGGATGGTAATAATAGTGCAGTCTCCTTGGAGCGGGTACGTTCACTCCACTAGTGAAATAATATTAATCAGGATGAAAGGGTATGACTCGACTTGAGTTTTTTGTACGTAATAACTTAACTTTTTTTCTTCACTGTGATGATGATCGATCGCCTTTTGCTTTGTTGTGGATTCTTGTGGACCATTTCCCTGCATTTCCGATGCTGAGTTGCACTCATTAGTTTTTACATATTTTGAATGAAAGGAGATCGGAGTGAATGTCGCTTTAATCCTGCATATATTATGCAACTAATCTCAAAAATATATTTTATTCATGTTTTTTTTTATTATTGCCTATGTTTATTAGTTTTCTATATAAATTTGTAGTAGGTACTATACCAGTATTTCTAAAGAATAAAAAAAATCAAAAGTATTATACGTCGGCGCACCCAGCGCAGGCCCATCACTTCCACCATTACGGAGAGGAGATGGGCATATAGCTGTGTTGAGGATGCCGAATGACAGTTAGCCGAGGAGAGCGCTGTTTTTCCTCCCATCAGGGTCTCGAAGACGTGGAAGACCCTCTCATACCGTGTTCCGTTCCTTCGAGGCAGAGCTGAGGGAAATGGATTTGGTGTGGGAGGAGGTCATAAGCATTGCGCAAGATCGAGCGCAATGCAGAGCTCTTGTTGCCTCCCTATGCTCCTAAGTGGAGTTCAAATGGAGATTTGATTTGATTATCTCGGCACAGGCATCTGCCTAGTGAGATAATAAATACCAAAATATAAAATATATATTATATTTACCTATATTGTAAGTATGTTTTTTTATAGAACTCATTGTAAAAATATTTGGTTTGGGAAATAAAACAAATAAAAATAAAATAATTTATTTAAAACTGCACAAAGTAAAAAAGTACAACTTATACAATATTCATGTGTAAAAATAAATTGGGTAAAAATTTACTCATGCCTTTATCTTGATACCACATAATTTGCTGGCCAGATAGAGGCTCTGGCCCATCATGGGCAAATAGTGTGGCCGCTCCACCAATGACCAATATCGCCAAATATTTGACATTGGTCATTACTTGTTTACTTGTCGATCGAGTTCGCAAGTATTCACCAATATTGGAACAATGTTGACAGCTTCCATGTTGTTATTTTCAGTGTTTTGTACATTTTTTTTATAATCCTGATAAAATAATGGAAGTTGACAATGATAATATCATATTATGGCATTAATTGCAGCATCCTATACATACAGTGATACATGCGGCATCTGCTTTTCTGTTATTAAAAATAATGAAAAACGCAAACGGGAAAGACGGTGGTGGATGCTTTCTTTAAACTACTCGAGTATGTATGTAATGTGCCCATGATTCTTGTTTTTTTTTCTATCAATATCTTTTATTTTCATTTGTGTTATAGTCCAAATCAACCTGTAAGAGCTAGGTAAATCTATTGCAAAACAATAAACATCAATAAAAATTGAAAGTTAGGTTTAATAAAATTATGAATGTTTTTATTGTGTACTAGCTGACCCGTCGAACTTCGTATCGAAATAAATAATATGGGTACTCTAGGTTTTATGCAACAGAGCTCAAATTCGTATTTTAGTTATTTAACATGAATGACTATTTACTGGCATTAGCAAAACCTGCATACCACGCTGCATTCATCGGGTCTGAGTTTATTTTTACATCAAAAATATATAACCTATGTTAATATGATGTGGGAAGAGGTCATCATTGCGCAAGATCGAGTGCAATGGAGAATTCTTATTACCTCACTTTGCTCCTGAGTGGAGTTCAAAGGGAGTTTTAATTTTGATTGATTTGATGTTTGATGTAAAAAAAAGAATTTAGGTATGTAATTATATTCGATATTTCAATAATTATTTTGCTCAGTTAAAATAATATTGATTGATTAATCAAAGTACGATAAGGAACTTCTCCGTACCGATTCAAAATACGCACTGAGGTGTAAATACTTATTTTACCGATCATGCTGATTCCCGAAGAGGGTAGGCAGAGAGTATGGACTTCCATTCTCTCCAATCCAAACTCATTCGCTTCCTCCAAACGCATAACATTCCGCATACATGCTCTTCTATTCCTTTTGCTCCTGACTTGGCCCTCCTGTAAGACGGCACTGATATGGTTGGACGACGTCATTCGAGGTCGGCCTCGTCTGCGTGCACCTATTCTTTCAGATTTATATACTTTTTAGTCATTCTCTCTTCGTTCATTTTCTTTACATGCCTAAACCTTCTTTCTTTATTCACTTTCATTCTAGTCACTACACTAACATCCACTCCACATGATCTCATTTCCACAGCATTTATTCCAACTTCCAAATTTTTCGTCCATGTCCAAGTTTCACTGCCATTACTCCCATAAATCATGGATAGTATCAGGATTGCATTGTACATCAACTGTCAATTTCAGAGATATCTTCTTAGAGGTCTAAGTGCACCGCCAACCCTTCTCCCAGGCAATTTCCTTCTTTCAATCTCTTTTTCACACCTTGCATCTTTTCTAAATAAATTACCTAAATAGACATACTTCCAAGTTCTCGACATTCACTTTCACACAACATTGCGTTCTTAAATCTTCTCTTTCAAAACAATGGAAATAAATAAAAAGCACATTTAATGCAGTATCTGTGATTTTTTTCTATCTTCTATTACAACATGGTGGAAGTGTAGCAATTTTTATTTTAAGAAACAAATGCTAGGTTATTAGCAAATAATATCCAGCTTTTTTACATATTAACGATGAAGATTATATTTAAGTTATATGTAGGTATGTACTCATCCTCTGTAAAAATTAGCCCATAATCGAAGAATTGATTTTCAAACAAACAAAAAAATATTCTACTTGTTCTTCAATATAATCATGTATTCCTTGTGTTAAAACTTATCAAAACTCCTTATAAAATGAACTTCAATTAAGTATAACTCCTTAATAGCAATGTTATATATATGATTCTGTTTGCTGGCGGTTTTTTAAAATCTCTGTAAATAAAGAAAGTTTTCAAAACTCCTTACACTTCATTACAATAATGAATTCCTTGTATTAAAACTTACCAAAACTGCTTTAAAAAAATAAGTGATATGAATATTATATGACATCAATCCAATCAATCTATTTCATACGATATATTTTACATTCTATCAATTGCAACAACAATCAATCCACTGACAGTTCTTTCAAATGTCAATTAATAAAAAATCAAAAGTAGAAGAAAATTATATTGTAAAAAGTACTAAAAAGATTACCTACTTTCTGTGTTTTCTTAAATTTTCTATGCATTTTTCTTATATTTTTTCTTCTAAATCAACCTTCTCCTGATAAAAGCCTACACGACAAAAAAAGAATTAGCGAAATCGGTCCAGCCGTTTAGGCGCCATCCGATGACAACGCGAAATAGCTCTCCATTTTTATATATAAGATATATGTACCACACGACACGCGCGCGGCACAAGGGACTGCAGGCGCAGGCTCTAAGGGTCAGTCAGCCGCCGAGGGGTACGTGCACACGTCAATCGTCGTCCGCTGGCGTCTTCGAAGGAGCCCCCTAATAACGACGCAGACCGTACTAGCTTCGGGTCTGAGCGTCGCTTTCGTGAGGCACCGCAGTGAGGACACGCCCGGCCGCTTCCTTGGATGGCGGAGCTCTCCTAATAACTACGCGGGCCGTACTTGATTTCGGGCCGACGTGCTTTCGAGAGAGTTGCAGCTCCGACGTCTTCTTCTGCGCCCTCGACGAGTAAATCCCCTAATAAACACGTAAGACCGTACTCAGTTCGGGTCTCAACGCGCGTTCGAGGGAAGTCTCGCTCCAGTGGTATCAGCCGTAGTCAGGGTCCAATTGCATGGGTCGAGTCCACGGTCCAATGTGCCAGCCAGAAAGGGTCCAAACAGTCCAGAGAGAAGTCCAAGGTAGTCAGCGAGATCCAGGTAGAGAAGTCCAGTAGAGAGCAGGCAGGGTAGTCAAGTCAAACACCAAGTGTAAACGAAGATAGAATGAAGATTTATTGAGAATGTATGGGCTTATATTCAAATTCGCACCGCCGCCTGTAGCTCGCAGGCTGTGGCGAACGGTGCGGACACATGATGCGCGCGCAAGCGCTCCCCACCATCTCACGCATCGCAGTGCTGAGTGGCAGGGGAAATAATTAATCATAATTTCGCCTCTCCGCGGATTATCATCGCGAATCTGGGGCACATCCCGGCTTATCTGGTATCATCGGAATCGCCACGCGATTTCCGACCGGGACATGCTCACCAGAATCCGCTATCTTCAAAATAGCGGGAGTTAGTATTTTTCTCTACTAAATATCAGAAATCCGCGAAGAGGCGAATAATTACACATATTCAAATGCCCACCTCGGTGTATTTGGTATCGATGAGTTCGTCTCACCGCGATACACCGAGATGTGCTTATCAAATTAACAACAAGTTAATAATATACTATTGCACATTGTGCTGCTCTGTCCGGCCGCGTAGGAGTCTACGGCCGGCAGGCCTACACGCAATGCCGGGTCTCGCTGAACATCTCCGTGTCCAGCAAGCACCCGTCAATTAAGCCCCATATCATTCCCCATGCATAGGCCGCTCTGCCAGACGGCTAGTCAGCATGCTGACACTATGCTGGGCCCGCTAGATTCCCTAGCGGGACCCCAAGATTCCATATGACAGGCTGCGCCTCTAGCGAGCCTGCCGTCATACCACCAAAAGGTATTGTCATGAGCTTCGCTCCATGACTGGCCGCACCAGTGTCTCAGCACTGGGGTGCCTTCAATCAGCGTACACATACGCCTTTCATCTGCATGTGCCGTGTTGCCCGGCCTCTCATAGCCGAGCCACCGACGCAGCATGCTGTGCCATGCCAGAGTAATCATCTGGCATGCACTTATAATATCCCCAGGTATACATATCAAACATAAATATTATCCAAGAGATTATATACAAGTATGTTAGCCCCCGTCTCGGCTCCACAGGGACAAACCAGTCCTTTATTAGCCTGTCCGAGACGGGATGCACAACGAAATTGCAATATATTATATATTAAATAATGCTACTTATCCTAATATACAATAATCAATCATCGGGTTGGGGGCACGAGGTCGCATTCATGAGTAAACCATAATACTCGGCGGCCGCGGTAGTGAAAATGCGTCAGTCTCAGCGGACTGACATACACACTCCGCGGTCGTCATAAGTTAGAAGACCCCGTGCACCCACCCTTAATAGGTATAAATCAATGTCGCAGGCAATGTTCCTAATTCAGTAATATTTACAAATAAAAGTCCAACACAAATCACATTTCACAATATTGTCTATAACCCCCCGTCCGGTACACTCCCCTCTAAAATTCCGGAGGGGTTTTAATTTCATCTCCCGGACGACAATTGACCCCATGGCTGCTATGCTGCTGATCTTGGTTTGGCACCTCCACGTCATCATGATGATCAGCGCCAGTCCTCCCTTCAGGGTGCTGTCGTAGCTCGTACCATTTGATGTTGCTGGAGCGTGCTGTGTTTGTGGGCCAGGCCTTTTTGCGTGCCCGGCGCCACTGCATTGCCCGTGACTTGTTGAGGGACTTCGCCCTCTCCTTAGTGGATGCGGCGGCCGGCACAGGTAGGTGAGACGTCCAGTCACTAGACTGGTACCCCCTGGCCGATACCCAGATCCGCATCCCATTGTAGTGACGCCTAGCGTCGTGACGACGGCCTAAACATGGCGTCGTATTATTGCAGGTGGCTAGCTCCTCCCCTCGTGATTTCGCCGCCTTGCTGCTGTCTGATGAGCGGTGGGTGGCGATCACGCCCTCTGTTCTCACCGCCCATGTGTCGTTCTGCCACACTGGTGACAGTGTTGTCTTCTTGGCCACCGATTGTCTCGCCGGTGGCCTGACCTCCCAGCTCTCACAGGTAGTGGAGCAGGAGGGTTCTCCCCCCGTGTGTAGCACACGCCCACTGGCGTTTGACGGGGGGTGGTGGGTGGCGTCTACAGTTGTAGAAGTAGACGCCACTTCAAGGAGCCGCGGGCCCAGGTGGCTAACCGGCACCTCCTCGGCTTCAGTTGTGAGTATCTGCAGGTGGGTGGGATCGTCCCTCACCTCGTCAGTGTCACGCACGTTCGATGTACTGCTCTCGGCATTCACACCTTATAGTTTCAGCTTCACCACTGGCCTTTTCTCGGCTATCCAGCCTGGTAGGCCGCCATTGTTTAGTGGCCATCTCTTCCTCGATGACCCGACCTTCCGTGTTCTGACTTCAGTCATGTCGGAAGGTACTCCCCTCGTCTGGATCACACGCCTGACGTCTAAGGGGTGGTGGGTGGCGATCACGCCCAATATTTTCGCGCTGACTTCTGTCAGCCGGCGCTTTACCTCGACCTCTGAGGGTCGAAAGGCTCTCGCGCCGTGAACCAAGCATCTCCTTGCTCGTTCTATTTCACTGGATGCCCGCGCAGGTTGTAATGCTGCAGCGGGCCGCCCAGCTTTCCATTTCGGCAACCAGCCGTTGATTCTCGGCCAACCTATTGGCCTGGTACCGGGAGTTTCTCCCCTCATTTTGTTCCTACGCCTTCTGGCGTGTGAGGGGTGGTGGGTGGCGATCACGCCCAAAGACTTCACGCTGACTTCTGTCAGCTGGCGCTTTGCCTCGACCTCTGAGGGTTGAGAGGCTCTCGCGCCGTGAACGAAGCGTCTCCTCGCTTGTTCCGTTTCGCTGGCTGCCCGCGCAGGTTGTAATTCTGCAGCGGACCACACAGCTTTCTTAGTCGGCATCCAGCCGTCAATCCTTGGCCAACCTATTGGCCTGGTCCTCCGTGTTCCGACTCTTGTCGCCTCGGGAGGTCCTCCCCTCATCTTCTTCTTACGCCTTCCGGCGTGTGAGGGGTGGTGGGTGGCGATCACGCCCAAAAAGCCCACCTCAAATTGCCGTGGGCCCTTGCTCGGCACCCATTTGGCATGCTGGTCGCGGATCTCGGGTGGCGGTTTGTTCTGTGCCCCTTTCCCCGCGAGTTTCCACCTGACTTTGACTCGCAGCCTAGCGAGTCGCCCTGTCAGTCTGCACTTTGCTCTGACCTCTGAGGGTCGAGTAGCTCTCGTGCAACAAGCAAGGTTTCTCCTTGCTCGTTTCCAATCACCGGTGACCCGTGCAGGTTGTAAGGCTGCAACGGGCCACACGGCTTTCAATTCAAGGAAGCAGTTTCTCTGCCCCCCTTGTGACATCTGGTCACGTAGTTGGGTCTCCGGCTTCAGCCCATGAGACTCTCTGCGTCGCCCCATTGGCCGAGGAAGTTTGACATTGCTACTCGACCTAATCATAGGAGTCACAACGCGTGATTCTAGCGTGCGAACATCGGCACTACGAGTTCGGTCTCGCCTTACTCGTTGTAATAATTGCCCAGTAGGGCCACTTTTCACATTCAGGACGTTTTTGCACTTGTCCTGTTTTATAATTGGTACAACATTTTCAGCACACAAGCACTTTTCGTTTCTCAATTGTTCAAAAGGCTGTCCCATTGCCGCAGACGTCGTCGTATTCAAGACGCGCCCGCTAGGCAATTCGCCACAGCCGTTCATGACCTCACAGCCGCGAGGTTCGGTCCGTATCACGGGACATTCGGTCCCCACACACGGAAGACGCCGACAAACGGTTATGTCGGAGCCTACCACCTGCCGTACCGCCGCAAGTGTCGCCGGTTCACCGGCGCACTCGCTAGGCGGCCCCCCACAGGCGTTCACTATTCGGGCACACGACAGCACTGGCTGTCCACTTCCCGATGCCATCCGTCCGTGGATGACGTCACGCGCACCATAGGCATCGTGTTTGAAATGTTCATTGTTCACTTGCGAGGAGCCCGCGGGCTGTGCTCGCTCGGTCACCGCGTCCGTCGCATCAGCGCTTCCGCTAGGTGACCTTTTCATTTGGACACATGACAGCTTCGGCTGCCTACTATCCACATTAACCCAACTATGGGCGGTAGCTGTAGTACCAGCTTTATGCGAGGGGCCCGCGGGCCCACCTCGCTTTGCCACCGCAAGCGTCGCTCCATAGGCGCGCTCGCTAGGTGGCATACACAAATCACGAATTGACAGCACCGGCTGTCCACAATCCGCTTTCAGTTCAGGTTCCGGCAAGGAGCTCGCGGGCCTCCCTTGCATAACCGACCATCCGGTCACCGCAGACGTCATCGGATCACCGACGCGCCCGCTAGGTGGGTTCTGGATGGCCGTTACACGGGCATTTGACACACTACCCGTGTTTTTCGCAGCACTGTACGCGATGTATTTCACTACGCGGTTCACTCCGGCAGTACTCTCGGGTACTGACTCGGTGAGTTCAGATTCACTGCCAGTTGGCCACAAATGTTCACTTTTGACAAACTGTTCGTAATGTTCACTGTCAACACACGCGTGTGTTGACTCACGGGTCACTCGAGCACTCGCGGTTGCTTTTTCACGGTTCGCCGCTTTCAGAAACGCTAGCTCTGCCTGGCTGGCGGCTAGCGCTCCTCTCAGGTCATCCATGTGTCGCTGTAGGACCCGGGTGACCGCTTCGTCCATCATGGTGCTCGGTGTTCCAGCATCCGACCTCATGACATGTGCACCTCAGCAGCAACTGATCCGGCTCTGAAGGACCAATTTGTACCACACGACACGCGCGCGGCACAAGGGACTGCAGGCGCAGGCTCTAAGGGTCAGTCAGCCGCCGAGGGGTACGTGCACACGTCAATCGTCGTCCGCTGGCGTCTTCGAAGGAGCCCCCTAATAACGACGCAGACCGTACTAGCTTCGGGTCTGAGCGTCGCTTTCGTGAGGCACCGCAGTGAGGACACGCCCGGCCGCTTCCTTGGATGGCGGAGCTCTCCTAATAACTACGCGGGCCGTACTTGATTTCGGGCCGACGTGCTTTCGAGAGAGTTGCAGCTCCGACGTCTTCTTCTGCGCCCTCGACGAGTAAATCCCCTAATAAACACGTAAGACCGTACTCAGTTCGGGTCTCAACGCGCGTTCGAGGGAAGTCTCGCTCCAGTGGTATCAGCCGTAGTCAGGGTCCAATTGCATGGGTCGAGTCCACGGTCCAATGTGCCAGCCAGAAAGGGTCCAAACAGTCCAGAGAGAAGTCCAAGGTAGTCAGCGAGATCCAGGTAGAGAAGTCCAGTAGAGAGCAGGCAGGGTAGTCAAGTCAAACACCAAGTGTAAACGAAGATAGAATGAAGATTTATTGAGAATGTATGGGCTTATATTCAAATTCGCACCGCCGCCTGTAGCTCGCAGGCTGTGGCGAACGGTGCGGACACATGATGCGCGCGCAAGCGCTCCCCACCATCTCACGCATCGCAGTGCTGAGTGGCAGGGGAAATAATTAATCATAATTTCGCCTCTCCGCGGATTATCATCGCGAATCTGGGGCACATCCCGGCTTATCTGGTATCATCGGAATCGCCACGCGATTTCCGACCGGGACATGCTCACCAGAATCCGCTATCTTCAAAATAGCGGGAGTTAGTATTTTTCTCTACTAAATATCAGAAATCCGCGAAGAGGCGAATAATTACACATATTCAAATGCCCACCTCGGTGTATTTGGTATCGATGAGTTCGTCTCACCGCGATACACCGAGATGTGCTTATCAAATTAACAACAAGTTAATAATATACTATTGCACATTGTGCTGCTCTGTCCGGCCGCGTAGGAGTCTACGGCCGGCAGGCCTACACGCAATGCCGGGTCTCGCTGAACATCTCCGTGTCCAGCAAGCACCCGTCAATTAAGCCCCATATCATTCCCCATGCATAGGCCGCTCTGCCAGACGGCTAGTCAGCATGCTGACACTATGCTGGGCCCGCTAGATTCCCTAGCGGGACCCCAAGATTCCATACGACAGGCTGCGCCTCTAGCGAGCCTGCCGTCATACCACCAAAAGGTATTGTCATGAGCTTCGCTCCATGACTGGCCGCACCAGTGTCTCAGCACTGGGGTGCCTTCAATTAGCGTACACATACGCCTTTCATCTGCATGTGCCGTGTTGCCCGGCCTCTCATAGCCGAGCCACCGACGCAGCATGCTGTGCCATGCCAGAGTAATCATCTGGCATGCACTTATAATATCCCCAGGTATACATATCAAACATAAATATTATCCAAGAGATTATATACAAGTATGTTGGCCCCCGTCTCGGCTCCACAGGGACAAACCAGTCCTTTATTAGCCTGTCCGAGACGGGATGCACAACGAAATTGCAATATATTATATATTAAATAATGCTACTTATCCTAATATACAATAATCAATCATCGGGTTGGGGGGACGAGGTCGCATTCATGAGTAAACCATAATACTCGGCGGCCGCGGTAGTGAAAATGCGTCAGTCTCAGCGGACTGACATACACACTCCGCGGTCGTCATAAGTTAGAAGACCCCGTGCACCCACCCTTAATAGGTATAAATCAATGTCGCAGGCAATGTTCCTAATTCAGTAATATTTACAAATAAAAGTCCAACACAAATCACATTTCACAATATTGTCTATAACCCCCCGTCCGGTACAATATATTTTGTGAATTGGAAATTATATTAAAATATCCTTTTTGCCCAGGGAGATAAGCTCTCTTGAAATGCCCCACTCAGATAGGAGTATACAGTGAATAATTGGAGATTAGAATGTAAAATGATGAATAAAAGCAAGAATTAATCAATAAATCAGTGATAGAATCATTGTGTAGCAGTCTAGCCTCATGCCAGCTGTCAGAGTTGGGCCAATAGTGTAGCCAGATGTACAAGTATATTTGCCAAATGTTGCTACTTGCCAATGCTTGGCCAGAGCCACTATTTGGCCATCCTGGACCAGCATGGGCCATAGTGCAGCCGTAGCTTTACTGGTAGACTAAGAGGTTCCACCACCATTTGGCAAAAACAATATCACCTGTTTTCAAATTACATAATATCAAAGAAAGTCGGGTTAGTGCGAACACTTATAACTCGAGGTCGGCTGAACAGATTCTTATAATGCTTGGTTTATTGGATTCTTTTCCGCTCCGGATAACAGAATAACTATTAAAAAGTTGAAAATTGCGTAATAAATAATATAATATTAAAGTTAGTATGGAACGGATTTCATGCGAGACGCCAACGCCATCTATGAAAAATTTCCTAACGACAAAATTATTGTTTACCTGACAACCATTGACATTCAAAATTAATAGAACTTCTTTTGTATGAATTATGGACTTCCACGCTTTTATGCTCTAAACGTTTTTCAGAAATTTGAACTTTTTTTTTATAATTAAATTTATGAACTAACAATATGATTTTTTTACATACATAGGGAAATATGATTTTTATTGTTGCATGCATGATTTGGTGGAATCATTTATGCGCAAAAATTCTTCTGAGGCACTTCGTTTCAAACGCATGCAGAGACTTTTTGTTTCTGGGCTTGGGTCAGATGCCAGGAATCACTTCCATACAGGAGAATGGGCAACATACACAATAGCTTACATTTTCGTCCTGACACTAAACGCAGACGCCTTTCATATCTTGGTCATATTGTTAAAGGCACCACCTATCATACCGGGAGCTCATCAGCCCCGAGGTCACCAGAGGTGGTATGGTTTTTTTTTTAAATATAAATATAGAACATAAAAGTATTTACTAAAGAAGTATAACTTATTTAGTCACGCCAAATGTTAAAGATTTGTCGGCGTGTTCTCTTTCTATGTACCTACATGATAAATAAAATTAACTCTGCTTTGAAAAGAAAATTAAAAAATTGCTCTCAGGTACATAAATTTATCCACCCGGGAAACCTGGTGGCCATTACCCATGAAGAGAAAATGAATATACCTAAACCCTAAATTCGAATTCTTCAATTTCAAGAAATTAAAATGCCCTTATTAAAGAAGTCGAGATAACCAATTATTGTAATAATAATTTCAAATTTGATAAACATTTACTGATTTATATCGATGTTCAGTCCACTGGTGACCAATTGGATAAAAATCCATTGCGTTTCGGTATGAAAATTGGAGGCACCATTCAAAATATATGGAAGTATCGAAGGCTTCGAGAAAAAACGTAAATTGCATAATGCGCCGGTGTTACTCAAAAAATATTATTTTGAAACTTAGTTCCTAAGAACTGAATGAAGACATTGGCCAAGAATATCGAGCGTCAGATGGCCTTAAAGAAAGCTATAATTTTTCATTGGGTGTGTATTTGAAAACGATGAAGATCCTCTAATACTATTTATCTTCTAAAGGCAGAGCTGTGATATTTGATAAGCTAACCATTTCTGCTGTTTTACCTGTTTAATTTTAAATATAATTAAAGAAACAATGATCTAGTCTGTTTCAAAAGGAATCTTCTTTGTTAAGTGATGTCAACATCTTTCGGATACTTTTCTCAATACTGTAAGCATTACCTTAACAAAATATACACACAATAATACTTCGCCTTTACTTGCAGTGTATTTTCTCAATACTGTAAGCATTACCTTAACAAAATATACACACAATAATACTTCGCCTTTACTTGCAGTGTATTTTCTCAATACTGTAAGCATTACCTTAACAAAATATACACACAATAATACTTCGCCTTTACTTGCAGTTTATTTTTTCAATACTGTAAGCATTACCTTAACAAAATATACACACAATAATACTTCGCCTTTACTTGCAGTGTATTTTCTCAATACTGTAAGCATTACCTTAACAAAATATACACACAATAATACTTCGCCTTTACTTGCAGTGTATTTTTTCCGATTTACAAAAATCAAACAGACTCTATGTTAAAAATTTACAAGGAACTTTCCTTCCACTGACCGACTAACGCCGCAAGTATGATTTTTGTCATTTCCATTTGATATTTACTTAAAAAAGTGCACAGCTATCTTGCATTTTTGGCGTAGCCAAGTTTCCTCGAAACTTGTTTTAGAAAATCCAATTCCTCTTTAAGCACGATTCCAAGTACAATAAATCACATTTTGTTAAGTTTATTTGACCTCAAAGCGATAACCATCGTCAGAAAAGGCAAATTATCTAAGCCAGCAAAGGAAACAGCAGTAGATGGTCACCTTTTTAATCAAGTGGTGACTTCAATATTTTGTCCACTTATAGAACCTTTTATTGCGAATAAAACTGTATAATTAAGTCAAAATCGCAAAAAAGTGGACTCCCACACTTTATGCTCTAAGGAGTCTAAGGTACAGATTGAAGTGATCAAATGAATGAATTGAATTGGTTTATTTTGGCTAAAACATAAAGGTTTCGTATGATTTAATAAGGACTTAACTATATTTTGATATAAAATAAATAATTAAAAAATAAGGTACCTATTCTTCATCAATAACTCGTTCAAATCTAACATAGCGAATATTGGTAGTTACCACTCGCGTTGCCCAGCTACTATTTGTTTGTTTACAAAATTTTGTATAAAATGTCATCATCATACAATGACATAACAAACGCGGATTAAATATTTTTTTATAGTTTAGTAAAAACTGATCAGAGTGATTTATATGTAATCTTACGATTAACGAATTTTTTATAAGTTAGACGGTAAGTGATTATTTTTTTGAAATCGTCTTCAAATTTTTAATTGTACCCACCTTTTTTGAGTTTCAACGTATTTTGTTGGCCCGATGGTATCAGATAGACCCATAATTGATTTTGTATTGGGCTGGTATACTATCCAGCTGTTTCAGAAAAAAAAATATGTATGTACGTCAAACATTGGTGTCTCTATAATCATTAATGTCCTTCATGTTAGGGTTGGCAAAAAAAATAATTATAAGTCGAAAACTATAAAAAAAATATGTTACATATATTGAGGTAGGTATTTGGATAGCTCCAAAGGTGTTCTATCTTTGGACTTATGCATAGGCCTACTTTCTGGGGCGCCTGTATATTTTCTAATAGCGACCTCCGAACATTCAATTGAAACACCCGTATTTTTAATGCAACATCTGTCAAATGTGATGTGATTTAAGTAATTATTTGATATGTGTATCCAAATTATCATGGACGAAAAAAAATTAATATCTAACACTTAAAAGTAATAAAATTGTTTTATCAAAATGGTTGTTCGGGAAACACTTTGTCCATTTTACAATCTACATTTTACAGACTACGAGGTCCTTTTCATGATGAATGAGTAGATACTTTAAATAACAAAATTGTCGAGTTCGGGATTAAAACAATCCACATGAGATCCAAGAACATCCAATTTAATACGATTAATCACTTTTTGGTGAGTATTCTGAGATGGCAGCATAATCGATCCATGATTTTTTGAGAACGACAACGTTGGCCAGGAGAGTTGATGATCACCAACTCCTTTTGGCTTAAATTGGATGTTCTGAACAACAAGAGGAACTATTGAGGTTTTAACAGGACGGTGCAACGTGCAATACAATTAAGCGATTCTGCATAATCTTTGATGGTTACCTCATGATTTGACCCCGTCATATTTTTTCTTGTGGGATATTTTTAAGTCGTAGGTCTATCTATACGAATAAGCCACAAACTGCTTTAAACCTAATGCCTTTTATTTTTCCAACTGTAGAAGTAGATCCATCGCTGCACATTTTTATACATTGACTATTATTCTGAAATGAAAAACAGACGATTGAGTTGCGTCGTATCCAATTTTTATTGAGACTTTTGACATTTCTGTATTCTGAAAATATTTTATCCAATACATTAGTTACGTGACTACTCATGGCAACCGATTAAGTTCTAAGCAAGAGCTCCTTGCGTTGGCGTTGAGTTGGAACATGAATTTGAGAATACCAGTCAATGATTTCTGTATGTGAATGTTTGCTTCCCGTTGGAAGTATGGGGTTTTCAACATGTTGTATAATTCGAAGATTCCCATCATATCGGAATTACGGGGATTTCAACAAAATGGTGGACGATGTTATCTTAAAGTAGTATAAGATGGTCCTTAACCCGCAGTGGTTCAAATTTGTATAAAATTTACCTTTTAAAATCGAACACCAATTGATTTTATGATTGCCATCAACTAGTTATAACTAACAATAAGTATAAGATCTAGTCTTGGAAACGGTCCAATAATCCCTAGATATTTGGAACGTTGTCTTCTCATTAAGTGAAAATCTTTGGTCTTTGACAAAATGTTCTAAAGTAGGTACGTAAGTACGTATCTATAAAAGAAATTAGGGAAATATAACAAACAAAATAGTTTGATTATAGAATATAATATTTATTTAGTTATAATTTATTTTAAAATAATATTTCTAGAAAAATATCAACAATTGACAACTTTGATTTCAATAAAAAAATAATAATAAAATAACTCAAACAAAGAATACCAATATCCATGCCAAAAAAAATAATCAAAATTCTCACAAAACATACTAAAAATAATAATAAGGTATTTACAAAAGTATAAGTTCGATTTTTTATAAATTCTATTCCGGAAAAAAATTGTAAAAAAAATAACAGCAAAAATTTAGAAAATGATATAAAGATAAGGAAAAATATGAAACAAAAAAAAATAAAGATCTCTAGATGTCTACATTCGAATGAAAGCTATAAGCTCTCCTTAGATTTATGCAGCTGGTTTCTCCTCTGATGCGACGTTGGTGGTGGCTGAGGCAACTGAGCCCACATCCTCCTCGACAGCTTGGCACGACAGGGCTGGGAACCTCTTGAACAGAGCCGCCCTGTATTTAGGATGGCTGCGAAACCAGACAATTCGTAAAATTAGATTATGTAGTGTGACTTCGGTCTTTTGTATGAATAAATCCGAGAACCTACCTAATTCCATAGACGATGGGGTTGTAGACAGCGTTGGCCTTGGCGAACAGAGATCCCCACACGGTGGAGACTGGAGAGATCTTGGTCAACTCAAAGATTCCGCTGAAGTTGATGATCAAGTATGGAGTCCACGCTACGAACCACAAAGAGATTGTCATCAAGGCAATCTTGGCCAGCTTGCACTCGGCGCTTGTGCTTGACGCTTCAGCTGTCCTCAAGGAAGCGACGTTCATCTTTTTGGCTTGTTCTCTCATGTTTTTCTCGTGAGCAGCCACAGCCTACAAAAATACACAATTGATGTGTACCTACAAAACACCGAAAAATGCAACCATACAATGTCTAAAGAAATGCTACGTTACCTTAACGATGAAGAAGTATGAGTAGATGATGAGCAGGAGAGGAAGGAAGTAAACCCAGAATCCATAAACGATGACATAGGACCTGCTGGACCATGTGTTGGTCAAGTAGTCAGTTCCGCATACAGTCATGTTACCTTCTGGAACATACCTGTGGTGAAAGTATTCAGTTAAGTTCTATTTTAAGCGTTTAACATCAATGTATTATTCGTTTTGGCCACAAACCTGTTCCAACCGAAGAGAGGAGCCAAAGTCCATGCCAAGGAGAAGAACCAAACAAGCAGTACCCAGAGCCTGGCTTTGTTGTGGGTCATAGGTGCAGCAGAAATACCCTTGACAATGACATTGTAACGGTCGTAAGCGATCAGAGTCATGGACCAGATGGAGACGCAGCCGAATAGGGATCCGCACATTCCGTAGAGCTCACACATGAATGGACCTAGAATGTACAGACAGATATATGTTTAGAAGCTATTAAAGAGATGAAATGTAAAGAAACAAACAAACATACGATGTAAGAAAGAGACAAAATTTAATATGATTTAGAACTAACCAAAGACCCAAGTCTCATTGTAGCAGTTGTAAACCATAGGAGGGAACATGGTTGCCATCATGAGGAAGTCAGAGAATGCCAAATTAACGACCAGGAGATTTGAGGGTGTCTTCAGGTTCTGGAATCATACCATAAAGTTTTTTTTTCAACTGTATTTACCATAGGTATAGACGTAACTGGGTGCCAATATATGTACATAATATTACTTTATTCCTTACCTTTGTGGTAGAGAAAATGTACATGACCATGCCGTTGCCAATTATGGACAAAATTCCTAAAAGAGTTATCGCGAATCCTAGAAGAGTATGCCAGAGTGGGTTCATCGGGGGGAATTGGTACCTGGAAACAGAAAGAAGTTTATTAAACCTAGAAAAGTAGAAACCAAATGACGCATGTCGATGATAGGTAGGACGCCTCACCAGTGAGCATCGACCAAATGCAACATGTCAGCGGGAACTTTATCGACCACGGTGATATTCCCTGATCCAAAGGCAGCCGCTTGAGACCCCCATGTCTGCAAGGCGCTGAATCCCGCTACGTCGGCCGACATCCTAAATTGTTTATTGATATCACCTGAAAATCATTAGGCATACAAAGATTTATTACATTAAGTATCTACCTATATCTAAAAAATAATTATTAATTTCGAATGTTAGATTGAATGATTAATATTTTTTTGTTGATTTTACCTGTGAATATTAAAAATAACTGGAATTTATCAGTTTTTTTTACTGAAGAAAATCGTTAGACGAACTACTTCAGTGAGACCCAGGCGACAATCTAGGACGAGCTATGAAGCTACTCGAAGTATTCGGCATTTTCTTTCGTTTTTATATTTCTCATTTTGGACTGAAATTGGATAAAGACAGCCACGTGATAGAAATGAATATCGATGTGAAATAATATGAAAGTCAGGTCCGCAGGCATTTAAGAAGAATTACGGAAGAAGAGAATTAGATCGAAGATAATTAATTATTTTAGAAAATCTCTATTGAGGGCTGGTCGTAATAAGTAGTATTGTCCCAATGTTCCGAGTCTCTGATACTGCAAAATATGTACACGCATATTCTTTCGCAGAACGAAAACAACCAGAGAAACTCAATTAACACGCAGTGAGAGGTGAAAAATATGAGGTGTTACACCTCATATTTTTCATGAAAGGGAATACAGGGAGGCTTTCTCTTAAGTGGTCTTCGACGTCGGGGGGATCTGACAGGACGAAGAAGAATTTCTTCAAATCCATATGTGGCCCTCGATTTTGCCCTTAGAATGAAGTTATATCTTCATATACCTACCTACGCATGATTCTTCTGTGATAAAAAATTTTGTGCGAATCTTAAATTGAGTCACAAGTTCTTACTTTACCTCGACAAGACTTTAAGTATTTGAAAACCTTGAAAATGTGCATACCTAATTCTAACTTTCAGAGTCCAAGAAAGACAGTCTTAAGGATCATTAGATCATTCTCTGTCGCAAAAGAGACTTCATGGTTTTAAATACAGCTCTTGCTGCCTCTATTCTGCATTTAACCTCCACTTCTCTGTGAGCGCATACTACCACGATCATTTGCTCTGGTGAACGTATTTTTTGACTGAAGCGAAAATCTTAATTCAGCTCTGCCATAAGATAATATATAATTTTGTCCCTTAATAATTGTAATTAGATTTGCTTCTTAAACAAATTAAAATAATTCCTCTTTTCCTAAGAAATTATTATTCCTGATAAACCAAACAAAAGTTTGTACATTTAAGAAACCTTACAAGCTTTTACTCGTCTAATTAAAACCTTAAAAATTCATTAACATTCGTCAACCAAGTACGTACATAATTAGTAACAACCAATAATCGATTTCCCGAAATATGAATAGTAAGTCATCAGTTGCATTGTATCTGTTTAGCAGACGTTATCCATATGGTGTCGATAAGTATTATTAAAAAACAGTGTTATTTTGTTGTTCTAAAAAGGCCGATTTTTCAAATTAATAATTTGATCAAACGAAATGTGCGAATAAAAGATAAATATTTACGATGATAATGCGAAAATTTTTGTGAAAACTATACTTCTTTTTCTATCATAGGGGCACTTTTACTTTTTGAAATTGTAATATTGACATTTTGTATTTTTATTTAATTTCTTTTCAAGGAAGCAGCACATTTTCTTAAAATTTATCGTAATTTGAGAGCCAAAAAATCATCAATCATAAAAAAATAAATTAGTGTTACGGAAACTAGGTAAAAAACAATATTGAAGTAGTGTTCGTTCTATTAATTTAATTCGAGATTTAAATATGTGCTTCCACATGATAATTAAGTGAAGCGGTTGGTGTCAATCGGTGGCTTTCGTACGTACAGCGTATTGGAGGTCGTAGGTTCGAATCCTGGCCGTGCTGACCATTTCCGCTTTCACGACACAAGCATTTGTTTAGTGTAAAAGATGTCAAAAGTGTATTTGGGTTCACTTCGAGTTAGAACAGATTCATTAATAAAAATTAAATGTATTTTTTATAAACCAGATTTTGAAAACAACTTCTTCCCCACTTCTTAATAAATTATGTAAAAAATAGTTTCTTAAATAATGTTGGTTCGTCCGTTAATAATATGTACCTAGTACCTACGTCTCATTTATAAAATTTAATGTTCTGTAACTTTCCTTTCAGACAAAACTAAACTGCAAGTAAGAAATTCTTGGAGAAGTGGAAGGAAAAAATATGACAAAACTTAGGTCATCTATAACACTCGCGAGGAACATTGATGAAAAAATAAACCAAGAGAGGTATGTAAGTGGAACTCAATTTACGTTAGTTTGTTGTGTACTGTAAGTATAGGAAACCGATTCGTCACAATGAAATATGCATTTGGATTTGGATTTCGTTATGAAAATTGTGAGCCTTACCTTCCATTCTGAATTAGTTATATCTCCAAATGAGCCGGTGGAAAGACGCACCAGGGGCCAGACCAGAGGTCGGCAAAGTGCGGCTCTTTGAACTCTTGAGTGTGGCTCTGGCACAAATATCCTACGGGCTACGGGCTTGCCTGGCCGCTATGTACTATGTGTACGGTCGCAATGGATAAAGTCTTTATTAAGTATTAAATCAATTTATAAATAGGTACATTTTAGACACTGCCTTTGGGATCCAAGAAAATGTAACACGCAATACAAGAACACTGAATGCCTCTTTAGCCACTGAATTTCAGCTCTTCTCTCACCTTCACCTGGATCCATTATTTAAGCTGTAATTTGTTGATTTTTTTTTTTTGAGTTTTGCTCACGACATCGCGCAGAACGCACGTCGGTCTGTTCGCTGTGTTATTGACGAATTATTATTTATATTTACTGTGTTTCATTTGGTGAGTTCGTTCCATTTTCATATAGATATTATTGTTTGAATTGTTTTTTGTTTTGATATTTTGTTCTTAGGAACATAAGTTCCTTTATGTTTTTGTTTTTTTCTTTTTCGTTTATTTTTATTTAAAATATATCGAGAACTACACTAAAAATGGAGTTTGCGGGTGGGGGGGGTCCGAACCCCCCCCATGTCGGTAAGCGGGGAGCAGACGATGACATAGCGGTACCA
The DNA here is from genome assembly GCA_963576905.1 of Mystacides longicornis. Lineage (NCBI taxonomy): Eukaryota > Metazoa > Arthropoda > Insecta > Trichoptera > Leptoceridae > Mystacides > Mystacides longicornis. The sequence goes on along the minus strand of OY756422.1, from coordinate 30,178,812 downwards.
GTGACAAAAAGAATTAATAATGGCGTTAGCATTAAAGACTCCAGTGGCGGAGAGTACAAAATCAAATATAATTCCACTTTTTCAGCTCCTTTTGTTGTTCATGTACAAAAACAGACGGAGAATGGTTTTGCTAGCTTGGATTCAATTTCATTTGGGTCTTTTATATATAGAAGAAAATGTGAAAACATTTCTAGAATTAAATCTGTGGGAAGACAAAAGGTTGCTGTAGAATTTAATACCATAGACGCGGCTAATAGTTTTCTCGAAGATGAAAGTTTGAGTAAGTCTGGCTATATTTCGTTCATACCAAAGTATCTTTCGTCCCGAATGGGGGTATTGAGAAACATTCCAGTCGACATGTCAGAAGAGGATTTGCTCCAACACATCTCGACACCCAGAAGATTTGGTAAAATTATTAAACTGCGTAGACTAACTTTCAAAACTTCAGAAAATGATAAAACAGTCTGGAAGCCGTCTAGATCAATTGTAATGACTATTGAAGGACAAGAATTGCCATCTTATGTTTACCTATTTTTCAATCGTATACCCGTGGAGACATATGTTCTCCCGACAGTGCAGTGTTACCAATGCTGTAAATTTGGCCATACTAAACTGCAGTGCAGAGGTAAAGAAGTTTGTTATAGATGCGGTGGCAACCATACTGGAGAAAAGTGTACAGTCGAGGAAGATCAGGTTTCATGTGTAAACTGTGGAGGTCGGCACTCTGCAGTGAGCTTTGTTTGCCCAGAGTTAGCCAGTAAAAAAATATTAAAAAAGTGATGGCGGAAAACTCTATATCATATTATGAAGCAAGCTTTAGATTCCCAAGAAGTAAACCAGCATATTCGGCAGTAGCTGCACAGAATCTTAATCGAAGGCCAATGCAAGACGGCCCACCTCCGCGGTCCCCTACTCGGTCTATCCCGAGAGCGCCACCTCGAGGATCGGAAAGTTTTGCAAGTAAAACCAGTCCTCGAAAGAAAGTTATCCAACTTCCATCAATAACGAAAGAAAACAGTAAAAAAAAGTTCCTTTCTAAAATCGTTGATGATTTAAAATCAATATTAGTAGCACCAAATGGCAACTACCCCCAACCGGAAGACGGCTGTTTTTTTAAAGCAAATAATCTGATTGTAGAGGCTATCACCGCGATAACCAATCTCGAAAACCATCTAACGGCCGGTAACTTTGTATCCTCCCCAACATCGGATAGATTAATAATATCACAACTTGAAAATATTCGCGCCGACAGGCAACTTGTTAATAATATAACTGATTGTTTATCATCCCAGAAAAAACTTGCGTTTAACGAAGACTCTGAATAATAACACTGTTTCTTAACATTGATCTTGTTTATTTTTTTTTTCCACACAAATTTTTATACACTTAAATATTATTCTAATTATCAATGGTGGTAAATAACTCAATCAATATTCTACAATATAACTGTAGAAGCGCTATATGTAATAAACAAGATATTTTAAAAATCTCTTTAGATTATAATGTATCGATAATGGCCCTGCAGGAAACCTGGCTTAGGCAAGACAGGGCATTCTGCATAGAAGGGTTTGCATGCTTGAGAGATGATCGGCCTGCAGGCTATGGAGGGGCAGCACTACTCATTAAGAATGACCTTCCCTTTTCCAGTATTTCTATTAAGCCACCTCAATGTCCATTCGAAATCGTTGGCGCTAGGATCTTCAATACCACATTTCTCTCTATATATATTTCCCCAAACATTACACAAGAGTCCATCTCATACTTAAAAAAAGTTCTAGAAAAGTCCCCGAAACCGTTGGTACTTCTTGGGGACCTGAATCTGCATCACCACTTGTGGGGTTGCCAGAATACGGGTGCTCCGGGCAGGAAAATGGTGGAATATCTGAATGATTTTGATCTTTGTGTGTTGAATGATGGCTCTCCCACACGAATCCCAGTCCCTAATCAGCAAATAAGCATCCCTGACTTATCAATCACCAGTTGTGATGTAGCTTCTTTATTTCAATGGAATACGTTGGATGAAGTGGGTGGCAGCGATCATTTTCCAATTCTATTGGAATGGAGCTCTCCCGAAATCAGGAGGGTTAAGCAACTTTCTAGAACAAATCCAGTTACGGGGAACAAAAAGAACATAGATAGGAGAGTATTAAAGAATGCCCTTTGGGGAGATTTCAATGATTACTGTAAGGAATCTTGTGGTTCCCTCCCTCAACCAACAAACAATAATATAAATGAGTGTTCTGATTCTTTGAATAAAATGTTACATAAAATTTCAAAATAAAACTTCTTTTAAAAAGGCCCAACAACCATTTGTTCCGTGGTGGGATGATGATTGTGATAAAATGACACGGGACCGTAAAGAAGTGCTTAAAAAATATAAATCTTACTCAGATTTTGAAAATTTTATCGCTTTAAAAAATGCCCAGGCCCACGCTAAAAGACTTTTCAGAGCTAAAAAAAAGGCTGGTTGGATAGCTTTTTGCACTTCATTGTCCCCTCAAACTCCAATCAGTACTGTATGGTCTAACATACGAAAATTCAGAGGCACTTTTAAAAGCAGGAAAACAAACCAAATTTCTGAATTCCCTTTCTCTGTCTTCATTAACAAGCTGGCTCCCCCCTATGTCCCGAACATGGAAGAGATGAGTTCTATAGATAACTCACATTTGCTAAGGGTTACAGCAGATCCGGATGTCTCCGGGTCTGCCCAGGAAGATGATGGAAACTCTTTCTTGGTCTCGCAGTTCTCTTTGGATGAGCTCAGCTCGGTCCTGAGATCTGTTAAGGACTCAGCTCCTGGACTTGATGAAATCCCATACAGTCTTCTTTACAAAAGTGGTAGTTCAACAATCACCTATATTTTAAAGTTAATGAACACTTGCTTTGACAGTTGTATAGTACCAGATTCATGGAAAAGCCAAGCGATCATCCCCATACCTAAAAATAAAAGTAGTATCCCCGAAGATATATCTTTCAGGCCGATCGCTCTGTCAAGCGTTTTGCTTAAATTACTAGAACATATGATCAAAAGACGTCTAGATTGGTTTGCAGAGAAAAATCAGAGTTTTTCTCCTCTAATGTTTGGGTTTAGGAAGGGAAAATCCACTATGGAAAGCGTCGCTCACCTCGTTACTGATGTTTTGACAGCCTTTTCTGAATCTAAACATGTGGTGGGGGTCAGTTTGGATATCTCTGGGGCTTATGATAACGTTTTGCTTCCGGTTTTGGGCGATAAACTCAGAAAATTAGGCATACCTTCCAAAATTGTGTCCTTTCTACACTGTTTATTAAGTGAAAGGAAAATTCTCGTGGAAGGCCCAGGTGGCACTTACCACAACCGAATTGTCTATAGGGGACTCCCACAGGGGTCCGTCATAAGCCCTTTATTATTTAATATATATATATATCCATGACGTTTTTGAAGACTTATCAACGGGTATCAAACTGCTTAATTATGCCGATGATTTTTTCATATACTGCGTAGGCAATGACATTAAAAAAACAGAAGACACGATGAACTCCAACTTAAAAATAATTGCCGACAAACTAGACTGTTTGGGACTCACATTTAATCCTTCCAAATGCAAAAAAATTATATTTTCCAAAGCAAGAAATCCAAAGCCCTGTAACATACTTATAAATGATAGTCCACTACCTCAGACACAAGAGATAAAATTTTTGGGTGTTATTCTGGACACTAAATTGACGTGGAATGCTGCCACTTCCTACATTGTCAATAGATGCCAAGCAGGACTCAATACGATGAGAGCGGTCTCAAGGGTCTGGTGGGGTTCGCACCCGAAGATCTTAAAACTAATGTATAACTCCCTCATACGATCACAATTAGACTATTGCGGCTTCCTTATGTCACCCTTGTCTAAAAGCAATTGTAAAAAATTGGATAGAGTCCAATATGAGGCCCTTAGAATTGTCCTAGGAGCTATGAAGTCATCGCCAGTGGAAGCATTACAAGTAGAAGCAGCAGAGCCGCCGTTGGATCTCAGAAGGCAATTCTTAGCAGATAAATTTTTCATAAGGAGCTGCGTTTTGAGTGATAACCCCATAATCAGCAAAATACGTGACCTCCACGACATAGTAAAAAAGAACCGTAGATTTTGGGAAAAAAACCAATACCAAACTTGGTGTCCAGCTACGAATCCTTAAACTCATACGCCAAAGACATTAAAAGATATGCAACACTCCCTATTTATACGGTCGCCTATCCCTCACTTACTTATCGTCCCAAGGTTATTAAATTTTTTCCTTCAAAACATGTTTCCAATGCATCCATAAAGTTTGATGAAATGATGAACAAAGAATGGAACGAATACATTCGTCTATTTACTGATGGATCTAAGGATACAAATGCGATCTCAACGGGAGCAGCAGTATTCAATCAATGTGATGGACACAAAAAACGCTTTGCTCTACCGAAGGAACTATCAATATTCTCTGCTGAATCCTTTGCGGTCCTTGAAGCTTTGAACATTATCGCTCAGAACAATTTTAAAAATGCAATTATATTGAGTGACTCGCTCAGCGTGATGCAAAAGATAAATAACTCATCCTTTAATTACCCTCTAGATTTTACCGTTTTGCAAATAAAACAAATCCTATACAGCCTCCATGAGAAGGGCTGTAACGTGGTCCTTGGGTGGGTCCCAGGACATGCTGGTATAAGGGGAAACGAAACTGCCGACTGCTTGGCCAGAGAGGCATCAGAGCTTCCTACATAGCTCCTCTGCGCATCAACATTTGCCCTTTTCGGATATATTTTTCATTTGCAAAGAACACTTACTAGAAAGCTGGCAAACAAGATGGAATGCCTCACCCTCAAAATATAAACAGATCCAACCCACAATAAATCGTGTTCCGTGGTATAATAAAATAACTCTGGGTAGACAAAATACATCAGTCATATGCCGGATCAAATTCGGTCATGTGTGCACCAAACAGTTTCTATTTAAAATTGGAGTCATCACGACGGATATATGTGACTGTGGAGAGGAGGAAGAATCTGTCAACCACATATTCTTTTCCTGTAAGGATAGGAATAACTATCCGGGTTTTATTTCTGACTTGACAAAACTCAAAGTACCATTTCCAACATCTATAAATGCAATGCTTTCAGAATTCAACCCTAGTATCTATAATTTAATATCAAAGTTTATAACAAAAAATAACGTTAAAATCTAGATGGTGGTAGATAGAGCGACTTAACTATTTCTCACCTCTAATCTTCTTTAATTCTTTTCTTAACATTTTAGAGGAAAAAAAATATATACGAGTATACCTAAATAAAAAAAAAAAAATAAAAAAAAAAAAAAATAATAAAAAAATTATATATGTAAATATTAAAATTTGAAATGTTTTTTTTTTCCATAGTCCAATTAGGGATAATAATTATTCTTATATTTTGTTATTTTATAAATTCATTCGCTCAGATATTTTGTAACTCTCCGCCACTGATGGTAGACTTGATATACATAGTTTGTTTCTATTTTGTTCCAATGCAGGCGCAAAGTGACCGTCTCATTGACACACTGTAGAGTGTAGATAGTATTGTTGTAGTGTCGAAGGGCCTTATCTCCGATGTCTGCTTTATAAGTTTTTTTTTGGTTGTTGATGTAGGAGCTTGTAAATAATATAAAATGTATGTTTTTTCTCCTTTTTACATTACGGTGCTGAATGATACACCCTTAAAATGCGGTTTGAATATACAAATATGAGTGGTTGAGTGGTTAATTGAATTTATATTTTTTTGTTTGTTATTTGTAAGATAAAACTACTAATTTTCACATACTTGGGAATGGCAGGAAACTATTATATAAAATAGTTCTGCCAATTAAAAAAAAAAAAAAAAAAAATTTGTTGATTCTTCCTATTATTTCTCTTTTACTAGGCCTGTTGACCTGTTATGTTCCAGCTACGTTAGTGTTAGCCAAGAGTGACGTAGATTCCCAACTCTCTAGCCGCCCTTGAGCTCTTGAGTCCACCATGGATAAATACTCCTTCCAGGGTAGTGAGTACGTAAGGGCTATAGCACGACTAACTACTTCCTAGTGTAGTTAGCGCGAGTACGTAACGTCCGACTTAACTACAAATGTAGTTAGATGTGTGTTTCAGCGTGGTTATTATAACAGCATCTGTCGGGTCGCGTTCCAGTGTAGTTAGCAGTAGTTAGGCAGTTTATATGTGGTTTAGAGCTGTCAAAGTTGCGCGCTTTGTTATTATTTTTGCATCGTTTGTTTTAAATAATTAATATATTGGAAATAAGAATGCATTACTACTTTTATTAATTTTATTTTTTATTTTATTTCCCAAATTAAATATTTTATAATAAAATAGTAATACCGTAATACATATAAAACTAGGTTAATATTTTTTTTTATTTGGGATTTGTTATCGACGAGATATTTTTTTATGTCAGCCGATTGGAACAACTCAAGTTTGTAGAAAAATTAGCAGACGAAAGGGAAAACAATACATGATTTTGAACATTTGTATGGAAATTATTAAAAAATAAATAAATAAAAATAAAATCTTTCTTTATTTCTCGCAAGCAAATATTTTACAAACAATTAAGACATACAAATAATAATTAAGATAAAAAATCTATAGGGAAAATAAAAGAGTATTCAAAGAGTATCAGAAAACATCAAGTGTATTTACTTCTTAAAATTATTAAAATTCCACAAATCATAACTGTTTTTATATATTTGATGAAAAATGTCAAATAATGATGGCCGCCACAAGTTTCTTCATTGAAAAATACAATGAAAAAACATTTTTTTGTGTTAGATGTTGGCAAACCTTACTATTTCCGGCTTAAAACTTAACTACATTGCGTTATCGCGTTACGTACTCGCGCTAACTACTAATGTAGTTAAGTCGTGGTTATGAGTAGTTAGATTGATGTGTGGTTAGTCGTGCTATAGCAAAAGTTACGTACTCACTACCCAGAACCTTTTTTAGGCGATAAAAGGTGTCGTTAAAAGGGTTAAAACAAAAGACAGTTCTTGATTATGCAATAATGTTATATTTAATAAAAAAATATTTATACAGAAAAAATATCAACAATTGACAATTTGGCATACATTTAAACAAAAAAATATTTTTTTTAAAACATAAACAAAATGCGAACGTATAAAGAATAAAAATACCTATTTATAAAACAAGGCAACTCTCGCGGCGATTTTCATATTATTTTTAAGCAAAATATTTAAAATAAAGCTTCAAGAAATAATAAGTTGTTTGTAGTCCATATCCAATAATCGAACGAATCAAATCAATCCAGAAAAGACAAGCCTGATCAACATTTTTAAGATGTGCTACGAATGTGTGGCGGTATTTATGCGGTGGGTTTCTCTTCGGCCGGGGCGTTGGTTGCGCCTGAGACGTTGGTAGCTGCTGAGGCCACTGACACAGCATCCTCATCTGAAGTTTGACAAGATAAAGATGGAAATCTCTTGAACAGGGCCGCTCGATATTTTGGATGACTGTAAAACAGGATGGTCATTATCAAAGAGTTGACCAAAGTATTCAATAATAACCTAGGTAATTAATAAACTTCCCTTTTACCTTATTCCATAGACTATTGGGTTATAGACAGCATTGGCTTTAGCAAATAATGATCCCCACACAGTGGACACTGGAGAGATGTTGCTCAGCTCAAATATTCCGCTGAAGTTGATGATCAAGTATGGAGTCCACGCTACGAACCACAAAGAGATTGTCATCAAGGCAATCTTGGCCAGCTTGCACTCGGCACTTGTGCTTGACGCTTCAGCTGTCCTCAAGGAAGCGACGTTCATCTTCTTGGCTTGTTCCCTCATGGATTTCTCGTGAGCAGCCACAGCCTTAAACAGTCCAGTAAATTAAATAAGTAAATATAATTTGGGATCAATTAATAACCTCAAAATCAATCTACGCTATCAAAAATTAGGGATATTTGTGGGAAGAAAACTTCCAAAACAATACATAGGTATATTATTCACGCAATTATGTCCTATGTTATATTGTTTTGGGAAATGGGCTCTGGATCAGGTAGAGTATTTATACTACAGAAGCGAGCACTTAGATCGCTTCCAGCATGAGTCCTAGAGAATCTTGTAGAACGGTATTCAAAGAGCAGAAAATACTAGTCGTGCCCTGCCTATTTGCTTTTGAATGTTTTTTATACGTTTTTTTAAATGTATAAAAACATTCAAACTTTGTATTTTTTAGGTTTTTCAATGTTTTAAAAAAAGTTATGGTATATTTTTTTAAATCGTCCTCAAAGTTTATTTTAAATTTTAAATTATACCCTATTTTGAGATTCAAGTTTTTTTATTGGTACGATGGTATCAGATAGACACATAATTGCTTTTCTATCTGCTAGGTATACTAGAGGAATTACAGCGCAGTGTTACAAGACTCTGCGACGATATATACAGCACGCCTCGGCCTTCGAGTCAATGCCAGTAAGACGGAGCTCATAGCGAATAATGCCTGTCCCGATAAACAGCTACCGATAATCATCGATGGTCACCAGGTCTCCCGGGTGGGTAAATTTAAGTACCTGGGAGCAACCATTACCACCACTGGTGACCTCGGGGCTGAGCTCCCGATACGTATCGGTATGGCAAGTGGAGCCTTCAACAACATGACCAAGATATGGAAGGCGTCGGCGTTTAGTGTCGAGACGAAATGTAAACTGTTTGATGCGTGTGTGTTGCCCATTTTTCTGTATGGGTGTGAGTCCTGGCACCTGACTAAAGTCCAGGCACATAAAGTATCTGCATTCGAAACGAAGTGCCTCAGGAGAATTTTGGGGTATAAGATGGTACCACCGCATCATGAACGACGCTATACGTCGGCGCACCCAGCGCAGGCCCATCACTTCCACCATTACGGAGAGGAGATGGGCATGACTGGGACATGTGTTGAGGATGCCGAATGACAGTTGGCTGAGGAGAGCGCTGTTTTTCCTCCCATCAGGGTCTCGAAGACGTGGAAGACCCTCTCATACCGTGTTCCGTTCCTTCGAGGCAGAGCTGAGGGAGATGGACTTAGTGTGGGAGGAGGTCATAAGCATTGCGCAAGATCGAGCGCAATGGAGAGCTCTTGTTGCCCCCCTATGCTCTTCCCCTTAAGGTGTTCTATCTCTGGACTTTCGCTTAGTCGTACTTTCTGGGACACCTGTATACTAATATCTGATCATTGACGTGACCCTATACGTCCCACTAGTACCTACTAGGAAAAAGAAAAAAGAAGAGATTGTTAGGTTTTCTTTGTACGTGTTATTTATAATGATGAACCCATGGACCTACAGGAGTTGTTCAAAAGAAATATTCAACCCTTGAAACGAAATAGACCCAAAGTGTAGCTGATAGATAAGATTGTAGTTAATATTATATACCTTTACTATATAAAAATAAGAATAAATGATGAGCAATAGTGGAAGGAAGTAGACCCAGAATCCATAGAGGATAACATAAGACCTGCTGGACCACGTTTTGGTCAAGTAGTCGGTTCCGCAGACCGCCATGTTGCCTTCGGGGACGTATCTGTTGGTAAAAAAAAATATATCAGAATATCACCAACAAAATTTCTTCAAAGAGTTTTTTTATTCACAAACCTGTTCCAGCCGAAAAGAGGAGCCAAAGTCCAAGCCATTGATGCGAGCCAAACAAGGAAGACCCAAAGCAGAGCCTTAGTGTGGGTCATAGGTGTCGCAGAAATACCCTTGACAATGACATTGTAACGGTCGTAAGCGATCATAGTCATGGACCAGATGGAGACGCATCCGAAGAGAGATCCACACATTCCGTAGAGCTCACACATTAAGGGACCTGGAACGTGACAGGTGAAGGTTTGGATGCTGATAATGGCGATTTCGAAGGAATTTTCCATTGCTATTATCTGTAGATACTTACCAAAGACCCATGTCTCATTGTAGCAGTTATAAACCATAGGAGGGAACATGGTTGCCATCATAAGGAAGTCAGAGAATGCCAAATTGATGACAAGAAGATTTGAGGGTGTTTTTAAATTCTGAAATCATGACACAAAAAACTAAGCATTTGTATTTTAAAGTTGAATATACGAATATTATGTTTCAGATATTTACCTTTGTTGTGGAGAATATGTATATAACCATACCGTTGCCAGTTATCGATAAGAATCCTAAGAAAGTAATCACGACTCCTAAAAGAGAATGCCAGAGGGGGTTCATGGGGGGGAATTGGTACCTGGAAACGAAAAAAAAAAAAATAAAAAGGTCGATTGAAGAACCAATATTTAAAATTGCAATTAGCAGAAGATGATAGGTAGGACGCCTCACCAGTGAGCATCGACCAAATGCAACATGTCAGCGGGAACTTTATCGACCACGGTGATATTCCCTGATCCAAAGGCAGCCGCTTGAGACCCCCATGTCTGCAAGGCGCTGTATCCCGCTACGTTGGCCGACATCCTAAATTGTTTGTTGATGTATCACCTGAAATGATATTGAATACAATCATTTTAATTTTCCACGCAGGTGAAAGCGTTCAAAACTTCTGTCTCAAATTACCTGCTTTAAAGTATGTTTAACGTAACTGCAAACCTTTCAGCTCTTTGACTGAAGAAAATCGTCAGACGAACTACTTCAGTGAGACGCAGGTGACAATTTAGGACGAGCTATCAAGCTACTCGGAGTGTTCAGGGAATACCCTAGCTTTTATATTATTTCACATTCGATACAGAAATTGGATAAAGACACGCGAATATAAGAATGGTATGACATACCGCCAGGACCGCAAGCTTTATGTACTTTTAAAAATCATTAATGGACTTTTTTTCGCAACGTTTTAACAGTTTATTAATACTACAAACCTGCCACTACCTACCTATTTATTTTATCATACTTCGACGATCTTTTCAGCCATGAGCCACTCGGATATAAGTACAGTTTTCATAGCTATAAAATTCGGACGATTGCAGTTAAGAATATCAAATTTTGCTAAGTTAGTAGTTTATTTTGATGTAAATATATAATATGCCGATACTCTTCTGTCATTTTGAAATTCTCTCCGTCAGTAGATTAAGCCTAGGCAAATTGCATTTGGCGATCGACTACAAACGAATTCTTCGACAATGTAGAGTAGGAAAAAAATTAACTGTCCACTTTTTATCTTACTCTATAAAAATCTAGCCGTTTTCTTTGTTACCTAACTCCTCCTTTATTACTGGACGGATTTCGATAAAAAAAATTGGAGATGTCGAGGGTTACCCAAGGATGGTTAAGATGAAAACAGGGGCTTTCTTTCCTTTCAGCCTTATGAATTATCTTTGTCATTCTGTTTGCATCCATTCTTTCCACATGCCCAAACCATCTCAACTTATTAACTGTCATCTTTGTCACAACACTTACTTCCATATAGGGAATCCAATCCCGCAAACGCGGGATCCCGCACCTTTTTTGCGGGATCGGAAATGCGGGATTTCTCATGCGGGATCCCGCACGTTTGCGGGACTGGAAACATAAAAATATAAAGAATAGGAATGGCCTCATATGACGTTCTGATTATTTATTTGACCAAGTACAGACTCATTAATAAAAGATTTACCAAGTTTCGCTGGGAAATCGTGACTCTCTTTGAAATTCATACGGAAAATAACTTTATTTTCAGTTTTCAACTTACAGCTAGTGCTGATTGAAAAAGTCCGGAAATTTGTCAATCTTTTTTGTTTAGCAAAATCTCCAGTAAAAAATATCTCCGGAAACAGGTGCGGGATCCCGCTCGTTTGCGGGACTGAAAAGAAAAAAATAATAAAGATGATGTTCTGATTATTTATTAGACCTCGTTAATAAAATATTTATCAACTTTCACTGGGGAATCGGGACTGGGGGTTCGCAAAATCTCCAGTAAAAAATATCTGCGCAAACAGGTGCGGGATCCCGCACGTTTGCGGGACTGAAAAGAAAAAAATAATAAAGATGATGTTCTGATTATTTATTAGACCTCGTTAATAAAATATTTACCAACTTTCACTGGGGAATCGGGACTTTTCTTTGAAATTCATATGGAAAATAATCATATTTTCAGTTATCAAGTTACAACTAAATAAATTTGAATTTTTATTTTGTGTTGTGTGAATCATGTATCGGAACGGAGCGAAATCAATGTCATTTGAAGTAATTTATGGCTATAGGGATTCTCCCACGGTGCGGGATTTAGTTTCGAGTGTAGTCAATTGTCAAAGAAGGTTACTGCGTGATGCAATGTTAGTGACTGCAGAAACCAAATTGATAGACAAATACCAGGTTAAGTCAGGAACTTATAGTGTCCCTGTCTCGTCGGGTAAAAGAACGATCAATGGCTGCCGTATTGCTTTACTTGGAAAATCCAAGAAATATCTAGAGAAAGATTCAGGATCTACAAATGTGGTGGACGATCCATTCTTTTATCCGAGTAAAGTAACACTAAGAACTGAAATTAAGTTTTTAATAGCGAGATTGCTGTCAGACGCGCGGGTACAACAAGAAAGTGAAAACCAGCAACCTTTAACGAATCTGTTAAATGATGATCCTTTGCTCAGACTAGAAAATGAATGAGAGCTGAATGGGTAGCTGAGTCTAGACCTGTTGTGCCTGTACCCATACCCACTCGAGATAGGTAATTCTCTTAATCTGATATTGAAGCGTGAGACGATACTTTTTGAATGTGGAGGGAATAGAAGAAAGCATTTGGAACTGGAAAAAAAAGCTTAAATTCAAAAACTTTATACAAGTTTCATTAATTTTAAATAATGTTATTTTAAAGGCTTGTTTATTTCATTAGTATCTGGAAAGATTCTCCTACAAAAAAAAATTACAAAATTTGATATCCGGTGGCGGTAAGGTATAATTTCGCTTAAAAGATTCATTTAGTAATATCATGACTGATATATTTACAAAAATATCATTTAATATGAATAATGTTGAAGAGGTTATTTATATTTATCTAATATTTTTATCAGCTTTCGTTATAACGCTCACCTCTACATAAATGGAAACTGCTTACATTTCTGTAAAGTAAATTCCGCCTACAACATTAGACAATTTATCATTCCTTGGAAGTATTATCAGAAAACAATAAGCTAGTTTTTGTGCCTCTCAAATCAATGAATGTGTTCAATACGAATCATAAAGCTAAATGATTAAACGTTAAAATGTTGTATTACATCGTTCCTTAAAAGAACATCATGCGAACATACCTCTAAAACATCATTATTTTCAATTGTTAATTAGTAATAACACTTCTAATAATTAAAAATATACCTACTTATTTTTATTTCTTTATTTTTCTTAATAAAAATAGCCTATTTCAAACAAAGAAATGTCAATCCCGCGAATCCCGCAAATCCCGCGGGATCCGCGGGATTGAGGTCTTCAATCCCGCAGGCTTGCGGGATCGCGAATTTGATGCGGGATTGAATTCCCTACTTCCATACCACATTCTTTCCTAATATTTTCATTCCTTTCCATATCCCATAAAGTTTTTCCACATATTCTTCGTAGAGATTTCATCTCTACTGCATTTATTTATACTACATTCTTCTTTTTTCGTCCATGTCCACGTTTCACAACCATACATCATCGATGGTAGCAGGATTGCGTTATGCACTAGTTTCTTTGTTTGTAGTGAGACGTTGTTGTTTCTCATTATAGGTCTTAGTGCACCGCCCACCCTGCAACCAGCAACTTTCCTACGTTCGATTTCTTTTTCACACTTTCCATCACGACTAAACATGCTACCTAAATACACAGACTCATTCACTTGCTCAAGACATTCATTTTCTACGGTTACTTTGCAATTCGTTCTTGCTTCATCCCTTTCAAATACCAAAACCTTTGTTTTGCTTACATTCATTTTTAGACCATTTTTTGCACAATTTTCAAACACACTTGACACAAGTTCTTGCAAATCATTTTCACCCTCAGCCATAAGTACTAAATCATCTGCATACATAAGCGCACATACCTTTATTCCATTTAGTTCAACCCCTTTATTTATATCTTTTAACCCACTGACGCAAAAATCAAAGAACAAATTGAACAACCAGGGTGACATGACGCACCCTTGCTTCACACCTTTCGTAAGATAGAACTCCGGTGAAAGGTGACTGTTCACCTTCACACACGTAGTACTTTCCGAATATAGCGAAGCAATGGCACGAATCAACCGGTTATTCACTCCATAAATTGATAGAACTTCCCATAATTTACCCCTGTCTACCCTATCATATGCCTTTTCCAAATCTACGAAAGCACAGAAAAGCTTCTGATGTTTACTCAAAAGCTTCTCCGTAATCATCCGCAGAGCGAAGATCTGATCGGCACACCCCCTCCCATTCATAAACGCCCCTTGTGCATCCCAGACTTTATTTTCAGTTATTGTTCTAACCCTTTCTACTAAAATTCTACTGTATAATTTACCCACGTTGCTCAACAAGCTGATTGCACGATAGTTGCCACAGTCCAACCGGGAGCCCTTCCCCTTGTACAGAGGGCAGATTATGGCTTTCCTCCAGTCACCTGGGGTACGGCCTTCCGTCCAGCACAAATTGAAAAGCTCCAGGCACCACTGCAGCGTCACTCGGCCGCCATACCTGATAAGCTCCGTTGCTACCCTATCGCAACCTGACGCTTTCCCATTTTTTGCTTTTTTAAGCGCATTCATAAGTTCATTCATACTGATTTGCTGACTCTCATCACCCTGTCCATTTATACTTACTTGGCACAAACTGCCGCATCCATCCTTGGTTTCAAACAACTCTTCAAAATACTCTTTCCATCTCAGACCTATATCCTTTTCCTGTGTCAGCATATATCCATTTTTATCTTTCAAACAATTCACTTTCTCATCCTTCCCAGACATTTTCCTTTTCACTTCCTTCCAAAAAAGCTTTAAATTGCCATTCACATTCGCACTTAATTTTTTACATTCATTATCCTCTAATTTTTTCTTTTTCAAGCCCACAAGTTTCTTAACTGCATTCTTCTCTTTCTTATAAATATCATACATAACTGTTTTGTCGGAGTCTTTCTTCGCACAAACTACGTTCTTCCACGCATTCTGTTTTTTATCCACAGCCGCTTTCACTTCTTTGTCCCACCATGCATCACCTTTTTTCCTACCCGTTTTAGATTCCCCACATACTTTAATCGCACTATTTACTAAAGATTGTTTTATAATTTCCCATTGTTCCTCTAAGCTATAATTGATTGATTCTAAGTTGTTCAACGTGCTTTCAATTAATCTTACATATTCATCCTTATAATTATCCTCATTTAACTTTTCGATTCGTATCCTTTTGGAGCTTTCCACTTCTCTCGGTCTCGATCGCCAACCACGGAACAGATCAATTCTTGCAACTACAAGGAAATGGTCCGTCCCTAGTTCAGCACCTCGAAAAACCCGAGTATCCGTGGTCAAACCCCTCAGTCTAGAATCCACGCACACTAAATCAATCATACTTTTTTCATCCTTTCTTTGCCACGTGTATCTGTGGATCTTTTTGTGTGCAAAAAACGTGTTTGCAACAAAGAGATCCATTTCTAAACATAAATCCAGTATCCTTTTTCCATTGTCGTTAACCCGTTCATCCCCATATGCACCCAGAACCCTTTCATAACCCTGTCTTCTAACACCAACCCACCCATTCAGATCACCCGCTAAAATTAATCTTTCGTTATCCCCTCGGTTTTCTGCAATATCACTAACGTTTTCCCAAAACTCATCCTTTTCAGCATCAGAGACGCCATCACAAGGAGCATATCCTATTACTAAGAAAATCCTCGTAATGCCTATTCTGAAACGGATCCAAATAAGCCTGGGACTAATAAATTTAAAATCTTTCATACATTCACTCATTCTTTTTGATAAAATAGCCCCCACACCTTGTTTGGCATGCTCCGACTCAGGCACACCAGACCACATAACATTCAACCCATTTTTATCAATCATACCACAGCCTTTCTTCTTTGTTTCATTCAGACATACAATATCCAGACCATTATCATTCATAACATCAATAACTTCATTAATTTTAGCATCCATGCATTCCCTGATATTCCACACACCAAACCTACACTCGTCCGCTCTCCTTTTTGCGCCTCCCCTATTTGACACGACATGATGGGTGGCGAGCCTCACCGATGGTGGGATTGTCAAATCGGGGTTTACTTAGAGACTAATTACAAACTAAAAACATTCGTCATACCTCAAACTAAAAACTAACTATAAATACAATTGGCAACTAACCTGCTCAGGAGGTCAAGGTCAGGCATGTCAGGATAAAAAAAAATCAAAAGTACAACTAATTTAAGGTTTTTTGTTTTTTTATTTGGAATATCTACCCGGGGCTGGCCTGTTTCAGTTTGTCTATAAAATCAGCCAAAAATTTTTGCTGGCTTATAATAAATAAATTAACACTTCTGTATACAAAGGTTAATGTATATCCGGCGGAACTTATTGCCTGAGGCAATTTTTTCCAGTCAACCGGTCCCGTCTGAGAACAGGCCAACCCGCCCCGGGTAGAATTTTCAAGTGAAAAAACCTTTTGAAAAACTCTGACCCGACCGGGAATCGAACTCGGGACCTTTTGATCTGAAGTCGAAGCTTATATCGCAAGGCTACCGAGGTCGACTATACTGTCATCTTTGTATAGAAAAGTGTACATTTCTTTATTACTTACATAATGAGTGTCTGCGATATGTTGAATGAAGCTGAGCAGCTGAGTCCGGTCGGGAATAATTATTATTGTTATAGTATTTTCTTTACCGTTAGCCTAGTTGTTCAAAAGGTCCCGGGTTTGATCCTCGTCTGGTCTAAATGTTTCGTCCTGCCTAATAATATGGTTTTCTACTCTTCCACCATTACGCGATTCAACTGAAACCTCTCCGAAATGATCTGGCTAAGGCCTAAATCGGCACCAGGGACCACACCGTCGAATCCATGATCACAATATGTGAAATTCGGAACTCGAACTTTTATTTTAGATCCTGTTTTTATATTATTTTGCTCAAATCTATGTAGGTACCTAATCAGCTCATATCGAGATTGTTTTTCGAATCTTCTAAATCCAGTCCTGCTTCTTATTAAGCATGTTTTTTTTCGTGCTGGTGTTTAATTCCAGCTTAATGCGCGTAAAAACTTGGAGTACTTTTTTTAAGAGTTTTAATAAGATTTGGCAGCTTAATATTCCTAAGACACTGGCTACTTAGCATTCCTGAAATCTAAAGTAGTGTTCGCCCGCCTAACACCTCCCAACGAGGCTCAACCTTGCGAGTCTTCCTAATCCTAGAATTATTATAACAAGACGATGGAATTTCTCCCCCAATAATAACCCAATATTCCATACATTGCCCTCCCCTAATTCACAGTGATTTATTCTGCATATTTTACAACAGTCAGACGCTCTTTAAATATCATAGTGAACTGTTACCATAACAGTGGCCATTGTGTTTTTTTTTTACATCATTTATGTGTTTTTGTTAAAAAAAATCCAGTAAATAAAATATGTTTTGTTTTTAAAGATCAAATACTAATAAACTTTTGAGTTCTTCATTCAAATAACAAGAGATGGATGTATGTAGGAGCAATGTGGTGTAGGTGAGTATGTAGGAGCAATGTGGTGTAGGTGAGTATGTCGTGTGGCAACTAGACTCGAGTACCTACCTACTCTTAGATATCATTCCAGGACCCCTATTCTGTAGCAAGTGTAGGGTAGTCACTTGAAAAAAAATGACTATTAGGCGATACATTTTGTATGCGATTCTCGCATTCGATACGTATAGACGTTTTTCATACAAAATGTATCGCCTAATAGTCACTTTTTTCAAGTGACTACACTACACTTGCTACAGAATAGGGGTACAGAAGTGGAGAAAAAGAACTAGGGTGCGTTCAGGAAGTCATCTAGCGATCACCCGACGATCGTACTGGGCGTTCAGGGTACCGGAGCGAGTCGTCGGACGAAACGCTCCGAAGCGTTCAGCGAATCGTCGAGCGATCGCTCTAATGTCAACCAAACGCACCAAAGAAATCTCGGGTGAAAGTCGCACTGACGTTTGCTGTGTCAAAATTCATACAAAGTTACTGTCGCGAGCCGCTGTCAGTTGTAGAGTTTAATTTTTATTAGCTGGTTTTCAGAGTTAATTATTAAAATTGAATATTTTCTGGTTAGGAACGAAGACGGAAGAGAAATTGTTATAAATGGACTACATTTAATTCAAAATAACATTCTTTAATTTTTATTTCATACTGCAAATTATATACAAAAATTGATTTGAGATGCATAAATATGTACGTTTTGATATACTATCGAATTTATATCAACATAAAACATTTTTCTCATTTTGATTGAAGCCGCATGGTAAATAATTTGGGTACAAACATATTAAAGTCACTCTAAGCCGTTGACGGTGATCTAGTGCGATAATCGCCATTCACTGCAACTTCATGTTCGTTTCGAAGTCACTAGTCGTCGAGCGATATTTTGTTTCCTGAACGCACCCCTAGGTAGATACCTACTTCTTTCTCAGTGGCATCGGAATATTGTTTTCCTTGTTCAAATTTATATTTTTCTTTCCTATGATGTGAACAGTACTTAAGCCTGTCATTGGGAGTGTCATTTTCCAAAACTGTTAAATTTTGATAAACGATAGTGCTGAAAAGTTACGTTTTGTAATGTTTTTACCAGGTCTTCTGGACTCCTGGGTGGATAAATTTAAATTCCTGGGAGCAACCATTACAACCTCTGTTAACCTTGGGACCGAGCTCCCGATACGTATTGGTATGGCAAGTGGTAGATTCTTTTAACAACATGACCAAGATATGGAAGGCGTCGGCATTTGTGTCGAGACAAAATGTAAACTGTTTGATGCGTGTGTGTTGCCCATTCTCCTGTATGGGTGTGAGTCCTGGCACCTGACCAAAGCCCAGGCACAAAAATTATCTAGGTACATTTGAAACAAAGTGGCTGGGACATGTGTTAAGGATTTCGAATGATAGTTGGCCGAGGAGAGCGCTTTTATTTCCTTCCATCAGGGTCACGAAGACGTGGAAGATCCTCTCATACCGTGTTCCGTTCCTTGGAGGCACAGCTCTATTTTTATTATATTAATGAAATTCACAGAGTACATACTTTGATTAATTGGCAAGTTTCAAAAAATATTTAGAAGAAAATAATTTATGTGAATATTTTTTTAAAACCGTCTTCAAAGTTTTTATTTAATTTTAAATTGTACCTCAATTTGAAATTCTTCATTTTTTATTGGCAAGATAGTATCAGATAGACCCATAATTGTTTTTCTATCTGCTATAGGTATACTATTTAGCTATTCCAGAAAAAAAAGCATGTAAATTGTGAATTAAATTAAATTAATTAAAATTTTGTGCCTCTGTAACCATTTATATCCTGCAAGTCAAAAAAGTACAAAAATAACTATAATTCGAAAACTATAAAAAAATCGCTAAACATTGTTCAGTTACTTATTTAGATAGTCCTTAAGGTTCTCTATCTCTTGACTTTCGCTTAGGCTGACTGTCTACGGCAGCGTAGCGTATGCAGCGCGTACTCGTATTTTGCCGCTTGGAATACGATTGCTTGCAACTGGACCTACAACACAATGAGACTGTGTCCACGGTGCAGCAGCGACGCGCTATCGTCGCGTCGTGTAGGATGCATGCATCCGTATTGCATGCTGTCATATTGCATGTTATACGTCTGGGCGTACAGCGAGTGAATTCACGTGTTTATTTTTGGGCAGATAGTAGATTTGTTTATACAGGAACGCTATTAATTATTGTGATTGATCATTTTAAATAATTGAAAAATATTACGAATTACCTACTTAAAATTGTTTTTTTTTATGGAAAAAATGTATGGATGCAGTACGCGTTGTGGACACACTTCAGTACGCCAGTCTGCAAATGCTGCTACGCTGCCGTGGACAGTCAGCCTTAGTCGTACTTTCTGGGACGCCCTGTATAGTCAACCGGGGCGTCCAATCTGAGAAAGGCTAACCCTGGGTATGAATATCAAATTATATATTCTGACCACACAGGGAATACAACCCCGGATTTCTGATAATGAGTCAAGCACCTTAGAAAGCCGAATAGGTATTATCGCTGAAGAGACGGCGGGAGTTATAAGGGTTCCGTTTTTCCCCAGTCTTAATACAAGTTCTGGATATTAAATTAATTGAGGTCCAAAATTCATTGCATTGAATCCCATTACCGATCACATTACTCTTTCAATACATAAGCATTAACAATAACTACTTGTCATTATATTGCTAAAATACTGGACCACGTGGCACGTATGTCGTTAATCGATCAAACATTTTTTGTTAAAAGCATAAAAAAGAGTGCTGTTTTATACTATTATTTATCTTGTTACAGGAATGTTGTCCCCAGTACGCATCAGCAACTTTGGAATTTTGATTTGAAGATTCTATATGTTGAAGGCTCATAAACGTCGATTTACTAAGGTAGAAATATTCTTATTATTTTTATTATATTAACTTAGTGCACCATAAATCAGCTCAAAATGGTTCCATTTAATATTTTAACAGCCCTGCCCCCTAATGCACGAAAAAGTTAGGTACGTTCGAACTAAACTATTTACTTGAGGTGTCCTTTCCTTACAAAAATCATTTATGGTAAATGAAACAAAAATTCCAATCATTATTAAGATTTATTTTCACATTTTTCTGCAACTAAACGAGCTAAACTATTTAATTAAAGTTCATTCTACAATACATTATAAATTTCAGTTGCGTATGTTAAGGAATCGCGAAATCAGTAAGTAGGTATAATTATATTAAGAAAATGTACCATAATTATATAAATAAAATAATAATATTAGAAAGGATTTTGGGTGGATTTTAGCGTAGTGACTAGAATGAAAGTGAATAAATTAAGGTAGTTTGGGCATGTAGAGAGAATGAACAAGGAGAGAATGACTAAAAGGATATACAAGGTAGGTACTATTTGTATCGTATATGACATGTGTGTAATCTTTCTCTCCCACTGCTCACCGAAAAGTTCAAACACTGTAATGTGAGCAGTGTTCATCTTTAAAATAAATAAATAAATATAAATCTGAAGGAATGTGAGCACGCAGACGACCGACCTCGAATGACATGGTCCGACCATATCGGTGCCGTCTTAGAGGAGGGCCAAGTCAGGAGCAAAAGGAATAGAAGAGCATGTATGCGGAATGTAATGCGTTTGGAGGAAGCGAAAGAGGTTTGTTTGGATAAGAACGAATGGAAGTCCGTACTCTCTGCCTACCCCCTTCGAAAAACGGCGTTATGGGTAAAAAAAAAGAAAATGTGCCAAAAACGGCTATTTTGACAGACCGGGCCCTTAATTTTCAAATATTTGACTAGTTCTAGAGCTACACTTTATCGTGCTGAAATTACCCTGCTGTGGCTTATTTATAAATATTTATTTTTAGCTGTCTGCCTTAATCTTTTTTTAATGAAGCTTAATCCAAAAGTTTTTAAAAATTATTTTAGCTTAGTTATAGCTGATATTTCCATGTTATTTTTTCTTATTGAACCGTAGACTAAAATATTATTTTCCAAGTTCGCTTTGACTCTTGTGTCATTGAGGATAAAAATAAACCATAGAGTTTCTTCTTTTGAAGATAATAAATAAGAAATTTTGCCACATAATTGAAAACAAAATAATTTGAGAGATGAAAGAATTTTAATATCTAATAAAATTAAAACATTTTATTCTTTAACTCTTTGCATGCTGGGACTATACAATTTATTTATATTCTATGACACAAAAAAATAAATTACATAATTCTAAAACAAAAAAACATAAAAAAAATAATAATAAGTAAGTATATAAAATAATTGGTGGCTATAAAAATAATATGAACATAATTATTGTAAACATATTTAAAACTCCACGTTTCAGATATATTATTATGTTTATTTATAATTTTATGAACATAGTGTCTATGAAGTGGAGGCGGCTCTACGCAGAGCCGATTCCAGGAGTGTGCTTAAGCGAAGGAATTCATCAAACCGTGTTCCCAAAATACGCACTCGGCGCCCCAAGAAGAGGAGAGTATAAAAATAGTAAATCACAATAAAACATAAGGCCACAGAACAGTCGTCGCTGGGGACGAATGCGCTGTGCAGACTAACCCTACACTTCTAACTATAAACAGTAAACCTCTTCCCGGACTGGTGAATATTCTGCACCAAACACGATCGATCAACTCCTTCCACTTGCTCAACTTACATAAGAGTTCCGTCGATAAGAATATTCCAAGAAATATCATTGTACTGGCAGAGTTCAGTTCCGTTTGGTTCCCAGGTTAAGAATAACATTAAAAAAAAAGTTTCCGAAAATATAAAAAGGGAAATATTTAGATTAACCGATAACGATAACCAACATTTCATCAGTTGCAGAAAGTCTAACAAAACATCAGAATCAAGTTGGTCGTCTACGCAATTCCAATTCGGCACCCGCCAATCGCAGCCATCACAACCAGACGTGAGATGTCTGACTCTAATTTACAAAAAATATATTTATATTATTCAGAAATAAAGGAACTGGTGCAGAATCGGTAATTGCGTGTATGCTATTATATTATGTAATAACTTGATGTCAAACTATATAAATATTTATGCTGGTGGTTTTTCTTCTGTGACATTGGTTGCTCCTGATGCTGTTGATCCAGGATCTTCTGTAGCAGCCTGGCACGCGAGTGATGGGAATTTCTTGTAAAGAGCTGCTCTGTATTTCGGGTGGCTTGAAACGGATAATCATTCATTTTATTTAAAATCTTCAAAACAGCATCAAAAATTTTTAATGAAGTAACTGAATGACAGATACTCACCTGATACCATAAACAATTGGATTATAAACGGCATTCATTTTTGCGAAAACAGATCCCCAGATGGTAGCCAATGGGCTGATTTTGCTGAATTCGAAAATACCAGCGAAGTTAATCACTAAGTAAGGTGTCCATGCCATGAACCACAGCGAGATCGTCATCAGGGCAACCTATGGTAAGCAGACAAGTACAGTCACGGTATGAGCTGTGGACCTCTCAAGTAAAAATACATCATTCTCACATAATGCTCACCTTAGCGAGTTTGCACTCAGCACTTGTGTTGGCCTGTTCAGCAGATCTCAGAGAAGCGACATTCATTTTCTTGGCTTGTTCTCTCATGGCTTTCTCGTGGGCAGCTACAGCCTGGATGATGAAGAAGTAAGAGAAGATGATCATACTGAGAGGGAGGAAGTAAACAAATATTCCATAGACAATCAAGTATGATTTGCTCAACCAATCCTTGCTCAAGTAGTCTGTTCCGCAAGCTGTCATGTTACCTTCTGGCACGTATCTACAATTTATTCAAAAAATATTGCTATTATTCAAATGCTAGTATGGGAATAGTGTCAGTTTACTAGGTACCTATTGATTACCTGTTCCATCCAAACAATGGAGCAAGAGTCCACCCGAGCGACAAAACCCAAATGACCAAGATCCTAATCATGGCTCCACCGTTTGTGAGAGGCTTGGCCGCCAAACCCTTGACGATAACGTTGTAGCGATCGAAAGCAATCATTGTCATGGACCAGATAGAGACACACCCGAACAACGATCCAAACATCCCGTACAGTTCGCACATGAACTCTCCTTAAAATCCAAAATAATTATGAGTATTTTTTATTGGCTGCAATCTTACAATAATTTTATCTTACAATAGTTTGATCTTACCTAGAACCCAAGTTTCATTGTAGCAATTTACGACCATAGGTGGAAACATAGTAAACATCATGAAGAAATCTGAGAAAGCCAAGTTCACGACAAACAAGTTTGATGGAGTTTTTAAAGACTTAAAAAGATAAAATAAGGTTTAGGTACAAGCTATAAACAGAAGAATCAAAACAAATCACATATTGACAGGAGAATCTTACTTTTTGACCGCAGAAGATATATATAACCATTCCATTTCCAATGATTGACACAATGCCGATAATAGTAATGACAAAACCTAAAATAGAGTGCCACATGGGGTTCATAGGGGCCCACTGATGCCTGTAATGTAACACAAAGAACCCAAATTTAATACTAGAAAAAAACCAAATGATATTGATGTTAAAATGGTTGTTTGAAAACATTTTTTACCAATACGGGTCAACCATGTGTTGCATATTTTGTGGGACCTTGTCCGCCACCGTCATGTTGCTAGCGGAGAAAGGAAGGGCCAATCCCTCCCATGATTGGAGAGTATGGTAACCCACTTCAACAGCCATTTTTAAATATTATAATTTCTAGCCTGGAAGATGTTTCAAACACAGTCTGGAAAAAGAAATGAAAAAATGTACAGCAACTTCTATACAGGGTGTTTTGTAGGACTTTATACAAATTGGTAAGATATATAGAGGATACTGGAACGTATTGTTGCTCCACCTTTTTTGTAAAATGCCTGTAAATTTGCATATTTTTTTTATTTCCCAATCAATCACCAGAAAGTTGCGTAAAAATTACTTTCAGAAGGAAAGTTGCGTTATAATGACTTTCAGAAGGAAAATTGCGTAAAAATGACTTTCAGAAGGAAAGTTGCGTAAAAATGACTTTCAGAAGGAAAGTTGCGTAAAAATGACTTTCAGAAGGAAAGTTGCGTAAATATTACTTTCAGAAGGAAAGTCTGTGACTTAACCGCTAGTCTGCCAGTCACTTCAATTACATAATAATAAACAATATAAATTAACACTTTTGTATAACGTCCAATCTGAGACAGCTCGGGTAGAAATTTCAAACAAAAAACATTCTTAGATCTGATGCGACCCGGAATCAAGCACGGAAACTTTTAATCTGAAGACAATGCGAGCTATTCTGAACATCCGACCCTATTGAGTTGTATGCGTCCCGATAGTGTCGCGTAGGATTCAACTCTTTGTACACGCCCCTACTACTAACTAGCCACATTCGAATGAAACATCGGATATCCGGTTGCATTTGTCGCAACACTATCGGATGTCTACTCAACGCCCATTTCGCTGTCGCTTGCGATCCAAACTAGTGTTTAATAATCTTATTTTAATTTAAGTGTAAAAAATGGCACAAAAATTCATTAGTGTTATTTGTAAAAATTTGGAAGAATTTTAATGAAAATTGTTTAGAAAAGTTCTATCTAAGAGTATAGATATCATTTAAAAGATTGCTTACATTTCAATTTGAGGTAAAAAAAAATATAAGTATAAGAAAAAATAATTATTGATAGAAATAACAAATTATTAGTTTTGTTTATTAAAATAGGCGTGTTTTTATGTAAAAAATATAGTGGAATATTTTAAATTAGTATTACAAATTTATTATTTTTGTCCGTCACGCTATTGTATCGTACCCGATGCAACTCGATCGGGTCGGATGTTCAGAATAGCCCCCAATAACTAACGAGCAATTATTGTTGCTTGGTAAGAAAGTGAGTTAAACCAATAAAATTATTAACTTGAATGAATAATTAATAACCTGTGCGATGTTTGTTTTTCCTGAAGAAAATCGTTAGACGAACTACTTCAAGACACAGGCGAGGGGCTGCGTGGCTACTCGCTGCGCTTGCACCGGCCCTAGACTTTTATAATTTGTATTGGGACTAGAAATTATTGGATAAAGACACGTGATGAAATTCAGTTGAACGAGCGCAACTCCCTCACCAGGGCCGTTCAGGGTTAATGAAAATTATTAATGAAGTAAAAGCAAAACATTTTTTATGAGTAGGTACTTTTTTTAATGATTTGATTGTACCATTAGGGCTTACAACCTTCATCATTGATAGATGATAATAATAATAATAATTGTGATCACATGCACCATTGTATACACTTTGATCCTAAGATTTTGTAGTGTATCACCGAGGATCCGAACTTCCGTTTCTCAGCACTGTAAAAGTCGAACATGCCGCTTTATTACGTTCGGCCCCAATAAGTAATTCAAGATCATTCAGGTATTTTAATCTCTCAAATAAACCATCTTAGGTAGGTAATATCGCTGTCGTATACGAAACTGAATAAGTGTGAAAATTTAACAGCACAAATTGTAGATAAATGCAAATTAAGTAGGTATGTTTTTTTTACTTATTCATTATTAACTTTATTTAATGTTAAGTATATTCATCACAAGACAAGGAAGGAAATATTTTTAATAAATACAGCGCGTTGTTTGATGATGTATACCTAATAATGATTTCAAGTATCATTCTATTATAAATAAGCATTGTTATTGCTATTCTAATACGAATAATACGTTTTGTCCTTGTATTTTTTATTCTTACATTCCCTGTTATGATTTTGAAGATGGTTATTTTATTAGTAGGTATTTGTATTGATTTGTTATAAATGTATTATAAACTTCATGCAAAAGGCTTCATAAAGATGAATGCCAGGCTTAGAGGTGATGGATGGAGAGGTGATGGAAGCATTCGGGAAAGTTTGGCAGCATTTAGGCTGAATTTAAATTATCACCATATTGTGCGCAACGAGGATGAATGAATACCTACTTTAAAAATAACAATTACAATAAAGAAAACTTTTGAATAATTGGTTTTAAAGAATTCGGATGATTTCCTTTTTTAATAAGATTAATATATTGGCTTAACTAAAGTGAACAAAAATAGTTATTGTTACTAGTTTGTGCTGTAAAGCGCAAGTTAGTCGATACCGGGTATCGAAACCTCAACGGAACTTTCATCAATAAAAATCCTCTCTATAATTTCATCTTCTTAATAGACCAATGGGTATGTTAGAAATAGAAAGTTAAATCTTTTAGTTAACTATATTATCATCTTTTGGGTACCTCTTCTCCTACAGGTTTGCATATTTTTTATGAACGGAAGTTGCCCTAAAAGAGTGGCTTGTATATAGTTTCGTCTTCTTAATAGACCCAATTGGTATGTTGTTGTTTGCAACAATGTTTAGACAACTTCAATGATTACGCCTTCTGATTATCTCTCCCATATTTTCTATGAAAGAGGAGTCCCCCTAAAAGAGTGATTTGTGAAGATATATTTTTTATCTTTCAAATTTTGAAGCGAATTCTGGTAAAAAAGATCCTTTTGAATTACAAGTAAAGTATTGTAACTTTATCCATTTCCTTGGAGCTATCATGAATACCTAATTCTTCAGTAAACTATTCTCCTTTAGCTGTCCCTTTAGATATTAATCAACTTAAAGCAATATGCCTTTAGATATCAATTTAGCCTATTCGGAGCAATCATTTCACACCAGTTTTTGATAGGGATCTTTTTTACTTGTAACAAGAAAATGTCCTTCATACTTCCGTATGGGTAGTGCGGGATCTTACCGGCTAAAAAAACTCTCTGTCCTTCTTACTGTTTATGATCTCCACCTATAAAGAACACACCGCAATATAAAGGATATATTTTTTATCACAAAGCTTGAAGTTTGTGGTTGTAATCAATCGTCTTCCAAAAAGATTATGAGTAATTCAAAACGAACGCAAGATCTACAGTAAGAGTATTATAGGATGGTGCGACGATTTCATTCACTTCATTGAACTTTCCTAGAATCCATACAATGTATTAAGTTTTTCTAATACATTGTATGGATTTTAATCTCTGGGATTTCGACAAATGCGACCACCTAAAATGGCGATAGTGCATAGTAGTGGTTGCAACATATGGCCTGGAAACAGTGACGCTGACCAAAATTATCATAGAAAAGGTAAGAGTGGCCCCAAGATCCATGGAAAGAGCCATTCTGGGTATCATCCTGAGATATAGAGTGAGGATCGAAACGATTCGTAGAGAATAATAAGGTCGCAGATATTGCTCGACGTATCGCTTCTCTCAAATGGCGATGGACAGGTAGGTAATATGGCAGGAGAGCACTTTGAGGAATTATCGAAGATACCACATAAAACACGTTGATGTCAACTGGGGTCCGAGATAGCGGAGTAGAAGGCGATGGAGGAGGCGTTTTTCCAGGAGCGGGCGGATATAAACTGAGAAGAAGAATGACGAACCGAACGTTGGTAAAATAATGTGATCATACAAACCAGCCTTGGAAAGCCACAATAAATTTAAATTAACGCAATCAGTCCCTTCGAAAATTATTTCCAGATCAGATTTTGATGAAATTTTTGAAGGAGGCTTATGCTCTGAAGGAGAAGCTCTTATAGAAACACAAGGACAGGATAATATCGCGAGAGTTCGACTCTGGGCCGAGTTATTTATTATGTGTGACGACTTTGTATTATTTTTTGCAAGAACACCAAAGTACCTACTCCGATAATGTCCGTGTAAACACATCAGCTTAGTGACCCTAATGAGATCTCATTACCTGCTCGTATTAGACTTACTGCATTTCCTTTTATTATAATTCTAAGCCGCAAAGCTTCGGTGAAAAACTTAAAACTTAGTAAACAAAACCTTACAACTTTGTCTAATACTGCAACATAATATTTCAAGGCTGCGATGCGCCAATGCGCCTTGGACACTTTGTTGTTGACGCTAGACTCGGCTGAAAGTCATTCGGTAAAGCGGGCTGTCCGAAATATTTCGTTGTTTTGCAACAGGGAGCTGACTCTATCAATCCATTAACTGATAACATAATATGTAAGAAACCCTTTTTTTATCTATGTACCTGTAACATAATTCATTAAATATGTTGTAACTTTTTGAATGCATAGTACTGCCTCAGCTTTGACCTACCTGGATTTTTATGACCAAGGGGTTGCTTCGATTTACATCGCGATTCCGTTTCAATTGCAATCTCATTATGTGCGACAATAAGATATTTTGAATCTGGTATTGCTTTACGAAAAATGGTAGATAAAAATAAGGATTTTTACAATTTCTGGCGTCAAATACATGACAGCAGTCGGAGTCTTTAAATTTGGTTGCTCTCAAGTTCTCAATAATTTCCAACTTTAATCACTAAATTTCATTAATAATTATTGAATATCTACTTGTTGCATAAGTACATGGGATTTTTCGACATGTTGAACATGTCGAAAAATCTCACAATTACCAGTTTCGGAGACTTAAATATTATCACTTAATGGCAAACGTTGTTAACGTATAAAATGATCACACTAAGCTAGGGCTGCCATAATTGTCGGACTACCGACCGGGACACCCCGAGATTGATATTAGGTATTCAAAGAGCAAAACGTGCAACTACAAAACACAAACGCTTCGAAGTGTCACGTATCACTGTCAGTGTGCTTACGAATTTTGGTGTTGTCAGGCAAAATGGCTGGCAAAAAGTCCTTACGAAAAAATATATTTTTAATATGCTTGGACCGGGACAATGGGAAACAAACCTCAAAACCGGGACATGTCCCGGTCTACCGGGACGTATGGCAGCCCTACACTAAGCCAGCCTTCGTAATAACAGTAGAAGACGGTCGTAAGCCCGTAGTGGTTTGTTCCATTTAAAAATCGAACATCAGTAATGATTTCTTTGAGTTTTTAGTTGTCACATTTTCGTTAAGATCTAGTCCTGAAAAAAGGTCACAAGAATCTAGACATACTTAATTAGAACGTTGTGCACCAACAAAGCCAATAGGCAATAAGGATGAGACATTAACAAAAATGGATATAGTCATATCCTGGCGCCAAATAGATGACAGCAGTCGCAGTCTTTAAATTTGGTTGATCTCTTGTTCTCAATAATTTCCAACTTTTATCTCTCTTTTTCATTAATTATTAAATATCTACTTGTTGCATACATGAGATTTTTCGACATGTTGAACATGTTGAGAATTCTCGTAATTAGAGTTTCGGAGACATTACCACCTAATGGCGAACGTTGTTAACGTAAAGTAATCACACTAAGCCAGCCTTCGAAATAACAATAGAAGACGGTCGTAAGCCCGTAGTGGTTTGTTCCATTTGAAAATCGAACATCAGTAATGATTACAAGTAATTTCCGTATATATGTACACGGGCAGTTCAATGTATTCTCGATATGGATGTGAAGGCAAATCAGAAAAATCTGAAATAATTATTCTATTTTAAATAGTCCTTTTCAACCTCAATGCCCTTTTTAAAACGCCAATTTATCTAAAAAATATTTTCATTCTGCTCTGAAAAATAATGATTTTCGAAAGCCTTAAACTTCTCAATCCCTCATCATTGAAAAATCACTTTCCACTAATGTCCTTTTTCTCAGCTCCGTGAACAAAAATTGTCTATAGGTACCAGGGCTAGGCTTTGAGGTACATAGTTGATTGATATTTTGGAAAACATACTATCGAATAGCAGCCTTCGCAATGCGCGCCAAGCGATTCGACGCGTTTTCGTAAAGGAGCGAGACATTGCCAGTCAATTTTCCATGAATTTTTTCTTCAAATGCTTCCTAAAAACCATGCATAGTGCTCGCGTAAGCAACTGCGGTTATATTTTGGCTTTTTTTGGTAAAAAGAATAACATTTTTAATCCACCAGTATATCTTAATCGAGATATCTTGATTTTTCGAGTTTTCCCTCATTTTGTGAGGAGTTTAGTAACAACGCTGTATTCGATTATGGTAAAAAATTTCTTGTCAGTCATTTTGCAACACTCAAAACATATGCCTGAGAACAAAATAACAAATGATAGTTGAGCGATGAATTTTTAAAATAATTGTCAAAAAGTATACTCATCACTTACTAACAAAAAAGTTGTCTTACCGAGAATACATTGAACTCTCCTCATAAGTATACCTACCTATATATTTTATTAATATCTATTATTTAATTATTTGCAATTCCACTTCTATTAATAATAATAATAAAAATTATTTATTTCACAGAAAAGAAAAAAGTTTACAATATAAGGCAATTTACAATTTACCCATCACGCCGTTTCCCGAAAGGCAATACAAATCATTAAATGATTGCTCTCCAATGTGAGTAAGAACTCGTGTTTTGTTGAGATAACTTTAGTATGATAATCTATAATAATAAAGGAAAGTGCCTGACTGACTGACTGATTGACTGACTGACTCATCAACGCACAGCCCAAACGGCTAATTGTAGAGAAGTGAAATTTGGAAATCAGGTAGGTCTCAATACAAAACCTTCCACTAAGAAAGGATTTTTGGAAATTCCACCCCTAAGGGGGTGAAAAATAGGGTTGAATGTTTTTCAAAGTATGCGAATATCTCGGAAACTAGACATGGTACGAACTTGAGATTTGGCATATGAATTCTTATATAGAAATGAGTGTTAGCGTATTCGGCAATTTTTCCAAAATTTAACTAAAAGGGACGAAAAAGGGCACATATAAAAAGGGATGATTTTTAAGTGCCTCCTAAAAAGTTTAAAACTGGTTTTATCGAAATTTCAAAAAAATGATTTCTTCAGAAAAGAGTCAAATTATACTATTTCGTTTTCAAAAGATATCATTAATTAGAGGGGAGGGGGTGAGGGGCACTTTTCCAACGTGTATGTGTGTGTATCCGTCCCCTCTTTATAACTTTTGATTCGCTTGATGCACAGATCCTAAAATTTCAAAAAATATTGAATACTTTAAGCATACTTGTTTCTCTGATATTCTGTAAAAGCTGTTGTATCTTTAAAATAAAATAAAAAAAAAAAAAAAATACAAAATTTGTTTACTCAGAATTTTGAATTTTTTTTTCAGTCAGGGGTTATCAACCTTTGAATTTTTATTTAATTTTTCCATATATCTCGAAAACCATAAAATCTAGAACCCTAAAATTGTGTATGTATATAGAAAAATACAATATCTAAAATATAATTTAATGAAGAAGTTCCAGGATTTCTCAAACTTTTTTTATAAAGAAGCCGACCCGTCAAACTTCGTCCCGCCTTGGAATATAAATAATAATATGTACGTGATTTTATGTATAACTTTAAGTTGATTTCAGTTTAAAGTTATTTAACACAGACGACGACGTGGTCCTTATATTATTGAATTTGAATTAGTATAATGATACATTCATTATTACCTTTTTAACTACTGTAACCGCTGCATCTGTTATAATACATATCATTATATTATTTACTATCAGCATTCCGTGAATCGTATCATTCATCAAACAACTGATTCCTGTCAAACGCCTGATTTAATTTCAAAATTAGAAAAAATGTAATAATAATATGGAAGTTTTATTTTTATTCCGTGCAACTTTTTTCTTTCATAAGACCCTTCAGACAAAAGCAAACACGACAAAAAAATGGGCGATATAAGTTCAGCTGTTCTCATAGGGTAAGAAACACGTAGAATGCCGATTCTGACTAGCGCCAACCGGCGCAAAGAATGTTAGTATGCATTTGAATGGGGAAACCCACAGAAAAAGCAGGAACCCGCTTTCCGACATGCCCATTTAAATGCATGGAAACCATAGACAACAATCTTTGAGCTGGTCGGCGCGGATTGTAATCGGCTTTCAACGTGTTCTTACCCATACGATGACCGCGCAAATTAGCGTTCCATTTTTATATAAGAGATAATACACTTTCCGTGAATTCAGAGAAACACTTTACGTACCTACCTACTTCAATATATTTTTCGTACCATGCATCCTGTACAGCGATTCTGAATTGTTTTTTTTTACGATCGACATTAAAATCATTATGTAGGTACCTACCTATTTTAGTAATTTATTATCTCTACTAAAATAATTTACGGTAAGTTCACGAAAAGAATCTGGATTGTATTGCAATTCTTTATGTCTTGATCTGTATATTAAAATATTTGAAGCCATTTCATAAAAACACTAGCAAAAAAAAAACTATGTGAGTAATCTTGCTTTGAATTTATTGCGTAAACCATGAATAGCAAGTTGATATAATATTATGTTGAAAAAAGGTAAATAGTATTATGAAGTCAATAGGTAAATTATTTTATATCAAATGTAGTAAAAGTGCAAAATATTAAATTTTAAAATTATCTACAAAATCCTCACATCATTTTAGGATAGATCGTAAATAATTGTTTTGAAAACACTGGCAAGTCAATGACCATATCATTTCGTCACTGTATAGTGCGAAAAAATTAACTGTCCACTGGAACGTATAAAAAATAGAGACG
Source organism: Mystacides longicornis (assembly GCA_963576905.1). Lineage (NCBI taxonomy): Eukaryota > Metazoa > Arthropoda > Insecta > Trichoptera > Leptoceridae > Mystacides > Mystacides longicornis. Next base: position 30,145,760 of record OY756422.1, on the reverse strand, counting down.
AAAGGGATAGCAGTTAGCCGGATATTATGACCTCCTCACACACCATTTCCAGATCCCTCAGCTCTGCTTCGAAGGAGCAGAACACGAGGAAGACCCTTTCGGTATGAGAAGATCTTCTTTGTCTTCGGAACCCTTGCGGGAGGAAGAAAAGCGCTCCCCTTAAAATATCGGTGTTTTTATTTTCAAAAATTTATAAAATTCGTAGAATGCTAAATAAGTCCTTACTAGAGCCCGGCCAGTGCGTAAATTACCATGGGTACAACGCATGAATTACGCTTACGTAGGCGGTATATACCAATTGGACTGACTCCGTTGCCGGAACGTTATTGTTCCAAAAATCGCGGAAACTATCTGCATCTTCAGCCAGGATGATATATGACGAAACGTTGTTTTATTAAACTTTCCTTACTTACGAAGACCAGCAAAGCTGCTGTTTTCCTCTATATAGTCTAATAGTCTATATAACGAAATATTATATAGAATTACTCTCCATAATTTACCTTATGCTTGATAATCAATTTTCTAAGTTGTAGAATTTATTTTGTGATTATAAGGTGTATTTCTTAAGTGATACTTTAATAAATAAATCAATGAGTTATCCAAACATGTCTCTTTTTACTATCCGGTATCCGGCAGGATATTATTTACGCCGCCGGATATCGGATAGTTGCCGATATCCGTTTCATCTAATAAAAAATATAAACAGTGGACATTTAATTTTCTTCCTACTCTATATTGTCGAAAATTCGTTTATAGTCGAACGCCAATTACTTATACCATTAGAATACTGAGTTGACCACCTCACTTCCTTAAACCTCAACCGTTTAGAAAAGGCACAATGAGCCTCGGACGACTTCGAGCGCAATGGAGAGTTCTTTATGCCTAACCTATTCTCCTGAGTGGGTCCAAGGCCTCCCGTATTATGGGGTGGTTTGGGGGGAACCGCCACGGGCTTGATTTGTGTGCGGCTGGCTTTTTGGCAATCGGGCAAATTAAGTTTCCTCCGGGCTGGCTTGCGGTGAGCGGGGGGGCTTAAAAGGGAGAATATTACGTTATTATAAAAATGGAGACCTACTTTACGTGGTCATCGCATCACGCCTGGAGGCCAAGTCGAAATATTAACGACAGCTCCAACGTTAACAATTTGTTGTTATTTCCATAGAGATAACGTAAAAACTGTTGTTCAACGTGCGTTAAACAATGTTGTTCCAAATTCCGAGTCAAAAAAATAATTCTGTCAGTTATTCAAAATTAACGTTAAACGTTACCTCAAAATATTTGGAAGTATTACGACGCTGCTATTATATTGAAGACGAAACGCATTTTTTTTTGTTTGGAAACCATTTTCAATTTGGTAAACGTTAACGTTCGGAACGTTAACAGTTTTCACGTTTAACGTTATTTATTTCTATCTGAACGGCTGGACCGATATCGTTTATTCTTTTTATGTCGTGTTTGCTCAGGATAAGATATTTATGAACTAAATTTCGAACCTACGACCAGACAAACAACAACAAATCAACGTGAAAGATATAAATTGAAATGTTAAAAAAACGTCTGTAGCTTGAAAAATGCCCAAAGCAGATAGAAATAAGTGTTTTAAAGATCACTAATTTCATTGCTTTTCGAGACCTGAATATTTTTTTATTCATATCCAGCAATATAAAAATTGATTTCAAATAACGTCATTTGATGGAATAAAAGTTATTCGAGTTATTTTTTGGGATTCTCATAGAACAATGTCAGTCAAGTTAGCGAACTTTTTAAGTTCGCGGGCTGATTCTATTTGTATAAGAAGCACATATTTTTTAAATACAGATTAATAACGACAAATATAAATAAAAATATAGTAATTTAATGGAAATTTTAGAATATATATTTAAAAAAAGAAATGTTGATGATGTTTCTTATTATTATTAATTTTGATGCGAATATAATTAATTCTGCATTGTTTAGGAAGAGAAAGCAAATACAGTAACACGTGAGCGAAGCCACGGGTAACTAGCTAGTATATCAATATAGGTATAGGTGTCCCATATCCCATACCAATGAATAGTATAAAAAATTAAAAATACACTCAAAATGGAAAAACCTACTTTATTAAATTAAAATATTATTGATATTGAAATTGATATTATTATCGTGTTACCCACTGAAATATTTGAGAATATTCAGATATCTTTGGATTTTTTTCTATAAACGTTAACGTTTACAACAGGAAAAAGTTAAATAGATTGCGATTGAGTAGGAATTTAGTGACACTATGACAAGTAGATATTTCGAATACGATCGATCGACATTGCCCCCCATTTCTAGGGTTTTCTCGCTCAATCTGTCACTATATTCAGTTGCCCAGAATGCCCAGTTCCATTTCAGTGGCGCTATTTCATTTGACACACACCTACCTACTCCTACGTAACTTTGGTCCTTTCTCTAATGCATTTATTCCATTAAAAAACTTGGCGATTTTTTGCAATATTTTAGATGTCACTCGAATAATTCTAGCGGGATGAAGATAATATTATTATTCTAAAGTTCGAAAAAAAATGATAAACTTTGAAAGGCTTAATCTCGGAAACTATTGGGTTTACAGAGACAATTCTAGTAAATATCATATTGTAGCAAATTTAGTCAACTTTAAAAACGTCCTGAAAAGGTTTTTTCAAAAAATAGTCCTTCAGGGTTTTAATGGCCAAAATTTGAAAAAATAATGATTTTTTCGAGGTTTTTTCGATTTTTGACAAAGTTTCGTTCGGCGCTCGAGGTCACAAACTTGGATTATTCATCAGACCAACATCATAAACAAATCTGCAAAAAATCAGAATTACCGGATTTAACGCATACGACACCATACCTACATTCGGCCGACAAAGTTACTGTATTATTGAATTGAATAAGATCACAAACTAAGGCCCCCACTAAGTGAAAATGGTAAAATGTTCAACATTTTTGGGGCTCTTAAACTCAAAACTCTTTGAGGCTATGATCATTTTTATTAAAAAATATATATAAGAAGGAAAATATTAATTAATTTGGTATTTGATATTTGTTAAAAATTTAAATTACTCGCCTTAGATCAAGATCACAAAATGAATCTTTTTTTAACGAAAAATGTTTTTCACAAACTTAGCGTATTGCATGTTGGCCAATGAAAAGTGTCTGTCGATATTCGATAGTTTCTGTATAATCTTCAATGATCAATTTACCTTCAGGGGCACTTTACCCGACCTTCCTCTACTCGTATGTCTTCATCATGATCTAAATTGCATTAAAAAAAAGATATTAACTATGTTAGTTACTAACCAGCTAACTAATTAAGTTAATAATTTATTGTTTATTATATTGTTATTCAAGATTAGTTCTGTTAATACTGTGCTTTCTTAAGAAATTCCAAAGGCTTAGGTCAGAATATTTTTGTTTATACCAGTCAATCGGTTAAGTCCCGTCCTGGAACTAAATGCCTGAAGCATTCTCTACCAGTCAACCGGTCCCATCCAATCTGAGACAGGGTTCCAAGTTCGAACCCCAAAAAAACACTGGAAATAGAAACCGGAAACTCTTAAGGCTGTGAGAGTCGCAAAAATTGTGATTTTACTAATTTTTCAATCCATTTTCCGGCGTTATCTACTGTCGGATTTCGATGAAAAAAATATATAACATAAATTAGACTTTAATGAAGGCGGCCTCAGAGCCGTTTTTTGATATATAGTATAGTTTCTTGTAAAAAATAACATTAGTAAATGTCGTTTTTCATCGTTTTTTTAATATTCCAACTGATATATACGTCGGAATGAAATGATTCTTTTTTGTCTTAAAGAGCATTAAAAAATCTATAAGATTATAGAACGTAATGCTAATATTTATTTCCTGCTTAGCGTTTAATCCCAAAAAACCTCTATTTCACAAAAACGCTCTATACGGAAATATTCTATCGGCTTTAAGGTGCATGCGATAATGACACTTAAAGCACGGGAATTACAAACAACGCGCTGGTTTTCGCTGTGTCAATGTTCAGTCTCCCTGTCTCCCAAAATCTTTTGGGATGAATTGACGTGTGATCTGCGCCACTTCAACTGACGTTTTGTATTTTATATATTTTGACGAAATTGCGTATATTACAGAGGACGGCAAACATTGGTTTTTTAATTTATTATTTATATTCAGCAATTAATTCTAAAATCGCTGTTTGGTGATTTTAAAGTTTTTATTGTTGAATTAGGTATAGGTAATATTATGTTTACATTGCATACCTGTTATAATTTTTTCTTCTAAATTATTATCATTTAGTATTACTACGAGTAGGTAGTATTATATGTTTTTGTTGTTGGAATTATTTATAACTAGTTTTCCCGACAGACGTTGTCCTGTAGTCCTTACTATATGAACATTGATTTCAAATTTGTAATTTATACAAACAAATATTTGAATATTAAAAAAATATTTCTGAAAACTTGAAAGAAATTCTATTAAAAATCTACGTACCAATGTTTTTACACTGTATGGTTGTATGGTAAATAAAAATTGTGTTGTTTTGGATTTTTTTTTTACAGATGGCGTTGTTTGTCAGTAAATCCGTTCCATACTAATTTTAATATTTTATTTTCTATCCCATTTGTTTTATTAGTTATTCTCTTATCCGGAGCGGAGAAGAATCTAATAAACCAAGCATAATAAAGATCTGTTCAGCCAACCTCGAGTTATAAGCGTTCACAATAACCGGACTTCCTTTTATATAATAAAATATTGTAAACAATGTTTGGCGCAAAGGGTTTAACTGATGCTAAACAGTGCCATTTTTAACAATAAAAAATATATATGTTTACAATCATTTACATTGTAGGTATAATTGTATGTTCAAACTGTTTTAATGAATTCTTTTTCTTCTGAATTATCATCATTTAGTTTCACTAGGTTGTACATATTAAGTTTTTACTGTAGAAATTATCTAAAATATGTACCTACCTACATTTCATCATTTGCAATATCAACATAATAATACCTTGTTTTCTTCTTCTTATTAATTTTTATCGTTTACTATTACGATTAGGTATTTCCCGTATGTTCTAGTGCAGGGGTGCACAGACTTATAGGGAGCAGGGGCCACTTGTGAAGATTATGAGCCAAAGACGGGCCGCTACAAGGAAAATAATACAAAATTAACCTTACGTTTTTTTACTTGGGGGGGGGGGGGGGTGATCTTTCATGGACACTCTTACCGGTAAAACTCCCTCGCTTTCTTCCTGACAACCGGCGAGTACCCCCTGCTCTAGGGCCTTATCACATAATATTGTCTTCGCCTTTCTTTTTTCTCTCCTAGCCTTTCATATTAATTTTGTCAATCTCTTTGGTCTTTATGATACCTTCCAAAAAGTCACCAATAATTGACCACTTCCTCTGATCTTTCAGCATTTTCGAGACCATATTTCCCGGAGTCAGCTTTAGGATCTCCAGGCTTCGTTCCACATCTCTCCGTTTCTTCTCCCACCTCGGGCAGGAGAACACGGTATGCTCAGCAGTACCCGAAGGGTCATTGCAGTATAAGCAGCCTGCAGACTCTGACATTGATGCTGTTTGTAGAAAACGCCGTGTCCGTTCAAGCACTGAGTGATGCGGAAGGTCACAAGTTCGTGTTGTATCTCATACCAGGGCTGTAAGTCCATCTTCCCTTCGCTGATTACTTCCAGTGCTCTTGCCATCTGGTGAGCGTTTTATCTCTCCCTTAGGTCTCGGTATCTTCGGTGGCTCCTCTTTGGTTGTACCTACAGAATTTTTCACTCTATCGCCACCAGGTCGATGGGCACCAGACCGGCAATCACCAGCGCCGTTCCTGCTGACACTGTCCTGTATGCGCTTCACACTCGCAACGCCATCATAGTTCTCTATATGCTACGAACAATCTTGTCTGTATTTCGCAGTTTCCATGGCGTGAGCCCAAATTGGTGCGGCGTACATGGACATTGCCTGTATCCTCCTTTTGCATGAGCTTGGACCTCTTGGTAGTATTGTTCTGTTGGTATTTTGAGCTTTATCACACACTTTGCCATGACCTCTCTGTGTCTTCTGTATATAATGACTCCGAGGTATGTCACGTGGTTCGTCGGTTTTACAGTAGTTTCATCAATATAAAACTGGATGCCTTCCGTATTTCTACTGATCAATATAACTGGTTTGGCCTTCTCAAGGGCAACTTACAAGTAATTTATTTTCATCCACAGATCTACAGCGTGAAGAGCTGCATTAGATTTCAAATGAGCTCTTTTTTGTAGTCGCAGTTACAGACACTGTAAGATCGTCGACATAGCCGATCAAACCAACACCCCCGCATACCTTAATATCCATTATATCGTCCTATAAGACATTCCACAGAGTTGGGCCCAAGAAAGTGCCCTTTACGTTTTTACTAGTTCTTGGCTTATCGAAATTGATTTGCTTGGTACGACGAGTAGAATAGGTACGTAGTAACGCAGTCGACATTTCACGCAAGAAACGAAAAAAAATTAAACAATAAACAATTGTTTAATAATCCTTCCAAAAGCTACAAAGGTTATTAACAATGCACACTCTCGCCACATCTTCTCCCTAACGTAAACACAAACAAATTGTGATTATTATTAAAATTAACGAATTGAACGTGCATTCTTGGTGGACTTATTTATTTTAATATCGTAATTTAAATAAAACAATTATTTGTATTTTTTCACAAATTTAATAACCCGACTAGTTTCGCAGGCACAGGTCCTGCATGGTTACAGGTGACTTAGACACATTTCTTTTTGATTTGACTAGAGATAGTTTCTAAGTTACCTGTGACCATGCAGGACCTGCGCCTGCGTTCTACCCGAATAGTTCCGATCGCAAGTGCGCAATTCTGGCGTCTCCCCGGCACGGCAGTGAGGTAAACGTACAAAATTATTTACTTAGGTATATTTTAAATATTCTTTTGATTTTTCAATATTTTAATTCGTCGGCGGGCCGCAGAAAAACTGGCTTATGCCGCATGCGGCCCGCGGGCCGCGGAATGTGCATCGCTGTTCTAGTGGTTTGTAGATTATTAAACACTTATTACTTTAGTATGTATTCGTTATACAGGGTTGTACGTTTCTATTGGACAAAATTAAACTCCTTTCCATTCCTTTTTTTGTATTATGATAACATGTCAAACTTAAAGACGACCAAAAGAACCTTTTAAACAATGTTATTCCGACCGATGCATCTGTTTTAAGCCGTATATTATAAAAATAACTAAGAAGGTTCCGATCTTTAAGTTCTCTTAAACTTTCTGATGTTCATCGCAACTTTCTTATTTTTTCCTCTCCTTTCTTCTGCTAAAATCTAGAAAAAATAATTAACAAAATTGGTCCAGCTGTTCACGCATGATGACCACGGAAAATCAATCAATTCTCCCATTTGCACCCCACTCAGGGGCATAGCGAGGCACCAAAAGCTCTCCATTGTGCTCGATCTTGCGCCATGTTTATGACCTCCTCCCACATCATGTCCAAATCCTTGGAGGAGCGGAACATAGTGTGAGGGTCTTCCTCGTCTTCGGAACCCTGATGGGAGGAAAAATAGCGCTCTCCTCGGCCAACTGTCATTCGGCATCCTTAATACATGTCCCAGCCAAGTCCATCTCCTCCCTACAATGGTAGAGGTGATGGGCTCACACTGGGTGCGCCAGCGTATAGCGTCGTTCGTGATGCGGTAGTACATCTTACGTCCTGTGGCACTTCATTTCAAAAGATATGATACTTGTGCCTCGGCTTTGATCAGGTGCCAGGACTCACACCCATATAGGAGAATAGGCAACACACAGTTTTACTATGCTCATTTTCATACCAACGATGCATAACTGTACGACCCATGTACACGACATGCGCACTTGTTCGTCGGAGTCTCCACGATGCGAACGCTCATATTATATTTCTCGTTTAACTTTTTAACGCAAACACATTTTATTTTCCCACATTTTTTTTAATATTTTCAGAGTTTACAATGTAAGTAAGACTTGCGATATTTTAAGATATAAAAGAAAACAAAGTTTGTATAATAAATGGTTTATGGATAGTATTTTGGTACAAAGGATTGGTTCAGCGAAACCGACTAAAGTATTGAAAATTATTAACTTCAGATGAGAATCAAGTTAAAAATTGTTGGAGAAGTAAAAGAAGGAAAAGAAGATCCTGGCCGTGGCGACCATTTTCCGCTTTCACGACACAAGCATTTGCTTACTGTGAAAGATGTCAAAAGTGTATTTGTGTTCACAAAAAAAAATTAGAAATTAAACATTATTTTGTAAAATATTTAAAATAATTAAAATTTAACCAATATTTGTGATGTTACATTTTTTTTACCAATATTTCATTCAAAAACTTCCGTTGTGCATAAGTATAGGATGATTAAAATGTTTATTTTTTAAAAACATCGTTATCCGACTTTTTTGAGTTATATTCATTATTTTGAGTGAAAATATCGTAATATTTATACCGCTGGAGAATTATATATTTTTTGATACTTTTATGTCCTAAGTGCAGATGACCCGTTTTTCTAGGGATACCCCACTACCCAATGTGCAGATGTTCTTTTATTCTACGGAATTGTTTTCCATTTTCTTAGTCCCATCTTCATAACGACCTTTTTTCTACGGACACATTTTAAGATATACCTTTATTATACTAATTATTTCCGTTATTATAAATATTTTTAAGAATGTTTTTACATTAAATTGGTGGGGTGTTTTATTCTGATAAACTTTTTTTTTAATTAATATATATATTTTACCTATCACGCCGTGTCCCGTAAGGGGTAGGCAGATAGAACGGACGTCCACTCTTTTCTATCCTAGCATACTTCTTTCGCTTCATCCACCGACATAACATTTCTCATACACTCTCTCCTATTTCTCTTACTTCTTACCTGGCCTTCCTTGAGGACGAAATCGATGTGTTCAACCCACGTCATTCTCGGTCGGCCACGCTTTCTTACACCTTTCCTTTCAGCCTTATCAATGCTCTTTGTCATTCTGTCTGCATCCATTCTTTCCACATGCCCAAACCATCTCAACTTATTAACTTTCATCTTTGTCACAACACTTACTTCCATACCACATTCCTTCCTAATATTTTCATTCCTTTCCATATCCCATAAAGTTTTTCCACATATTCTTCGTAGAGATTTCATCTCTACTGCATTTATTTATACTACATTCTTCTTTTTTCGTCCATGTCCACTTTTCACAACCATACATCATCGATGGTAACAGGATTGCGTAATGCACTAGTTTCTTTGCTTGTAGTGAGACGTTGTTGTTTCTCATTATAGGTCTTAGTGCACCGCCCACCCTGCAACCAGCAACTTTCCTACGCTCGATTTCTTTTTCACACTTTCCATCCCGACTAAACATGCTTCCTAAATACACATATTCATCACTTGCTCAAGACATTCATTTTCTACCGTTATTTTACAATTCGTTCTTGCTTCATCCCTTTCAAATACCAAAACCTTTGTTTTGCTGACATTCATTTTTAGACCGTTTTTTGCACAATTTTCAAACACACTTGACACAAGTTCTTGCAAATCATTTTCACACTCAGCCATAAGTACTAAATCATCGGCATACATAAGCGCACATATCTTTATTCCATTCAATTCAACCCCTATATTTATATCTTTTAACCCACTGACGCAAAAATCAAAAAACAAATTGAACAACCATGGTGACATGACGCACCCTTGCTTCACACCCTTCGTAAGACAGAACTCCGGTGAAAGGTGACTATTCACCTTCACACACGCAGTACTATCCGAATATAGCGAAGCAAGGCCACGAATCAACCGGTTGTTCACTCCATAGATTGATAGAACCTCCCATAATTTACCCCTATCTACCCTATCATATGCCTTTTCCAAATCTACGAATGCACAGAAAAGCTTCTGATGTTTACTCAAAAGCTTCTCCGTAATCATCCGCAGAGCGAAGATCTGATCGGCACATCCCCTCCCATTCATAAAAGCCCCTTGTGCATCTCAAACTTTAGTTTCAGTTATTTTTCTAACCCTTTCTACTAAGATTCTACTGTACAATTTACCCACTCTGCTCAACAAGCTGATTACACGATAGTTGCCACAGTCCAGCCGGGAGCCCTTCCCCTTGTACAGAGGGCAGATAATGGCTTTCCTCCAGTCACCTGGTGTACGGCCTTCCGTCCAGCACAAGTTGAAAAGCTCCAAGCACCACTGAAGCGTCACTCGGCCGCCATACCTGATAAGCTCCGTTGATATCCTATCGCAACCTGAAGCTTTCCCATTTTTTGCTTTCTTAATCGCATTCGTAAGTTCATTCATACTGATTTCGTGACTTTCATCATCCTGTCCATTTATACCTACTTGACACAAACTGCCGCATCCATCTTTATTTTCAAACAAATCTTCAAAATATTCTTTCCACCTCAAACCTTAATTTAATATATTTTATAATTTAAATCCAATATTTTAAGAAACAACTCAGTCGAGCTATTTTGTATGATGCTACAACTAAAATTTCGTAAATATGTGCCATTATACTAATTCTAAATACATTTGAATATATATAATATGGTTCATAAATAGGTACTAACATAAGCCTAAGTTAATTTGTATGAATTCGTTGTAGTTTTCAAGACACTTACTTTCATAATTTTAATTAAATTTAATGATATACGTTTTGTTTATTTTTTAATCTTTTATTTAAAAAATAATATTCCTTAAAACATTCCACGTAAAGCAAAATCTATTCAAAATGCTTGAAATATACAATACCTAGAACAAGGACTTGAAAAATGCATCAAAATATCTTTTCCTCATAAAATTATCTGCGAGTATATTGTGAAATTTGAACTGGTCCTATATATACATTAATAGTGTTTTTTCACTTGAAATTTCTGTATACATTTTGATGTATGGAAACGATGTTGGAAATGATCCCCTCTATATACCCAACCAGTTTGGCTAACGTTCTTCATAACACCCTGTATATTTATTTATTGTATTATTACTGACCTCGGTAGCCTAGTTGTACAAGGCATGGACTTCAGATCCGAGGTCCCGGGTTCGATTCCCGGACGGGTCAGAGTTTTTCTAAGTGTTTTTTAACTTGAAATTTCTACCCGGGGTTGGCCTGTCTCAGATTGGACGGGACCGGTTGACTGGAAAAAATTGCCTCAGGCAATAAGTTCCGCCGGCTATACTGACACCTCTGTATAGAAAAGTGTTTTACATCCTGAAACCATTCCTGGTACCATAACTGGTATTCCACTAGGTATGGATAGCATCGAGGAAATTGTACTTAAATATACCTTATACCTCCATTTTAAATACGTTTTTATCTTTAATAGTATACTCGTGTTTACTTTATTATATTATTATTTTTTTAATTTCTGAAATTGTGATTTATATTGATTTATTTATTATATTATACATTTTGAAAATGTAGAAATACATCTAGTAGGTATAGTCTACATCAGCGAAGGGGTTATTTAAACAAAATAACAGATCACCAGGTTTCACAGGAAGAAGAAGACTTTTCTAAAATTAACAGACATTTAAAACATAAAACCTGATATTTTTCAAAAAATAACATGCTTATAAAAGTGATATGGTATATTATGTGTTGCTCCGTTATATTTGAATACATATATATTTTTTGCTATTTTATATTCATGTTTGATAAAAAATAACCAAAACATTATGTGACTATTATTGAAAGTACGATTTTTTATGTTTATTTTGAAGAAAACGATGATTGTTGCACACAGGACTAAACAAATTAACCAATATTTCCGTAGAATAAAGGTATATTCTAACATAGGAACGAGATTTACGAGACGAAGTCCGTAGAACAAAGGAACATCTTCACTTATTCTAGGTGAAAAATTTCCCTAGAATAACTTCCTATGTGATTTATCTAGAAAAGTATACACGTTAGGGAATTTTTTAAGATGCTTAATACTTAATAGTTTTATTTCTATTACAAATTTTAAGTTTGAAGAATATAGCTCAAATAGTTATGAAGGAATATCAAAAAATGTGTATCGGAATCATGAAACTGCTCTCCTGTAAAATGGACAAAAGTCACATAGACCTTTATTCTACGGGCCCGACGATATATTTATATGTGTGTGTATTGCCCACAATCTATGTACTTAATAATAATTATAACCGTTAAGATAATTATCTCTCCAGAGATTTGAAAGTTTATTCTTCTCGAAACCTCACGCTTTTAGATACCTATAGATTTTTTATACTTCTTATAATGAACACTGCTGCATTTAATTTTATTCAGTACTAGCTGTCCCGCCCGTCGTCCTTCGACCTAACCCAAGTAAAAAAAATAATTTTGACTTATTACAAGAATAAAATGCAATTTACGACATAAAAACTGAACTAAATATAGCTAATAATTTATTGCATTATGTAATGGTTATCGTTGATTCGGATGACGTTCGATGGGTCATAAGTTTGAAATCAAAACAATTCCTCTATAATTGCTTTACTTTTTGAAAAATAATCCAAGAGATGGCGGTGTAGTAGGAAACACATCACGTGTGATGTCTGTTAACTTATTGTATACATTGTTGAAAGAATAGATCCCATTTAAACCAAATTTTACTGAATTATTATGGTAATGGTCAACTGAGGCAATTGCGTCTGTGGGGCAAATGGGTCAAACAATCCCTACAACGTATAAAAATATAGTTTGAATAACGTTCCAACGTATGAGTAAATTTGTCTAAGGTATTGTTCGAGACCACACCTTTTTGCGGTAATCTCGCCCTCTGTCTGTGATGTGTTTGTGTAAGTATACGTAACTTGAATTCGATCAATCTTTCACCATGCATTATCGTTTATTTCTCCCATTCTGTGTTTTCCCATGACTGTTGGCATTGAAGTCTCCTAGAACTATGAGGCGTTCTCTTGTTGGAACGGCTGAGACTACTGCATTTAGGGTATCATAGAATGACTCTTTCTCTTGATCATTTGCTGCTTCGGTGGGGGCGTAACACTGCACTATCGTCACAGAGCTGTCCGGTGTTTTTAGTGTTGCAGTCATTATTCTTTCAGATATGGGGTTCCATTTCGTAAGACGGTTGGCAGCTCTTCTTGATAGAATGATAGCAACTCCCTGTCTGTGGTACTGCTGCTGTCCAGAGTGCAAGCAGGGACAGTCTTCTATCTGTCTTTTAGCGCTTCCCTTCCACTTTACTTCACTCAGTCCCAAGATTTGTTCTTGAGGAAATTTTTGTTAGTCCTTTTCTTTCCCTTTTGGAGGCTTGGTTTAGATGTTGTCTTCTCATTGTCCTTTTCCATAGCGTTGGTCGACTGGGGGGGGGGGGGGGGGTAACCGGCTCGCCCTTCACCTATCTACTTTAGCAACATTGTTTAATGTGTTTCCAGGGGGTGCCACGTGGAGGCAGGAGATTCGATTTGTCTAGCCAAGGCATAGCTCAGTATTTCTGGGGATACAGTTGTCGGCATACCAGTACCCCCCTGAGACCAGCGACCTTTTACCCCCCCAATACCCCGCATATAACATAGATTATATTTTATGTAAACGTAATTCAAATATATTTTTATATTACCATAAAAATTGGTTTAAATGAATGAATGCGGTATTCTTTCAACAATATATACAATAAGGTAACAGGTCAACGATAATAATTATTACATAATGCAATAAATTATTAGTTAAATTTAATTCAGTTTTTATGTCGTAAATTATTGCATTTTATTCATGTAATAAGTCGAATTTATTTTTTTTATTCTGGGTTAGGTCGAAGGTGTTTTTATCTTTCCTTTCTATAATTTGTCGCATAATAGTTGTAATTGTATACCTACTGTTGATCATTGATCGATATACTTGTGCACCCTGCTGATATATACTTCGATATACCATTTTTAAAGCATTGTGGCTGCATCACCCAAGATTGGGTGCAAGCCAATAATTAATAGAAGAAGAAGAAGGTCGAAGGTGATCTAGTAATATAAAGGGTTACAGGGAAAGTCGTACAAAATATTAAAGGACATTATTATTCAGGTCATTTCTGATGGATTTGCTTCTGCAATATGGTGTCCTAAAGTTAACCGTTATGGAGATATTGGATTTTAAAGATTTTTCAAAAACTCCTTGATTTTTTTAGCTTTTTAATCGATTTTCTTCGGATTTGATCTCTTAGAGTCCATTTTTAATGCATCTAGTTAGAGGGCATATCAATTAATAAAAATGATTAACAAAATCCGAAGCTACTACTAAAAGCTTAAAAATACTGGTCAACAACGGTTAGAATTAAAGATTTTGCACTAAGTGTTTTTAACTTTGATGCGCTTTTTTAAAAAAAAACTTATGGAACTTATTTTGCAAATAATTTTAAAAACTTCTATGTCTCTTTAGCTATTCAAAAAGGTATAACACTTGCTAGTAAACAAGCAAAACATTGACCAAATAACAGTTTCGCATAACAACTTCGCAGGTTTTTCCTTAGCCGCATCAATAATCTTTTGTCTGTCTAGGAACTTCGATACAAAAACCTGCGAATTTTTGTTTTATTTACGTATTTTAATTACTTTCACTTCAAACTAAAAATGTACCCTCTACTACCTTAACAAACTGTTATTTGGTCAATGTTTTGCTTTTTAAAAACAAATAGAGTTGAAATAAAAATAACTGTTGCATTATTCCTTGCATGCTGGGATTAAAATATTGTATTTATTTATTAATATTTAAATAAAAAATAAACAATAATAAAAACAAACTAAAGACAGTACACAATAAACATAAATATAACTAAATTTCACTTAGAATCAATAATAAATTTAACTAAATTTCAACAGAAAAAGAAACAGAATATTCATTAAAATGTAAAAAAAAAACAATTCAAAAATTACAAAAATAAATTTTATATTATTGAATACCTATTATGTAACCGAGTTCAAGTCTCATATTTACGAATTTGTCTTTTATTAATTATTAGCATCCAACGAAACTTATCAAATAAGGTGGCTTTGTTGTCACTATCTAGAGTCGACACCGGGAGTGTGCTTTAGCGAAGGAATTCATCAAACCGTGTTCCCAAAATACGCACTCGGCGCCCCAAGAAGAGGAGAGTATAAAAATAGTAAATCACAATAAAACATAAGGCCACAGAACAGACGTCGCTGGGGACGAATGCGCTGTGCAGACTAACCCTACACCCTACACTTCTAACTATAAACAGTAAACCTCTTCCCGGACTGGTGAATATTCTGCACCAAACACGATCGGTCAACTCCTTCCACTTGCTCAACTTACATAAGAGTTCCGTCGATAAGAATATTCCAAGAAATATCATTGTACTGGCAGAGTTCAGTTCCGTTTGTTCCCTAGGTTGTGATTATAATGAATGATGTGTTTATCTACCATATGAAAAGGTACTAATGTGCATGAGGTTTTTTTTTCGTCGTATACATTAGAACTATCATTAACCATCAAGTCTTCTAAGAGTTAAATAATCCAAGGAATCATGTTTTTCCTCTACGCAATTGTCCAATCTAGTCGCATAAAATTATTTAGGATCTAAAACTTATTCAAACAATCTAAATTTCGAAATCTTTGATATTGCGTAAACGATATTTCAAAATTCCATGTTTACGTCTTCTCTTTATGCTGCGGGCTTCTCCTCTGTGACATTGGTTGCTCCTGATGCTGTGGATCCAGGATCTTCCGGTGCTGCCTGGCACGCGAGTGATGGGAATTTCTTGTAAAGCTCTGCTCTGTATTTCGGATGACTGAAAATAAATTCAATTGCAAATTACTCCAAAACCATGCATTGCCAAAAATTAAAGACTCTTGAAAAAGAAACTTGTTTAGGTAATGAATTTAATAACAGATCAATCAATCAATTCTCCCTTTTACACCCCACTCAGGAGCATAGGGAGGCAACATGAGCTCTCCATTGATATTAATAACAGATAATAACCCATTAATAACAGATTAAAATAGTTTATCACCTACCTAATACCGTAGACTATTGGATTGTAAACAGCGACTGCTTTTGCGAAAAGAGCTCCCCAAATAGTTGACAGCGGACTTATTCTCGACAATTCGAAAATAGAAGTGAAGTTGATAAGCATGTATGGTGTCCACGCCATAAACCACAAGGAGATCGTCACTAGAGCGACCTGAACACAAAGTCATGCATCAGATTCTATTATTTTCATGAATTTCACGTCTCGTTAGGAAATTTACAAGTACCTACCTTAGCCAGTTTGCATTCGGCGCTCGTGTTTGCCTGCTCGGAAGATCTCAGAGAAGCGACATTCATTTTCTTGGCTTGTTCTCTCATGGCTTTCTCGTGGGCAGCTACGGCCTGGATTATTCACAAAAGTATAGGTACAGTTTTAGGTTAAGATGCGTTTAAAACAATTATTGGTGAAACATTAATAAAACATAATTACCTGGATGATGAAGAAGTAAGAGAAGATGATCATAAACAGGGGAGTGTAGTAAACAAATATTGCGTAGATTATCAAATATGACCTGCTGAACCATGATTTAGTCAAATAATCTGCCCCGCAGGATGATAAGTTACCTTCTGCAACGTATCTAGAGCAAAAAGATTGTTCATAACTTTACATGTTGTCTTGGTTGAAAAGTACCTAACGGTAAAACAAATGTTATTACCTGTTCCATCCAAAGAATGGAGCAAGAGACCAGGCAAATGCGACGGTCCAAATGAGCAGGATCCTGACCATAGCACCACTGTTTGTGAGTGGTTTGGCAGCCAAGCCTTTGACAATGACGTTGTATCTATCAAATGCGATCATTGTCATGGTCCAGATAGAGACGAACCCAGTTAAAGATCCAGTCATGGCATGTAGCTCGCACGCAAATGGTCCTATGGTTAAATAATAAAGACAACCAATAATTAATGTTGGGTTTGTTTTGTTTATTAATGCAGTTGTACAATATATTTGGGTGCTCACCTAAAACCCAAGTTTGATAATAGCAATTAATCACCATAGGAGGGAAATTTGTGAACATCATCAAAAAATCTGAGAAAGCCAAGTTTACGACCAATAAATTTGCTGGAGTCTTCAGGGTCTGAAATAGAAACAAACTATAGTTAGCCAATGCTCAAAGTTCAAATTTACATAAATTGATCAATGGGAAGAATTTTACTTTTGTTCCGGCGAAAATGTAAATAACCATTCCGTTTCCAATGATCGAAACTATTCCACAGATGGTGATAGCCAAACCTAATAGAGAGTGCCACATGGGGTTCATTGGGGCCCATTCGAACCTAAAAATAAAACGTTTCATGATAAATATACGGTTTATGTAGGTATTCGAACTTTTAACGGCTCAGTGATAGTCGTGTAACTTACCAATAAGGATCTACTAAATGTAGCATGTTTTCGGGGACTTGGTCCATCACCGATATGTTGGGGGCACTGTAAGGGAGCGCCTGCGCGCCCCAAGTCTGGAGGGTTCCATAACTCGGCTCACCGCTCATTTTTATTGCAAATTTACAAACTACCCTAAAAACAATTTAAATACTTAATTAAGCAAAACAATCCATTATTTATATAATATCTACTTGCTATTGGTCATTTAAGGCTAATATTTTTTATCCAATTATAGATTCTTAACCAGATTTTTTTTCTTTTTTTTTTATGCATCTGAGCTCACCCAAATAGAACGCAAATATAAAAACACTCTCTTGATACCTTTCACAGAGAGCAAAGTCTATGTTGTGAAAGAGAAGAGGAAGATGGTCGGCATCGGGTATTGAACTAACGACCTTCCCTCTAACAGCTAACCAGACTACCAAGTACTGGCTACATCAACATTTTAAAACGATTTTGACGGAAAAAAATATGGCAATTAATGGGCGATTGAAAAGACATTCTAGTGAATGAATAATTAAGGTCTAGTTAACAAAATCATATGAATCGGACACTATTGTTTACACACAGCTTGAATCAATCCGTATTTTTCAAGACGAAAACACGCAGATCAAACGATAATCAATTATTATTGACACTCACCGTAAAAAAGACCGAATGACTGAAGAAAAACGACTCAACGACGAACTACTTCAGAGTGTAAATTGAATGGATTTGTTGTGCCTGCCGATCTTGTCAGCTGGGGACCGGATCGCTGCAAGAGGAAATCTCGGCAGCCACTCGTCTTCATCACTCACCAGCCTCACTTTATATAGCCTTAGCCTCAAACACAACCTCAGGGAGCGGCGCTAATCCTAATTCAATACATGTAATCCCTTCTCGGGCCCTGCACACTGCACAGGGCTGGATATCTTCTTCGTTTTTCTCTAAGCATTCAGTTTTTTTTTTTGCTATTTATCATACAGTTTCGTATACAGGGAAAATGGACCTCGGATCCTTGTTGCTTACTCGGAGGGGTATTCATGAAACGATCTAAATATGATCTTATTCAAATCTTAGTCCATTTCAATATCATTTAATTTTAACAAAGTACTTTTTAAAGAATCACTTTTGGCTATAATCACTAAACCTAGCGTAAAATTAAAATGGTATACTTAAAAATAGCACCTCTGCTCTTTTTGCTGGTTTTTCAAGCATCCTATAAAGTGGCAGGAAATCGAATAAATCAGATCGGGACCGTGAGGTTAACCACCTCACGTCCTTAAACCTCAACCGGTCAGAAAAGGCACAATGAGCCTCGGATGCCTACGAGTGCAATGGAGAGCTCTAGATGTCTCTCTATGCTCCTTAGTAGGGCTTGGGGTCCCGCATTGCGGGTTGGTTTGGAGGGGTTCTGCGGCGGGCGTGACTTGTGTGGGGCCGGCTTTTTGGTTTGAATGCATCGAACCTGTGTATAGGGGGTCGGTTTCGTGCGGGTCAGGTTTGCTGCGGATTGGTTAAGTTTTTAGATGTTTTTACCAAATTTTAGGGGTCGCTACCATTTGAATGAATTTCATATAGACCAGAGTGCTAAAAAATTTAATTATCAAGCAATTTTAAAATGAAAAAAAAAATTATAATATCTAGAAAAATTACTATCTTAATAACGGCGAGGGGAACATCCGGTTTGAAATTCGTCTTCATACGTTGCCTATACTAGCTTTCAACAGCCAGAGCAGGGTTGCCACCTTTTGAAAAAATAAAATCGGGACATTCAGCCGATTATAGGAGAGGAGGCGTCCATTATTCACGTGATGTTTTTTTGCAACTTTTTAGACCCCCCCCCTCCCCCTGGTGATATTTGGTGATGTTTCAGGAGCCCCCCCCCCCCCCTTCCCGAAAATCACGTATAATTTTTTTATACAAAGAATTACGAAACATATGATTTTAAACTTCGGCAATTTTTTAAATTTCTGAATTATTTTTCTTCAAATTCATCAGAAAAATAAATGCACGTGATTTTCTCACTAGACCCCCCCCCCCTCCCCCTGTGTGATCTTTCGTGATTTTTTCCAGACCCCTCCCTCCCCATTTTGGGCTCACGTGATTAATGGACGCCCCCAGACTAGCTCTGTTACCTGTGGCTTCGCTCACATGTTACTGTATTTGGTTTCTTTTCCTAAACAATGCAGAATTATATTCTCATCAAAATTAATTATAATAAAAAACGTCTTTGCCCATTTCCAAGACTGTCTGAGTATTTCTTTTTTAATTTATATTCTAAAATTTCCATTAAATAACCTAATTACCTACTATATTTTTATTATAGTTTTGTCATTATCAATCTGTATTTAAATTAAATATGCGTTTCTAATTCAAATACAATCAGCCCGAAAACTTAAAACACCATATTTTGCTAACTTGACCAACATTGTCCTATGGAAATCCCAAAAAATAACTCGAATAACTTTTATTGCACCAAATGACGTCATTTGAAATCAATTTTTATATTGCTAGACATGAATAAAATAATATTCAGGTCTCGAAAAGCAATTAAATAAGTGATCTTTAAAATACTCAATTCAATCTGCTTTGGGCATTTTTCAAGCTACAAACTTTTTTTAAACATTTCAAATTATATCTTTCACATTGATTTATTATTGTTGGTATGGTCGTAAGTTTGAATGTCTAATTTATATCATAAAAACCTTCTCCTGGCAAAAGCAAACACGAGAAAAAAAGAATTAGCGATATCGGACCAGCCGTTCAGGCGTGTGTAATGCCCCTACCACACGCTCCGTCTTACCTGTGGTCTTGCCTGCGCAAGCCTGGCTTGTCAGGTAAGACGGAGCGTGCGGTGCACTGTTTTATACCAACCACACGCTCCGTCTTACCTGACAAGCCAGGCTTGCGCAGGCAAGACCACAGGTAAGACGGAGCGTGTGGTAGGGGCATTAGTGTGATATTTCGTATAGGTACCTACCTAATTATTCATTAAAAATTTTACCTTTTTCGTGTATAAAATTCGCATTAATATTAACAAATAATATCTTCTCATTTAAGAGAAAGTATTCACAATTCTTAGATCTAATTTTTGCACCGTTATTAATAAAATAATCTTTTACAAAGTTCACGTAATTGACTAACCTAGTCCAACACACGGAGTTTGACATTTTCCAGGTGAATCTTGATAAATAGGTATAGATAGGTACCTATGTTATTGTGTGATCACTGTGTGCTATGGATCTGAGTCTGAGTGAATTAACCAAAAATTGTCGAGTGGCGTGTTATAAAAATCGGGACAAAATTCAGAGGTCGTCGGGACGCGGGACAATAGCATCGAAATCGGGACTGTCCCGGCAGAATCGGGACGGGTGGCAACCCTGAGCCAGAGCGACCCCTAAACCACGTTTTAAAATTCTGTAAAAATCTGGAGTTCCATTTTGTGTCCCGTTAAGATTTCAAAATTTAAATTTTAAGAAGCAATCTTCTATCTTTAAGATTGTTCTTTTTGGTCTATACCCGCATTTCACTCCCGTACTTTTTTAAATTGCGTTAGTCAAAAGAAATATTATTAATTAATTGACAAAGATATTGATATATTTTAGCCTCGTTCAAACACAGACATGAAATATAAATATTTTCAAGTAAAAAAATGCAGTCAATTTGATACAAAGTATGGCACTTTAGATAGCTTAGCTACCAACGTCGATTAGCCTGGCGGCTACGACGAAGTGTTTCGTATTTCGAGGTTATGGGTTCGATCCCAGGTGCTGGCCATCTTCCTCTTTCACAAAAATGCTTTACTGTGAAACAGTCAAAGAGTGTATTTGTGTTCACATTGAGTGAGCACAGATCCCTTTTCATTTAAAAAAAAATTGCTCCCTCCTATAACAGAACTAATGAAATAGTTGTGGACCCTGAGTACCGGGAGATTTCGAGGGAATTTGTGGTAATTGAAACCCACGTAACCCTCAGAGGGAATGACTGAAGAAGAAATATAATAGAACCAGTGTCAATATTTTTTCGGTTGTCCGTTTCGAAACATTCGTTTTTAGTTTTGGTTTTAAGCGTTTGGGGATTTTAGTTATTCTTCCTTCAAGAAATCACTGAAGGTTCAATAATATAAGTTTATGACCTGTTGCTCAACTTTCACATTTAAAATTTTCTTTTAACCAGTTGTGGGGGCTATTCTGAATATCCGACCCTATCGAGTTGCCTGCGTCCCGATAGTGTCGCGTAGGATCCAACTTTTTGTACACGCCCCTACTACTAACTAGCCACATTCGAATGAAACATCGGATAACCGGTTGCATTCGTCGCAACACTATCGGATGTCTGTCTATTCAACGCCCATTGCCCGATCCAATCAAGATTTTACTAGTGTTTAATAATCTTATTTTAATTTAAGTGTAAAAAATGGCATAAAAATTCATTAGTGTTATTTGGTATAAATTTGGAAGAATTTTAATGAAAATAGTTTAGAAAAGTTCTATCTAAGAGTATAGATATCATTTAAAGGATTGCTTACATTTCAATTTGAGGTAAAAAAAAAATAGTTAAGTATAAGAAAAAATAATTATTGATAGAAATAACAAATCATTAGTTTTGTTTATTGCAATAGGCGTGTTTTTTATGTAAAAAATATAGTGGAGTATTTTAAATTAGTATTACAAAATGCCGTGGGGTTGCCGGCTAAGAATAGCACCTCTGCTCTTTTTGCTGTTTTTTTCGAGCATCCTGTAAGAGGCAGGAAATCGAAAAAACAGATCGGGATCGTGAGGTTGACCACCTCACATCCTTAAACCTTAACTGGTCAGAAAAGGCACAATGAGTCTCGGACGTCATCGAGCGCAATAGAGAACTCTTGATGCCTCCCTATGCTCCTGAGTGGGGCTTAGTCCTCCCGCATTGCGGATTGATTTGGGAGGAATCCGCGGCGGGCTTGATTTGTGTATGGCCGGCTTTTTGGTCTGATTGCTTCGATCGAGCTAAGGGGTCGGTTTCGTGCTGGTCGGGTTTGCTGCAGACTTGTCTCCTCCGGGCTGGCTTGCGGTGTGCGGGGTGCCTTAAAGGGAGAATGTATGTATGTATTACAAAATTATTATTATTGTCCGTCACGCTATTGTATCGTACAGGTAATTTCATTTAACCTTGCCGACGCCACGTTGTCGCTGCGATCTTGACTGTATTGGTTAATCCTTTCGTATTACGAAAAAAACAAAGGTGCATAGTTATTGTGTAGCGTTTGTGGTGGAAAGCCTTTTGTTTCGTCCTTTAAAATACCGGGTGATAACGAAATTTCTTGTGTTTTACAAACATGTCATCGTGTTCAAGCAAATTGGGTAAAGGAAGAGCGCTTTGTGGGCAAACGAAAGAAGTAATTTTAATTAATGTTTATGAACATTTTAAAAAGAGCTACGATAGATCTACTGAGGTAAATACATGGACTCCCTATTATTTTATTTAGATATATATATCTTTGATTTATGATTTATTTGAATGTACTGTGTTTTTCATCGTATCATACAGATCCCCAGTTCGATTCTCAACCGGGTTCGCTTTTATGGTTTTCATTGGGAATTTCTACCTTGTCTTTTACCTGTCTCAGATTAGAGAGGGTCAGTTGACTATAGAAAAACAATCACCTAGGACAAAAACTCGCGGCGGCTATATCATCTTTTTATAGTGTTCATAACCATACGAATTTTAAAGTTAATGAAATTCATTACATAAAATCATGTGAATGAAAAAATAAACAGTTAGTATTAATAAAGTATAACAATCACAAGTATTATTATAGCCACGCTTGTGGGCACATAAATAATACATTTTATTGATGTTTGATGACATCGTCTTCAAATCGAAAAATAATGTTACATTGTATCTAATATTACCTGTACACCCTATACGCAGGGTTCCCCAGACAACGTGGAGTCGGCATTCTAAAATGAAATAAACTGTACCCGATGCAACTCGATCGGGTCGGATGTTCAGAATAGCCCCCATTGTTTGTTTTTAGACGATACGCCTATCTCGTATCTAAAACGACTTAATTTAGGTACCTACTTGAGCTGTCTAGGTACCTATCTACGTTTTTGGACGTTCCTTGAGCTTGCAAGTGCTACGCACCCAAGCCCTTAGCCAAAAAATAATTTCGGAGGGGGCTTAGTATAGTCGCGTAGTGGAGCAGTACAAAAACATAAGCAGTCGCATTAGTACTTAGTTTATTTATTTAGTAAATCTACGGTCATAATAAGACCTATAACAATTTTATGATACAAAAAATCACACTTCAGCTAGACATGATACTTTGTATACTATTTTAAAGTTCGATCTAAGAAATTAATTTATAATCAAAATAAATAATTGGCATAAAAAAACATCATACCTACATAATTTCACTTAATACTTACATATGTAGATTCTGGTATTTAGACTGCTATAGAATCTCGATCGGTAAATACGATTCCAATTCTATAAAGTTACATTCTATTTAATAGGTCCTTCAATTCTCATTTTTAGTGGATATTCGTTAACATTACCAGGTAGCAAGGCCGTAGCCAAAAAATAATTTCGGAAGGGGGTTTAGGCAGCTAGTTGCGCAGTGGAAGAGTAGAAAAACATAAACGGGTCACCGTATGTACCTAACTGCAAATTTCGGAGGGGAGGGGGGGGGATAAAATAAAATATCTTCATAATTCGGCCCTGATTTGTGTGTAAGAAAGTAGTGGCGCACTTTCTTTACATCCCCACCTAGATCACGTCATTCACGAATAGTATTATCCCTGGATTACACCTAACCTAGATAATGGAAGATAACATACCTACTAGTTGTTATACCATCTGTGATATTTTTTTTAGTTATTAGCACAAAAATTGAACTTATGTACTTGCGAATTATAAATCATTCGATGTGAGTTAAATTCACCTAAAAACTGTATATGGAACTTTGAGAAGAAAATAAATAATAATAAAGAAATAATGTGCTTCTGCGCATGGTCCCAACAAGTAGCACGTGACTGCTGTTTTTTTTTGTTTTTGTTGAGGCCTTCCACCCGATATCGAGTGATTTTGGGCGTGACTGCTGTTAAATTCATATAAACTGTGACGTTTGTCGGTAGTGGGTGTGTGACATTACGATTTTTTATTTTCAATATTTTAGCGTTAACACATAGGAATTTTATGTTTCAATCATACAATTAGTTAAAGGAATTGCCTATGGGTTTTATTGTGTTATCTAGTGCTCGTGGATGAAAGTAAAATGAATTATTATTGATAATTTATCTTCAGTCACGTGACTGTTGAATGAAGGAACCAATTTTCGATTCTGAGCATTCAGTTTTTATGTGTATATATATATATGTAAACCAACACCATCTTATATAGGTGATATTGATGTGTAAACAATGTACAGTAAAGTAAATAAATAAGTTTAAAATAATAATCCTCTTCATAACCAATAATAAAGCTTTTTTTTTAATATTGTACCTATTGAAGTTTTATGAGTTATCTTTTGAAAATATAATATAAATTGTGTAATTGTCTATGTCTGTCATGAAATGACAAATGTCAGATAATTCTTGTCAAAATTTTAAAATTTCTTCGTGTTATCGCGGGAAATGTCATGTTTGGCAAAGTTGTGCGTTGTTTTTTCCTAATTATATTGTTGTATTCGATTGATTAAGTTAATTGTGTAAATAAATATGGATAACGAGTTAGATTTAAGTAATCTTAGTGACGATGAAGAACATATCACAGCGGAAGCAGTTTTGAAAACATTGCAAGCTGCATGGTTAAACGAAAAGTTCTCACCCGAAATTTTACCGCATCAAAATGATATGGTGGAATGTATGTTAGGTCAAATACAACATATGGAAGATAATATTAACAAATTACCGAAATCAGATATTCGCATAGAAGTACATAAAATGGAACTGAATAGAATTAAGTATATGATTAGTAGTTACTTGCGATGTAGACTGCAGAAAATAGAACGATACGCCATAGTTATTCTGAATGATGAATTAAAAAGAATTGAAGACGGCAGTAATTATTTAACCCCGCAGGAGTACGAATATGCAAATAAATATTTAGATAGTCTAAAAGCATATATGGGCTCTGCCGTTTTAAACGATATGCCCGGTAATATGCAAAGTTTTGATTTAAATAAAATGGCAGTCTATCCAAATATAAACAGTCATGTTTTCTTAAAAGTAAATGAGACTGTCAACGGGGTTGTATTAGAAGGACTAAGTTTAGATCAGGATGAAGAAATTGATTTGGAGGGTTAGTATTAATAATAAGACTACATTTTGATGCTCTGCATTGTACTTCCAGACCTTAGGCTAAAAATGAGTTTTAGCATCGTGAACATTTCTATTCGAATTATCCACAACTGTCATTTCTTATGACATTTCCATAGATTTTTATATAAAGGTATTTATAATATACTAGTTTTTTAAAGGCGCCCGTGGCGCCCCTGGCCGGAGAGGTGAAAGTTCACCAAAAAAAGGGCATTTTGTCGTCGCCAATTCTCGTTCCGAGTAGCCCAAATGGCGATAAATCGCCCACGTTGGCAACACTTAATAATATTAGTTAGTATACCTGTATGTTCAACGCGCGTGCGCATAACGGCAAAACGCTATTGGTTACTCAGAAGCATCCCCGATCCGCTGGATCAAAACTTGTTTGAGGGTGCGAGTGGCGCGCCATCTAGCGGCGTTAATGACATCAGTCAGTCAGTCAGTCAGTCAGGCAGGCAGTCAGTCAGTCAGTGAGTCAGTGTTCAAGACAAATATTTATAATATATTGTATTACTTTGAGTAAATTTGGGGGAAAACATGATGAGGTATGGGGGGCTCCGCCCCCCAAACCCCCTTATAATTATAACCTAACCTAACCCAATCATATAAAATAGTACAAAGCTTGCTAACGCTAACATAAAATAAAATTGAACACTAACACAATAAAAAATCTATGGAAACGCCAAACGTCATAATAAATGACAGTTGTGGATAATTCGAATTGAAATGTTCACGACGCTAAAATTCAAGTTTACCAAACTTTGAGTACCTATGGGAATTAAAATATCCTCTAACGAAAATTTATGAATTTTTAAACAGATAGCTTGTTTAAAAATTCATAAATTACTAAATTACTATTATAAAAAAATATGTTGTTTTATTTCTAATTTTTTTTTGCTTATTGCAGAAGGATCTCAACATATTCTGCAGTACAAGTCAGTTGCTGAGTTTGTGAAATCAGGAAAGCTGCAATTGATTTAAACCAACGCCAATGATTGATGTGAAATAGAAGGACGCCCAACTAAATAGCCCAGATAATATTTCTTTATAATACTAAAATAATCATTTGTTATTTATTTTTTAAGCAAGTGTTTGTGATCTGCCATTTTGTTTTTGGTTTAGGACACATCTTTTTAAAATATAATTGAGTATTTTTTTGTACCATAACAAACCTACAAACTTACCTATCATTTTTTATATAGGTAAACACTTTTCAGAATAAAGAAACTTAAATAACTTAATATTTTTGTTTTATTTATTATGAGAGATAAATAATAAAAAGAATATTATATTATGTATATTTTTCGAAGTGGAAGCCTGGCGGTTACAATGCCGGCTTTTGTACTGAAGGTTGTGGGTTCGATCATAGATGCCGACCATCTTCCTCTTTCACAACACAAGCTTTAAGTAGATAACTGTGAAAAAGTCAAAAGAGTGTATTTGTGAGCACAGATTCATTATCTGTAAAAAATATATATATATATATAAGAATCTCTTAATATAGTGGTAGCTTGGTGTCAAATTCATAAACGTCGAGCAGAGTTTGATTGACGTGCTACACTGCTAAATTATAAAACTAAATTTACAGAATTGGCTTTTCACAGAAAATTGAATGAAAATGTAATTAATTGCTTTAAGATGGTTGTAAGCGTTTAAATAAAAAAGCATGGTCAGTGTTTTCTGAGCTATTCTCTCTCCCTGACCTGTCAGCTCAACGTCTGTATAAACTCTTGGAGTTAACTCTTCTCATTCTCAGGCTGTGCGTCCCCTCTTAGGACGTAGAGAGGCAACAAGAGCTCTCCATTGCGCTCAAAGGCGTCTGAGGCTCATTGTGCCTTTTCTGACTTAGTTGAAGTTTAAGGACGTGAGGTGGTCAACCTCTTACAGGATGCTCGAAAAACCAGCAAAAAGAGCAGAGGTGCTATTCTCAGCCGGCAAGCCCACGACAAAGATTAAAAAAATAATACAAGTTAATAAAAATAACAATCATGAAAAAATCACAAACCTGATAAACTAAATAAATTATTACAAATTGTATTTATCTAAAAAAGGGTGAAAATAGTCTACTGAAATACATTCTATTGAGGCAACCTAAATGTATTAAAAATATATATTATCTATTCTTTTGAGAGATACTGTAATTATCTTATATGCAAAAATGATTAGCTGAGCTGTGCGTGTATCAACATATTCTTCTTTATGGGTGTGGGTCATCTGACCAAAGTCCAGGCACAAAATATCTCCACTTTTGAAACAAAGTACCTTAGAAGAGTATTGGGCATTAGGTGGCATCACGAACAACGCTAATGCCGGCACACCCAGCGCAGGCCTATCACTCCCATGTAGGACATATGTTGAGGATGCAGAAGAGAGAGTGCTGTTTTCCTCCCATCAGGGTCTCGAAGACGAGGAAGATTCTTTCATACTGTGTTCCGCTCCTTCGAAGCAGAGCTAAGGAATTTGGACATGGTGTAAGATCAAGCGCAATTCAGAGCTTTTGTTGCCTCCCTATGCCCCTAAGTGGGGTTTGAAGAGAGAATGATGAGAAAATATGGAAAAATTGTGATCCAAATACTAAATAAGAATTCTGATTTCTCATACAAAGTTTTCCTGTCTATCAGATATGTCACAACAACGAATCATTATTTTTTGGTTAGGGATTACTGGAAATGAATTTTGCTTAAGATGTGAAGTGATACAACATATTATTATACCAAGTCAACTAGGCTAAGTGCACAATAAATGAAAAAATTCTTTACTTTTTTTTTAAATTTATAAGTGTACTATAATAACTAATTAGCTAGCTCTATTTTTGTCCTATACGCTGCTGTCAGGTAACCTTAATACCTTTAATGTCAAGATGGAAAATATCGCGTAATTCATGTAGAAGCCTCTTAAGTGTACTTATTCTAGTAAGAAAATCATGCAACCTTGAGTGGTCATTATACCAGCTAAGACATTATATACCTCTCTCTTACACAATCACTATCTTCATCCAATTTGTTACAAGAAGTTCCACACTCTACTAGTAATGCATTTAATGAAGTCTACATAAAACTTTGAGTCTGGAAATGGTGCTAAATGTTAGAAAAGAAAAAACCAATTTAAATACAATAAACATTTAATTATATATATTTTAATAACAAATTCATACAAAAATACATAAAATAAATGTAAAGTTCATTATTGTTACACTGTTGAACACAATATTATTTATTGTTTAAGCCTAACTAATAAGATCTTGGTCATTTTTTCTTTTAAAAATTCCTTATTTTACTGAAAGATGGAACTGTATGAAAGATAATAACCCAAAAAAATACATTTGTGTGTCTAACATAAAGTATGATGGCTTTTAGTTAATGCAAACATCAGCAGTAATTAATAAGGCAGCTTATCAATAAAAATTAGCACCAACCATGAATAATTGAGGTATAGTCAAATAACAAGTTGACAGATTTCATGAAGTCGCATGACATAAAATTTCAAATTCACAGGTTTTACGAGTAATTTAATACAAAAAACATTAAATATAATAAAATGTGATTGTATCTATTTCGTGACGACCAATGACTTTGTGTAAAATATATTGTGAATTCATTTAAATAAGTACAATAAATAAAATTAAGTAAATAATACCTACTCTAAAATACTCGCGACATTAAAACTAACAGAAAACAATAATACAAGTAGGTACACAATTCTATTGATAAATCATTGGTACATTAGAATATATTCACCTAAATTAAATACATTGTGATGGTTATATTACAAAAAAAAGATAAATTAATTTAATATGATATATTAAAAAACTAAAATAGTAAGCAGTTTATCACAATCTCCTTTGCATGTTTAAAATGAATCACAAATCTTTATGAAATCTTGAAAATCTTATTTTGCATTTGAGTTAACGAAAAGCAAACAAAAGTATAGATACTAAATACACTTTCAGCATATTTCACATAAAGGTATGCATGTCTTAGGAGAAAGGAAGATGTTCCGCACCTGATTTCAAACACATAACCTTCGGAAAGTTTATTTTTGATAAAAAATAATTTACTCTTCAGGTTTATATGGTGATTACTTTATAATAAAAACTGGACTATTTACATTCAAATTATTTTCATTTCATTCAACCCATTCTAACTCACCATACACAGACACTTTAAAAAATAATGTAATCTTGTGATTTACATGTACAAATTAATAACAATTAACTATAGTTATGAAAACGAAAAATAATACAGATTTATGTATAATGTTTTTTTCTCTTTATCATATTAAGTATTATTAAAACTGATGTAAAAAAAAACCCTGCTTCAAGATTGACACAACAAAAATAGATACATAAATGCTGATCAAATTCGTCTGTATAATATTTAGAATACTTATTACAAGTTGTGAAAAATCATTTTTTTTTTTTTAAATGAATCTGTGCTCAATCAAAGTGAACACAAATACACTCATTGACTCTTTCACAGTAAGCTACTTAAAGCTTGTGTCGTGAAAGAGGAAGATGGTCGGCACCTGGGATCGAACCCACGGCCTCCGCACGAAACAGTGCAAAAGCCGGCGTCGTAACCACTAGACCACCAACCACTTCAAATCATTTTGAATATAACAATTATTATCAGTTATTTTATTCAATTGAGAGGAACTTAATGGTCCATGATTTATGTTTGTAATCAATAATGACTTCTGATTATACATTGAATACTTAATCAAATAATTTAATTTAATAAAAAAAACATATATCCCGAGTAATTCCTTTTAATTCATTACATTGGTAACAAAAAACAATTATATTTTCACTTAACAATCAATACATAATTAATGTTACAGAAGATTATACATAACTGTTAATACAATTTCAGAATTAAAAAATTTTAAATTCCAAACAGATATCTTTACAAATTATAATCTTTGTTTTATAAATATAGTTAGGTATATTAAGATTGGAAGCGTTATATTAAGTAACAAAATTTTTCCATATAAGTACAAAAATACCACATGCAGTTTTTAGTAATTATATTTTATATATGATTAAAAACAAAACAAGCGTGATTTAGTATCATCATTACAACAATCATATTACATACATAGTTATAAGTACATGGTCTTTTGTTTAAGGCATACATAATCATTTATGAATAAAAAATTGGTTTATTTTTGTAATAGATATATGGATTTTTATGTCTACAATATATAGGGAATACTCTACATAACTTTTCGAAAAATAGACCTTCCATAAAATGCTCAAGCAGAAAAAACATGAGCAACTGAAAAAAGGATCCATTAATTTACCATTCTACATAAAGTTATAACTTAAAATTAAACGAATCTTAAAAACATAATTGTTAATCACATCATGTGCTTGAATAAATACAATATAAAATTTAACAACTAAGAATCAACAACTAGAAAATAAGTACAAAATAAGTAAAATGGTTTCGTAATACTTAAGTACGCTTAAAATGAAATTTTCTGATTGTGCCCCAAGATATGGAAATATGTGGAGATAAGTGGACACAGTAATGAGACTTAAGCAGAAAGTAGAAGAATAATAATAATAATAATATGAAGAATCTCCACACAGTTAGCTTTGCAATTGTCAATATTGAAACTCAGAAAGTCCAACAAAGACATGGATAGATTTCTGGTAATCTCAAAGGAGGCTTATCCGGCCTTTTAACTCAATCCTGCCCACCATTATAATTCCGTAAAATTTGGTTTAAACGGAGTCTATTCTTTCAACAAAATATACAATAACATAGCGTGTTTCATATGTGACTTATTTCCTACTACACCGCCATCTCTTGGATTTTTTAAAAAGTTACGCAAATATAGAGGAATTGTTTTTATTACAAACTTATATGACCCGTCGAACTTCACCCCGCATCCGAATCAACAATAATTATTATTAAATAATGCAATAAATTATAAGCTAAATTTAATTCAGTTTTTATGTCGCAAACTGTATTTAATTCATGTAATAAGTCAAAATATTTTTTTTTATTCTGGGTTAAGTCGAAGTTCGACAGGCGGGTCAGCTAGTGTAATAATATAAGTTTAAATGATACAAAATGATAAAAATACCAGATAGTCTATTGCTAGTCAATAAAAAAACAAATAATGAACATTTTTCATTATGAATCAATCCAATATTGAAGATAAAACTTATTTAACAGTTTATATACCAATTGATAAAGTCTTTAGTCAATAACACAAGGAGCACATTAGGTTGAAAAACACTTGGTGTGATGGATCTTATAAAAATTATCAAAACTTTTTTTGTTATGTCTAATTTGTATTGATACATCTTTTCACTGACATAATTGCGGAAAAAGTTGTTTTCATAACCAACTGTTCTCCTTATAGACATGCTATTATACCACTGTTTTAAGAATTTTTTGAAAAGAGAGTTTCAAAAACAATAAGTACTTACAACGCTTTTCCTATTTATAATTATGTAAGATTTCTTTTTGCAATATCCTCAAATACCCCAGAAACACTTGTGTCGTTAGCCAAAAAGCGTACAGCTTAGATGTGACACTCAAATAAATAAATAAAGTTTGTACACTCGCAACAACAAAATAAATGTATGCAAACATCTAAGTCATCATCAAAATCCTGCAGAATGGGGATCACTGGGAGCTTTCTCTATTCCCACGTAGGTTATCCTAAAAAAATTAAAATACTAAGCTAATTCCTATGTTTGCATAAGGCCACAAAAAGGCAGGTAATCAATACCATAGATCAACAAGGCGCACTCTGAATGCATAGAGAAACTTCAAAATCTAAAATACAATTCTGACATTTACTCCAACATGGCGGCGGGCTCATCTATAAATTTAATATATTTTTCATATGCTTCCCTGGCAATGTCTCTCAAATTGTTTTCAGCCGCGTGGCCTAACTGCGCCACCATTTGTGATAAAATAGAGTTGGGATCCTGAAGTAAGATATGTGGATGATTGTACTCCACCATCCGTCCATGATCCATGACGAGTATTCGGTCCGAATCCATAACGGTGTTGAGACGATGAGCGATTGTTAAAACGGTGCAATGCTTGAATTTGTTACGAATTGTCTTTTGAATCAACGAGTCAGTTCTGAAAAAATATATAAATATTAATAAATAATCAATAGATTATTTTCTATTTAAGCACCGCTGCTGCTCTCTAAATACTTACTTTGGATCTACGTTGGCTGTAGCTTCGTCCAGAACAAGAAGATTATTATTTTTGACAATAGCTCTCGCTAAACACAACAGTTGTCTCTGCCCTGCTGAAAAGTTTCTTCCTCCTTCACTCACTTGATGTGAGAGAGATCCAACCACATCTTTTAGTTCGACCTTAAATAAATCATAATGGAATTCACAAAGTGTCAACTGTAGTATTTTTTTAAGCAACAATAGTCATCTAAGAAAATGTCTTACGTCTTCGAGGGCTGACCACAGGCTCTCGTCTGATTGTTGAGAGAATGGATCTAAGTTGTGTCGCAACGATGCTGAGAACAACATGGGTTCTTGTGGTATGATTGAAATCTTAGAACGGAGATCCTGTATATAATATTTGAAAGATTAGATAGTTTAAATTAGAAATATTAATAGATTAGAGACAGTATAAGACTTACGTTAAGCTTTATATCCTTAGTGTCTTTACCATCAATAATAACCTCTCCTTCAACAATAGCTAGTCTAAACAGAGCCGATATCAGTGACGATTTACCAGCACCCGTACGACCAACTATTCCAACCTGGAAATTTTGAGAATTAGGTTATTTTAAAATAGTTCATAATTCAATCTTTTATCAACAAGGATGCACGGAAGTTAAAGTTACAAGAAGATAATGTAGTATAAATTTTCTAGAGCAGTGGTTCTTAACCTTTTTGGAGGTACTAAACCCCACCAGTTTCATATACCTACAAATTCACTGAATCCTTCTTAATTTGAAGAGGGGTTCAGTGATAAGTTCTTAATATGAGTTGGGTGTGTGTCTACCTCCACCGAATCCACAAGACTGACTCACCAAACCCCCGGTATTCGATCGAACCCAGATTGAGAACCACCGCTCTAGAGATAAAAAAAATATGTAGAAGTTGAAAGACTTAGGAAAGAAATGATACTACGGTAAAAAAGTGACAAAGAGGGAAGATATTAGGATGAAAGAATAAAGCTAACAAAATAAGAAAAAATGTGAGACGCTATGTTCAAAAAAAATTTCCTCAGGTATCCTACATAAGTCAAAATAAAACAAACTGCAAAAAACTACGAAAAGCTATATGCAATAATACTTATGTCACTAAAAGAAGCAATGAAAGTACAGGTATTTAGATAAAAAAGAACTCATTCATGAAACAAACAATAAGTATAATGAGTTAATTACTTTCCAACCACTTTCAACAATGACGTTTAAATCCTTAAGTACAGGTTCCAAGCTTGTGTCGTATCTCATGAAAGTTTTCTTAAACTGCAGCTTTGCTTTCCCGGGCCAGCCTGTCGGAGCCGCAGGTCCATTCAAGCCAGGCTCTTTAGGCAACTTGGTGTATTGCAAAACTCTTTCAACGCTCGTCATCTGAGTGATGACCATAGTGGCTTGCTTGATACCATGCTGCAACATGCCAGTCATGATGAGCGATTGACTTAAAGCCAAGCCAACATCGCCTGCGTACACACGTTCTGAAATCATCGAGACACATTCACAGTTAGCTCTAGATAAAATTTACTACGGGCCAATCTTTCAATTGGCCAATAAACAACCCAATAGTAAAATGGCACATCTACTAACTCAAAACTGGTCTTTCATTTCAAATTTATTCGTCCAATAGTTAGTGAACCATTATTAACTCAATTTTTTTTCTATTGGCAACACATCTTCATTGCTAACTTCACTTTATATGCATGTGGGAAAGAGATACCTTACAAAAACTGTTATATCAAACAAATATTTTTATCAGTCATTAGTACAATTTTTATAAAAAAATGATACTTTAGTATAGCATATTTCCTATTCTGATGTTTTATACAAAACATTGTAATCTGATTTATAAACTGGTCAAAAAAATTGTGCTCTCTCATAATAAAAATCATCAATAAAAAAATTCCAAATGACACCACCATTTTGACAGATCTTATTGGTCCACTAGTGCACTATTGGGAGATGAAACGGCCCACTAACTTTATTGAACAGTTGGATGTTCCATTTTTTTCTCTAATAGGGCATTAGTGACTTAATGTTCCATTGAAAGTCAATTGAAAGATCGGCCCTAAAAACAATTTGTGAGTATGAAATATTACCTTTCCCGATTATTAAGAATGTGAAGGACACCACAGCGACAAAGAGGCAACAAAAATTACTCAGCCACAAGCCAAACGCTGTGTTGGTTGCAATGGTCACATACCTAGAGACAGATCATTCAAATAGTACATGTACATAACTGGATAGAATCATACTAGATATGTGCAAGTAAAATAAATAAAAGGGAGGCACATACCAAGCACCACTGTGTACATCTTGATGCTGGTCAAATTCTTTTTTTAACATTTCTTGTGCACCAAAGGCTCTGATGGTGCTCATGCCGTTGAGGGTAGCTGACAGGTGGGAGAACACGGGGCTTCTTGTAACACCCTCCAGTCTGAAATGTAGTATTGTTTTATTACGTTATAGGTACTATAAGGTTTGTGTATTATCATAGTGAATGTTGTTTCAATAGTGTCCAATATCAGCCATAAAATAAAGTATACTCTATTTCTAGCTCCGGCTTTATGTTCGTTTGGTGTAAATGCACCCTTATAAAAAAAATTGGAGGACTTAACTCTGACTTGGTATGGAATTGAACCTGGGACCTCTTAATAATGAGTCATGTCAAAATCGTTCAACTGATGCGCTAGATAGCAATAATTTCTAAACCCCAAAAGCATTTAATTCAAATTTACCTTTTAACATCTTGTGCTGTATGTAGATATACAATTGTCATCTTGTAGAGGATTATACCTATGACAAACATAGGTATCAGCATGTATGGACTCTTTATGGCGACCATTACAAGGATTCCTAGGCCAACCATAAACGTCTGCAAATTGAAATACATATATATAATATATAAAATATTATCAGTCATATTATCATATCTGAACATCCGGCCCGATCGAATTGCATCGGATTTGATACAAATTAATTATTGCTTCTTAAAATTATTTACTTTTTTTTAACCTAAAATTGAAAAGTAAACAATGTTTACACTATATCTATACTCGGTAGTCTAATAGTATAATAGGCAATCACTTCTGATCAAGAGTTAAGGTAATCATACATGTGTGAAATATATACATTTACATCGCCAGGATGACATTTGATGAAAAAACTTTATTTGACAAATATTTGTCAGGTTAAATGCAATTTGTATTCATTCTATAATTGTCGGACAGCGAAATGGGCATTGAGCAGTCATAGCATAATGGTGCGAGGAATGCAACCCACTATCTGACGTATCATTGGGCTGTTATCAGTTAGGAATAAGGACGTGTACAAAAAGTTGGATTCTACGCAACACTATTCTCATTTGGGTCGGAGTCGTCATTGTATTATATAAAAGTGAGAGTGAATTACCTGTATGGCCTCTAGAAAATATCTGGGTAGCATCTCATCTACAGAGCCCATATCCTTAGAAAATCTATTAAGTACTCTCCCTGAAGGATTAGTATCAAAGAATCTCATGGTTGCCTCCAGGATATTACTAAACATGGAGTCGTGAAGGTTGATGGAAGCACGAATACTCACCCAGAAGAATGTGAGAGATCTGAAAACATAGTGCACAATAAATCATGTAATCTGTCAAATGCTAACCAGAGATAGACCATGGTAACTACCCACTTTTCAATAAACAAATTAGTCCTTTCAATCAGCAGTAAAAATTGTGAATTTGGTACGAATTTACATCAGAGATATATGGTGTTTTATATTATATGGGTTAAAAAAAACATTAAGGGCAAATTTGACATTATTTCGAACAAAAAATCATTTACAGCTATTTTACTAGCCGAAACCTCTACTCAAAATCATTGTATGACAATCCCAAAATATAATTGATTAGCGAATATTCTATCCAGTGATATTCGTTCATGAAGTCAAGTGTAGAAGACTCCGACCTCAAAAACTTCTAAATTGCTCTTGTTACTTTCAAAATCCATTTGAAAAAAAATAAAACAGCTTTAACTGTCGCTTTAAAAGAAAGTGACACATAAAAAAATATGGCTACTAGAGATAGGTTATTGGAACACTTTTCCCCTGATTTTTATAGAATTAAATTGCGGCACTCTGAGTGATAATAAATGGATAGAAATTCTATGTTATCTTTGTTTATTGAAACACCAAAACGGAAATATGGATAGAGTTTTAACACAAGATAGGTTATTGAAATCAGCTATTAATGGATTATTGTTTTGGTCAACTATAAATTAGCTATGGTCATTCTAAACTAAAGGCCAAGAGTAAGAAACAAAATGAATGACAAAATACCTACTGATGAATGTGATGAGCAACATGACACAATTTGGCAGGAACACCCCATTTGGGGGTGAAAAGCCAAAAATGAAAGAAGACAACATGACACAATATAAAGTGAAGTCAATAAACTGAATTAATTTAAACTAACCTAGCTGTTGTCAATAGAATGCAAGCAATTATGAATGCAGTGTAAACATATATTGCAGTCTCTGTGTCATGGAAGGAATTCTCAAAGTTAGTAATGTTGGCAAAGAAGCTGGCCGTCTCCAAGCTGGTGCCCATGATGGTGTATGGCGCTGTCACGTTAGCTATGAGGGCTGATGGGGTAGTGGTAGTGTTCGCATCCAGATTTTGTTCCTCTAATTCTGATGGATTGTTAGCGTCGCCTTTCATATACTCCTCATTGTTAGACCTAAAAATTTATTAAATGGTAAGTAAGTAACTTGGAAATATCTCAGTACAATTTATATGAAAGATTTTCAAAAACTGTATCCATCTGTTTTTTACAAAGACATATTTACAATTTCTATGCTTTGGTACTTTTATCATGAGATTTAACCTGTAGTTTATTATCAGGTTTTCACTATACTTTCCTATATGAAAAAAAAGGCTTCAATTTTTTTAAAGCGAGCAACACTGTACAAAGATATCTATACTTTTGACTAAAAATTCACACAAAGCCATAATTGCAGCCAAAAAGAATAAGATAGAGAGAGGGATAACTCATTGTTACTATGGTTGCTTCAGAAAACATAGTGCTATCAATTACGTTCAATAACGTTTGATGACAGTAATCTCCCTACGAGTTCTTATTCCAAAGCTTATTCCAAAATTTTGGTATCGGAAAAGGTATAATTTCACAAAAAAAAAAAGGTCATTGAGTAAAGTTACTACCCGGACATTTTAGGTTTCGCTCGAACACCCGACGTTGCGGATTCCTGACTGTCCAAGTCAAACCAGGACAGGTGGCAACACTGTGCAAAAGTAATGCAATTTGTTGAATCTACTTAAAACACTAACTTAAAAATGTTTGAAAACTTCTAATAAGTTGTTATCTTAATTACTCTTTTAGATTACTCTGTAAATAGTTTGATAAAGAAGTATAGGTTATTCATTCATTTGAAAATGTAATAAAGCAAATAAAAAAAAAGTGCCATAGAGAAAAATAACGATGGATTGATAATTACCAAGCAGTAAGATACAAGTCTCCCATAGACGTAATAATCTGGGCCAGGAGAATTAAGAAAAATGTTATTATCAAGATGAACCATCCTCCACCTGCTCGCATGTACTTCAGATACACCGATTTGGCAAGATTACCTGGAAAAAAATTACGATATTTATATAAGGTTTATGATGTCTATATAATTCGTACAAAGAGACATCTACATAATAATTCTGTTATGTATAATGAAAATACAGACGGTATGTCAGATATTATTCTGCGCAGAGCCAAGTAAAATGTCTCTGAGTGTTCTAAAATACAGTTTACTGTATTTACTTTAATATATTTAAAGCTATATTAAAAAAAAAATATTTTTTAGTATCTTCATAGTAATGTATCAATAAACGCAGATAGCCATCTTTTGAAAACAAAATTACTTGTGTAATGTTTCATGGAATCTAAGTATTATGGGATGAAAATGTAGAACATATCTTATAATTCTTAATTTATAAAGATTTTAACGGAAAAATATGAAAATATTGAAAGGTTCTCTATTTTGGATCGATGACAGGTGAGATGGACGGTAAAACAGAACCTTCTTGGACCATAACAAGAGAAAGGATGATGAATTATTATTTATCAGCCAGCTATGTAGGCCAATGATGTTGCAGTGACTCTTTAATGTTTCCTTTTCTTCTCTTTTTTTATTTTGAAGGGGAAATTCTTCGTTTTCTGTATGTAACATAATTATTATAATCTCAAGCCCTTCCGTCTTGATATGTCGAGCAAGAGGAAGCTAGTCAAAAACCTCTTCAATGATCTACTGCTCAAGTCTGA
Source organism: Mystacides longicornis (assembly GCA_963576905.1). NCBI lineage: Eukaryota > Metazoa > Arthropoda > Insecta > Trichoptera > Leptoceridae > Mystacides > Mystacides longicornis. The sequence continues at coordinate 30,106,553 of OY756422.1, read as the reverse complement.
CTTCAGAATAAACCACCCAAAGCAAGACGGTTATCAGCTAATAGTGAATAAAAAAAGGAAGCGATTGAAAAAAGTCCTTCTAACCTTTCTCCATTAGTTCTTGGTTTTCATCAGCTTCTTCGTCATCTTCATCTTCATTGGAAGTTACGTCTGCTGTTTCTGCTTTAGTCTAAATATTGGGAGAGAAAAAAAAACGGTAATTATAAGTTTGCGGGCTGATTCGAGTTTTCACGATTATTTTGTATGCAACACATATCACCTTTACATACTAATTGGTTAAAAAGGATGTAAAGGATTAATTTGACAACATTTAAAGTATTTTAATAACGAATTTTTAAATAAAAATCAATTTTAAAAGCTGCCTATTTTCTCATGTAAACTTTTCCTTGTATGAAGCAGATTGAAGTTCAATTTTATTTTAAGATTCTCAAGTTGGTGTTATTTGTTTTGAAAATGAAGATGTCGCCATTATCAAAAACATTTTCCATTATTAAGATTATTTACTACTGGTTAGATTATGGTACCTACTGTAGTGTTATAAATGACCGATTGATGCTAGCAACATTCTCATGGGAAAGTTGTGCATGCATACCAATATTTGAAAATTACAACTTGATTTCAAAAATGGCGGTATCTTTGTGCCAAAATACTCTGAACTTATCACATTCTTTTAGATTTAGGTTCTCCAAGTTGCGTTAAACAATCCAGTTACTATATTCTTTCATAATATATTTGTGTCATTATCAATTTGTATTTAAATTAAATATGCTATTCATATAAAAAAATCATGAAAAATCAAATCAGTCCGCGAACTTAATAATTACTAAAAAAAAACATCTATTTATAATTCATTTCAATACAGTCTAACAATCGAATAGTGTTAATATAAAAATGAACATAGAATAAAAATTTGTAATAAGTAATAACTTACGGTGTCAGTAGTCAATTTCTCTTTAATTAGACTGTCAGGACTGGCGTCTTCTCCTCCGCCAGACATCAACTCAGAAAATAGTCCATTTTTACAAACTTCATCGTATGTGCCTTGGATTTCCACTTGACCCTTGAAAAGTATTCAAAACTTAGACAACTTTTACTAAAATAATGACTGCTATTCTGAAATTCGCGTTCCATCTCAACGCAAGGTTGAGTTGAGTTATAATAATCGGTTGCCAGTAGTTACGCATAAAATGTATTGAATAAAACGATTTCAGAATTGCTAAATGTCAAATCCCTCAATAAAAATTGGATACGACGCAACTCAATCGTCTGTTTTTCATTTCAGAATAACCGTCAATATCTATAAAAAAATGGATCGCTATTTCCCTTGTACACAGCATCAGCCGTGAACTCTAGACCAATTCCGCCAATTCTTTTTTCATATGTTTGCTATAGTCAGGAGAAGGTTCTTATAAAAGAAAAAATTAAGAAAGTAGCGGGGAACATTAGAAAATAAAAAAAAACTTAATGCAGGTAATCATCTTAGTGCTTGTAATAAAATAAACTTTTCTATTTTTTTATTTAAATTGTCGTTTGACATGACTGTCAGGTGTTTGATAATTGGTGCGTTTGACATGACTGTCAGGTGTTTGATAATTGGTGCGTTTGACATGACTGTCAGGTGTTTGATACTTGGATGAATCTATGGTTATGGATGGATTCATTGATAAAACTTTTGAAGCCGCGGGGTCGGGGGGAAAAATGAATTACGACGCCATCTTAATGGAACTTACGGGAACATATTCTCTGTTTTAACGAATATGTTGCTGGATCTCTTTTTTAGTGTTTTGTTGTTAATAACTACGTTTACGAGTAGACATATTATTACTCTTTTAAAGTTTAATTACAGTTTTTTTTTCATATTAAATTGATGATTTAATGTTATGTTGGTTTTATTTGGTGAACTTTATTTCAAATCCTTCCTTAAACTGAAGAGATGATTAATTTAAGTCAAATACACAAGATATTTCAAACTACTCGAAGTTCTGATATATATTTTCAATTATTCCATACGAATTGTTGAAATATGGTGCAACCAAGATGGCCGCCAGTATTTCCTCACACCCCCTCTAGTGGCATCACTTGCTCTCGTACAAAATTCAGCTGTCAATCTCTCCATATATAATAATTCCTCCAAGGTTTGATAATTGGTGCGTTTGACATGACTGTCAGGTGTTTGATAATTGGTGCGTTTGACATGACTGTCAGGTGTTTGATAATTGGTGCGTTTGACATGACTGTCAGGTGTTTGATAATCGGTGCGTTTGACATGACCGTCAGGTGTTTGATAATCGGTGCGTTTGACATGACCGTCAGGTGTTTGATAATTGGTGCGTTTGACATGACTGTCAGGTGTTTGATAATTGGAGCGTTTGACATGACTGTCAGGTGTTTGATAATTGGTGCGTTTGACATGACTGTCAGGTGTTTGATAATTGGTGCGTTTGACATAACGTCAGGTTTTTTATAATTGGTGCGTTTGACATAACTGTCAGGTGTTTGATAATTGGTGCGTTTGACATGACTGTCAGGTGTTTGATAATCGGTGCGTTTGACATGACCGTCAGGTGTTTGATAATCGGTGCGTTTGACATGACCGTCAGGTGTTTGATAATTGGTGCGTTTGACATGACTGTCAGGTGTTTGATAATTGGTGCGTTTGACATGACTGTCAGGTGTTTGATAATTGGTGCGTTTGACATGACTGTCAGGTGTTTGATAATTGGTGCGTTTGACATAACGTCAGGTTTTTTATAATTGGTGCGTTTGACATAACTGTCAGGTGTTTGATAGTTGGTGCGTTTGACATGACTGTCAGGTGTTTGATAATTGGTGCGTTTGACATGACTGTCAGGTGTTTGATAATCGGTGCGTTTGACATGACCGTCAGGTGTTTGATAATCGGTGCGTTTGACATGACCGTCAGGTGTTTGATAATTGGTGCGTTTGACATGACTGTCAGGTGTTTGATAATTGGAGCGTTTGACATGACTGTCAGGTGTTTGATAATTGGTGCGTTTGACATGACTGTCAGGTGTTTGATAATTGGTGCGTTTGACATGACTGTCAGGTGTTTGATAATCGGTGCGTTTGACATGACCGTCAGGTGTTTGATAATCGGTGCGTTTGACATGACCGTCAGGTGTTTGATAATTGGTGCGTTTGACATGACTGTCAGGTGTTTGATAATTGGAGCGTTTGACATGACTGTCAGGTGTTTGATAATTGGTGCGTTTGACATGACTGTCAGGTGTTTGATAATTGGTGCGTTTGACATAACGTCAGGTTTTTTATAATTGGTGCGTTTGACATAACTGTCAGGTGTTTGATAATTGGTGCGTTTGACATGACTGTCAGGTGTTTGATAATCGGTGCGTTTGACATGACCGTCAGGTGTTTGATAATCGGTGCGTTTGACATGACTGTCAGGTGTTTGATAATTGGTGCGTTTGACATGACTGTCAGGTGTTTGATAATTGGAGCGTTTGACATGACTGTCAGGTGTTTGATAATTGGTGCGTTTGACATGACTGTCAGGTGTTTGATAATTGGTGCGTTTGACATAACGTCAGGTTTTTTATAATTGGTGCGTTTGACATAACTGTCAGGTGTTTGATAATTGGTGCGTTTGACATGACTGTCAGGTGTTTGATAATCGGTGCGTTTGACATGACCGTCAGGTGTTTGATAATCGGTGCGTTTGACATGACCGTCAGGTGTTTGATAATTGGTGCGTTTGACATGACTGTCAGGTGTTTGATAATTGGTGCGTTTGACATGACTGTCAGGTGTTTGATAGTTGGTGCGTTTGACATGACTGTCAGGTGTTTGATAATTGGTGCGTTTGACATGACTGTCAGGTGTTTGATAATCGGTGCGTTTGACATGACTGTCAGGTGTTTGATAATTGGTGCGTTTGACATAACTGTCAGGTGTTTGATAGTTGGTGCGTTTGACATGACTGTCAGGTGTTTGATAATTGGTGCGTTTGACATGACTGTCAGGTGTTTGATAATCGGTGCGTTTGACATGACCGTCAGGTGTTTGATAATCGGTGCGTTTGACATGACCGTCAGGTGTTTGATAATTGGTGCGTTTGACATGACTGTCAGGTGTTTGATAATTGGAGCGTTTGACATGACTGTCAGGTGTTTGATAATTGGTGCGTTTGACATGACTGTCAGGTGTTTGATAATTGGTGCGTTTGACATAACGTCAGGTTTTTTATAATTGGTGCGTTTGACATAACTGTCAGGTGTTTGATAATTGGTGCGTTTGACATGACTGTCAGGTGTTTGATAATCGGTGCGTTTGACATGACCGTCAGGTGTTTGATAATCGGTGCGTTTGACATGACCGTCAGGTGTTTGATAATTGGTGCGTTTGACATGACTGTCAGGTGTTTGATAATTGGTGCGTTTGACATGACTGTCAGGTGTTTGATAATTGGTGCGTTTGACATGACTGTCAGGTGTTTGATAATTGGTGCGTTTGACATAACGTCAGGTTTTTTATAATTGGTGCGTTTGACATAACTGTCAGGTGTTTGATAGTTGGTGCGTTTGACATGACTGTCAGGTGTTTGATAATTGGTGCGTTTGACATGACTGTCAGGTGTTTGATAATCGGTGCGTTTGACATGACCGTCAGGTGTTTGATAATCGGTGCGTTTGACATGACCGTCAGGTGTTTGATAATTGGTGCGTTTGACATGACTGTCAGGTGTTTGATAATTGGAGCGTTTGACATGACTGTCAGGTGTTTGATAATTGGTGCGTTTGACATGACTGTCAGGTGTTTGATAATTGGTGCGTTTGACATAACGTCAGGTTTTTTATAATTGGTGCGTTTGACATAACTGTCAGGTGTTTGATAATTGGTGCGTTTGACATGACTGTCAGGTGTTTGATAATCGGTGCGTTTGACATGACCGTCAGGTGTTTGATAATCGGTGCGTTTGACATGACCGTCAGGTGTTTGATAATTGGTGCGTTTGACATGACTGTCAGGTGTTTGATAATTGGAGCGTTTGACATGACTGTCAGGTGTTTGATAATTGGTGCGTTTGACATGACTGTCAGGTGTTTGATAATTGGTGCGTTTGACATAACGTCAGGTTTTTTATAATTGGTGCGTTTGACATAACTGTCAGGTGTTTGATAATTGGTGCGTTTGACATGACTGTCAGGTGTTTGATAATCGGTGCGTTTGACATGACCGTCAGGTGTTTGATAATCGGTGCGTTTGACATGACCGTCAGGTGTTTGATAATTGGTGCGTTTGACATGACTGTCAGGTGTTTGATAATTGGTGCGTTTGACATGACTGTCAGGTGTTTGATAATTGGTGCGTTTGACATGACTGTCAGGTGTTTGATAATTGGTGCGTTTGACATAACGTCAGGTTTTTTATAATTGGTGCGTTTGACATAACTGTCAGGTGTTTGATAGTTGGTGCGTTTGACAGAATATGCAAATAATACATCGTTTCAAACAGATGCATCAGTCGGAATTGTATGGTTACTTAATGTATCATTATGCAAATTCGACTTCAATAGGTACTCTTAATTAGGACAGGATACATATTGTCGGAAAAACTACTTTAAAATAATTTACTAGTTATTTTAGGAACATACATTTCTCATGATGACAATAAGATCAGCGGCCCGCAGATGATGTAGCTGGTGGGTGACTAGTATCCGAGATTTGTCAGCCAGATATCCCATAATGCACTCGTTGACCAGATGTTTACCAACATGCGAATCAACTGCTGACAGGGGGTCGTCCATCATGTACAAATCTGCCTACAAAATAGTAACAGAAAATATAAATTAACGTTAAGATATTTTCATGATGAATTCTTTGAATACCTACATACAAATGTATTTTCTCAACCTTCATCAAACAAAAATCAAGTGATTGATAGTCTGGCAGTTCAGTAGCCGACTTTCGTGCTGTTTCGTGCGGAGGTCGCAGCTTCGACCCTTCCTCTTTTACAACACAAACTTTTAGTAGCTTACTGTTAAAGAGTCAAGGAGTGTATTTGCATTCACTTTTAGTGAGGACGGATTCATTTAAAAAAATGCATAAAAACAAATAAGTTATAAGAAAATTTATCAATGCAAATGCGAATAATGTTTTGTAAGATTTTCTTCTTTTATAGGGGGTAGGTACTTAAATTTATCACTTTGTTGTCGAGACATTCACTGCCATATTTGACAAGAACAACTCAAAATTGCATTTACCCATTTCACAAACTATTGTTAAACTGTGGGTCTAGTACAAATTCTATCAAAAGCTAATTGCACACTAATAAGCGCTTATTATCAAACGATCGAATCGTTCGATCATTTTGTATGAAACTCTTTCGATATTCGATCATCGAAAACTTATACTAGGGGTACTGTGGGTAGAAGAAGCGCAAAGGTAATATATTGTTCTCATTTACTTTGAAAGCGATAGGTAGACACTAGGCAGTTTGGCTTTCTAATACGGCTTTCTAATGAGTTTAATTTACAAGCTAACTTGAAAAGAAAATTCCTATACCCCAAGGTATGAATTTTTCAATCTTAAAACTTTAAAGTGCCCCTATAAAAGAAGAACTTTTCAAAATAAATTGAAAGTTTCTTCAATAAATTTTCATCTTTTACTAGCACATTGTTTTGTTTGATCAAGTGTCGAGTCACCTGTCTATAGACAGCTCTTGCCAAATTGATCCTAGCCCTCTGTCCTCCAGATAGAGATACACCTCTTTCACCAACCATTGTCTGGTCACCACGGGGGAACTGATCAAAATCTTTCTCTAAAGAACACGCCTTGATCACCTAAAAAGAAAGGTAGTTGAAACACAATCCTCTATAAAATAGTAAAAACTCAATATCTATAATATAAAATAAAGTCAGGTGGTTAGTGCGAACACTTATAACTCGAGATCGACTGAATTTTATGATGCTTGGTTTATTGGATTCTTCTCCGCTCCGGATAACAAAATAATTATTAAAACTTTGAAAAATTGATAGCAAAAAACGGATTTACTGAAAACTACACCATCTGTGAAAAATTTCACAACACAATTTTTATTCACTTGACAACCATTGAGTTTCAAAACATTGGTACGCAGATTTTTTATAGAATTTTTATAGATTTCAAGCTTTCAGAAATAATTTTTTAACATTCAAACGTATTTTTGTACAAATTAAAAATTTGAAATCAATATTCATAGAAAGGACTACAGGACAATGTCTGTCTAGAAAGCTAGTGATGAATAAAATACTAACTTTCCAATATCTTTCTTTGTCGAAAGGTTGTCCAAATAAAATGTTATTTCGTACAGTGGCAACAAAAAGCCAGGGTTCTTGCGAGCTGTAAGACACACGAGCCCCTCCCAGATCCATTGTCCCCTCATTCAGGGGAAGTTCTCCAAGTAACATTTGAAGTAGTGAACTCTAAAACAGAATGTAAAGACTTGAATTATAGTAAAATTTAGAGTAGTTTAGAGATTAGGTGACAATATGAAACTAGCATAAATAGAATCACCAATTTAACAATCGCATGTACCTTTCCTGATCCGACAGGTCCTACAATTGCACAAAACTGTCCTGGTTTGATCCTTATGGATATTTCCCTAAGAGTATCCACAATCGCATCCTGGCTCCAAGTAGCTCTTGCCTTTGAAATGACAATATCACTCTTTAGGTCGGATAACTTCTTTTCACTTCCATTGTGAGGAATCATTTTGGCCCACGTCACCTTTTCATCCAACATCATGAATTCCTGAAAACAGATATGATTATATTTATATTAAGTAAGTTAGTTTGATTAAATATTGTCCCCATAATCGAAGCAAGATTTGAATTTGCCATCATTTATTTGATACCTCATAGACAGCTTAGGGTTAGTAAAAATAGTTTATTTTAAAAGTTGAACAAAATATGTTCAGAATAATGATTTAATTTCATCCTCCCTAACATATTACTACCGTGAGCTTTCTCGTTTCGGTGAAACTTGAAAATGGATTTCTTTTTTAAAGAGTGATTCAAAGTAAAAGGTCTCAACTAACAGGCCCAAGGAGAAAGAATTCAATGCTCAATCAACAAAATGCGAATTTTTATGCAAAATTTTACGGAAAAAGTGCATATATTGTGTCAGCAAAGCGATAGAGGTAAGTTGCCCATGATTTATTTCATAAATTACCTTATCCTGTGAGCTTTGGGATTCAACACAAAGAAATACAATACAAAAGTCCTAATTTTTCAATAATTTAATATTGCGTTAATTTTGGGACACCCTATAGTGAGATCATATTAAGATTTAAATTCTCAAAACCTTACCTCTAATCTTTTTACAGATATTTTGGCCTCTCCGAACGACGAAAGCGCCAGTGGAAAGAAAATGCTAACGGTCAGTTGAAGGAGGTTGTAATACTGAGCAATTGAAAAGACGAGATCACCTCGTAAAGTATTGCCCTGTAATACAAATGCTATGACCGTAGCGTACAAAGACACACGCTCCATAAAGACCATGAGAGACAGTGAAAGACCACGAATGTACGAAGTTTTTCCAATCAGTTTCATTTCAATCCTAGAAGTAAATAAAAAAAATCATTTGTGTAGGTATATTATTTGTATTTTTATCTAACATAAATAAATCACACATCTTAGATCCTCGTTTAATAAATATATAGTTTATAATGCGTAAAATGGGAAAGAAATGAAAATATTTTAGTATTTTGGGAAAGAACCCTCATTACAACTGCTGCCCAAATGAAACTAATACTAAACCAAGTTTAAATCTTGTTTTGTATGTTAATCCAAGTAAATATTTAGTAACATTAGAATGTAGTAAAACAATGATATTGTTTTAGGGGAGGTGGTGAGTAAATTTTAGGGGTCAAAATTTTAAGCTTGTAATACTTCATTAAATTAAGTACATACACAAGAAAATTTTTAAGTATGGTTGAAAATAGACATAATATTATCATTACACAGAATACAAGAAAAAAAAAACATTGTTTATGGACTGTTTTCATTTTGTTCTACCAATCTGATAATAAAACCCCTTACCTAAATGATAAGAAATGTCCAAATCTGTTCAGCACGAAAAGGTTAAGTTCAAACTAATCTTAATTTTCCTAAAGAGTACTATTACGATAAGAAATCACCATCTTTAGGTAAATCAGATAAATTCCAATTAGTATCAAGATTAATATTCAAATTTTTCCATAATGTACGTATCTATAAGTACTAGTGATCAACCAGTGCTCGAAATTCGACCATAAATTATTTAAATTATAAGTTTGAATATTATTAAGGTTCCATTGTTAAAGACAGAGCGAGCGCTATTTCAAAATTTTCTTTCAAAAACAATGACATGGATACGTCAAATTTGAAATGTTGATTTGTATAAAGTTTTTTCTATTATTATTAAAGACAAACAATATTAATATATTCTCAATTTATATCCTTTCATTTCCAACTCCACCTTCCATTGGAATATACCGCCTTCAAAAAGCTTTCTGCGCCCATTATGAAGCGCTTTTCATTTTACATTTGTTTCTATGAAGTTGATGATCTTTATAAGCAGTCTGTGGAAGTGTGTGTGAGTATCAAACACATAACATTATAGTAGTGTTTGTAATGTTTTTTCATTGATTTAATCTATTATTTATGCAAAATTAAAAAAAATATATTAGCATTCGCCTCTAATTCTCTATATAAACTATAAGCATGTTTTTCCTACACGTATTAATATATCGATTCTATTTTTTTTTTGTTACGGATCGAGTTAAAATTTAGACATTCCAGAAAAAAGAAAATTACACAAAAAGCTTGCTAAACTATTTAAATAAGTTCATTCTATAACTTAATTTTCTATTTCGTATGTTAAGGACTCACGGAAACAAACAGTAAAAAAAAGATTAAGTACAAGTGACAAAAACGGGTATTTTGGTGCAGAGCACCCGTTTCAAATATTTGACTAGTTTTAAACATAAACTTTTTCTAGAATTATTCTTCTGGAGGTTTTAACTAAATTCATGAAATGTTTACGAAATAAACAATTGAAATAATTTTTATATTTAAACAATAATAAAGCGAGTTATTGCACCCATAGTCAATAACAAAATCAATATTGATAAAATCCAATAAGTATAGGTAAATATTATGCAATTGATCGTACTAAGGTGAGTCACAACAGTCATATTGAATCAATTATTGATAAGTTACTTTGTATTTTATTAAATTATTTTCTTAATATCATCAAATATTGATTACTTTGTGACTTGGAGTATCATAGAAAATTTATCAAAAAGCACATAGATATGATGCACTTATTTCGAAAATAATTTATAAAACACCTATTATCAAATCCCATCATTACAAAATTCAATTTCAGGACCAAGTTAATCATATTTTATACTGAGTGTATGAAAACTGATAATATCTGATACAGTGCTGTCAGCTGTCTGGGTTCGACCGGGACAGTTCGAGTTTTGTAACATGCGTCCGGGTGAAACGTCAGGTTGTACATTTATTCGATGACCTTTTTTTTAAAAATTATCCTTTTCCGGATACAAAATTTTCAGAATGACCATGTTTTTTTAGCGAAATTTCACCTTTCCGGATACCACATTATCAGAATGACAAATATTTCCATAGGTGAGAACACTGATCTGATATAAGAATATGGCTATGAAGTGATGATGACGGCTTCCGTAAGTACAGCATACAGAAGATCGTGGGTTCAAATCCCCGTGTCGACAATTTCTACTTTCACAACACAAGCTTTGCTTTTTGTGAATGATGTAAAAAGTGTATTTGAGTTCACTTTGAGTGAATCCAGTTTCATTTAAAAAAAAACTCTTTAAAAACATGTTAACCTACAGACTAAAATTAACTTCTACATAAATTTAGGAGAGAAGAAGGAACTATTTCGGGAATTCCCCAAAAACTTACAAATTTCTAAAAAATGGGAGCAAACTATATAAAATTTTAGTAGCCGCAGTATGTTCCAAATGATCTCCTCTTTGTACCATAACAGTTTGTCTAACGTTCTACCAAACACCCTGTATACTTATTCAATTGATAAACAGGAGACGGAAATAAATTAAAACGATTACTAATAAGTGCAAGGGGTACTAGCTTTTACTGTCCATTTTGTGATGAAAAGACATTGGCAACTTGCTTTTTGTCGCAGAATTTAATGGAATTGGGAAAAATGGAATGAGCGCTTATGGTCTGTTTTTCTACGAATACGGCGTTACTATAAACAGCGGCAAGTATGTCAGTTGTCAAAATTGTTACCGTAGTAACAAAAAACATCAACAAGACTGCGGTCATGTCAGACGACGGACCGCTCCTTAGGAACCCAGTGCATTTGTGCAAACAGCCTGACAGCCCACTTCTGAAGTTTTCAAATTTTAGATGCCATTTTATCACTGGTAACTACTATTCTCACACAGTCTACTGGATCTTAATTTAAAAAAAAATTGTATCTTTTCTGTTCATCATTCTAGCGATATGGCTAAAAATGTCAGATATTAACTATAGAGAATGTCAGATATTAACTATAGACAATGCACACAAAAAGATCCACAGATACACGTGGCAAAGAAAGGATGAAAAAAGTATGATTGATTAAGTGTGCGTGGATTCTAGACTGAGGGGTTTGACCACGGATACTCGGGTTTTTCGAGGTGCTGAACTAGGGACGGACCATTTCCTTGTAGTTGCAAGAATTGATCTGTTCCGTGGTTGGCGATCGAGACCGAGAGAAGTGGAAAGCTCCAAAAGGATACGAATCGAAAAGTTAAATGAGGATAATTGTAAGGATGAATATGTAAGATTAATTGAAAGCATGTTGAACAACTTAGAATCAATCAATTATAGAGGAACAATGGGAAATTATAAAACAATCTATAGTAAATAGTGCGATTAAAGTATGTGGGGAATCTAAAACAGGTAGGAAAAAAGGTGATGCATGGTGGGACAAAGAAGTGAAAGCGGCTGTGGATAAAAAACAGAATACGTGGAAGAATGTAGTTTGTGCGAAGAATGACTCCGACAAAACAGTTATGTATGAAATTTATAAGAAAGAGAAGAATGCAGTTAAGAAACTTGTGAGCTTGAAAAAGAAAAAATTAGAGGATAATGAATGTAAAAATTTAAGTGCGAATGTGAATGGCAATTTAAAGCTTTTTTGGAAGGAAGTGAAAAGGAAAAGGTCTGGGAAGGATGAGAATGTGAATTGTTTGAAAGATAAAAATGGATGTATGCTGACACAGGAAAAGGATATAGGTCTGAGATGGAAAGAGTATTTTGAAGAGTTGTTTGAAACCAAGGATGGATGCGGCAGTTTGTGCCAAATAAGTAAAAATGACAGGGTGATGAGAGTCAGCAAATCAGTATGAATGAACTTATGAATGCGCTTAAAAAAGCAAAAAATGGGAAAGCGTCAGGTTGCGATAGGGTAGCAACGGAGCTTATCAGGTATGGCGGCCGAGTGACGCTGCAGTGGTGCCTGGAGCTTTTCAACTTGTGCTGGACGGAAGGCCGTACCCCAGGTGACTGGAGGAAAGCCATTATCTGCCCTTTGTACAAGGGGAAGGGCTCCCGGTTGGATTGTGGCAACTATCGTGCAATCAGCTTGTTGAGCAACGTGGGTAAATTATACAGTAGAATCTTAGTAGAAAGGGTTAGAACAATAACTGAAAATAAAGTTTGGGATGCACAAGGGGCTTTTATGAATGGGAGGGGGTGTGCCGATCAGATCTTCGCTCTGCGGATGATTACGGAGAAGCTTTTGAGTAAACATCAGAAGCTTTTCTGTGCATTCGTAGATTTGGAAAAGGCATATTATAGGGTAGACAGGGGTAAATTATGGGAAGTTCTATCAATTTATGGAGTGAATAACTGGTTGATTCGTGCCATTGCTTCGCTATATTCGGAAAGTACTGCGTGTGTGAAGGTGAACAGTCACCTTTCACCGGAGTTCTATCTTACGAAAGGTGTGAAGCAAGGCTGCGTCATGTCACCCTGGTTGTTCAATTTGTTCTTTGATTTTTGCGTCAGTGTGTTAAAAGATATAAATATAGGGGTTGAATTAAATGGAATAAAGGTATGTGCGCTTATGTATGCAGATGATTTAGTACTTACGGCTGAGTGTGAAAATGATTTGCAAGAACTTGTGTCAAGTGTGTTTGAAAATTGTGCAAAGAATGGTCTAAAAATGAATGTAAGCAAAACAAAGGTTTTGGTATTTGAAAGGGATGAAGCAAGAACGAACTGCAAAGTAACCGTAGAAAATGAATGTCTTGAGCAAGTGAATGAGTATGTGTATTTAGGAAGCATGTTTAGTCGTGATGGAAAGTGTGAAAAAGAAATTGAACGTAGGAAAGTTGCTGTTTGCAGGGTGGGCGGTGCACTAAGACCTATAATGAGAAACAACGTCTCACTACAAGCAAAGAAACTAGTGCATAACGCAATCCTGCTACCATCGATGATGTATGGTTGTGAAACGTGGACATGGACGAAAAAAGAAGAATGTAGTATAAATGCAGTAGAGATGAAATCTCTACGAAGAATATGTGGAAAAACTTTATGGGATATAGAAAGGAATGAAAATATTAGGAAAGAATGTGGTATGGAAGTAAGTGTTGTGACAAAGATGAAAGTTAATAAGTTGAGATGGTTTGGGCATGTGGAAAGAATGGATGCAAACAGAATGACAAAGATAATTCATAAGGCTGAAAGGAAAGGTGTAAGAAAGCGTGGGCGACCGAGAATGACGTGGATCGAACACATCGATTCCGTCCTCAAGGAAGGCCAGGTAAGAAGTAACAGAAATAGGAGAAGCTGTATGAGAAATGGTATGTCGGTGGAAGAAGCGAAAGAAGTATGCTTGGATAGAAAAGAGTGGAGGTCCGTTCTCTCTGCCTACCCCTTACGGGACACGGCGTGAAAAAAAAATGTCTATAAAAAGTTCAGGAGTTACATTTTGTTCAGATAAATAACCAAACATACATACACTCTCTGTTAATAGTAAGGATTGATTTAAAAAGATCTAGTTGATTACAAGCTATTTAAAAATCAATTATTGCAGTAGATATCAGTGTTATAAATCATAAAATACACTTTTTCTTATGAAAGGTTCATGAATAAACATATTGACTTTCTTATCTAAGATGGACTGTCATAGATAATGACACAGTGATAAAATCTTTAAAGATCTGTGACTTTATTGCTGTCAAGATAAAAATTCTCATGGGGGACCTTTGAGAAGAAATAATACTAGAGAAATAATGTGCTACTGTGCACAGTTCCAACAAATACCACATGACTGCTGTTAAACTCATACAAACTGTGACGTTTGTCGATAGCAGTGTGCTACATTCGATTTTTTATTTTTAATATTTTAGGGTTAACACAGAGGAATTTTATGTTTTAATCATATAATTAGTTAAAGGAAGTACCTATGGGCTTTTTTGTGTATGAAAGTAAAATGAATTATTATTGATAATTTATCTTCAGTCACGTGACTGTTGAATAAAGGAACCAATTTTCGGTTCTGCGCATCCAGAAAAGTTCTCTAATAATATTTGTACTCAGTATGGGGGACACCGACACTATCATAGCTAGAATTGGGCCAAAGTGCAAAATATGGTTGAGATAACTTTTTGGATGTTTACTTTCCGTTACTATAGTTAAGAAATTAACATTATTTTTTATTATATTTCTACTTTTAAGAGTTGTAAACAGATTAATATTATTTTTACACAACATTCAAAATATTTACCGATTCTTGTGCCCCAGAATCCGGAAATATTTAAAGAATTGTCTTCAATATAGACAACAGGTTATCAATGGATAGGTTAAAATGGATATATTTTCCTACTATCCTAGCGCCATCTATTAGTTGCAATTGCTAATAAAATTTGTTAACTAAATGTTATCGCCACTTTTCAACAGATATCTCAGTATCAAATTATTAAAAAATATAATTTCTACCTACATACAGCTTATATACACCTACATGTGTTACGAAAAAAATGGTTTTGGGCCTCTGCTTGGGACAGCTAAAGATGCGAGTCTTCCAGGATTTTCCTTATACACAAATAAATAAATATGTATTAAAAGTGTAGTATACCTTCTGACAACAGCGACCAATTGATTGAAAGGTTTCTCCCAAGCATACATTTTAATGACTTGGATGCCGGCAACAATTTCACTCATGAGTTTGACACGTTCGTCCGTTCGCACGGCTATCTTTTTCCTCATCACAGTTTGATATCTACTGAGCCATCCTGGAAAAGAACTTAGCCATCAAAACAACGTCTTCACAAATTTAACTATTAATCTTAAAGCTGCATGAATTCATAGTACCTTGTAATATAAGTGCTTGCAAAACCAGTACAGCGATACCAATGAACGCTGAAAATCCAATACTCTCCCACATTAAATAAGCGGCCAGGGGTATCTGAAGAGGCATGATCCATAAGTTGTGAAAGAACACTGCGGCAAAATCAAATCGGTTAACATCGTTTGACATCAGATTGACAATCTGTCCGGTCGCAGTTTTACCCAGGGAAGATCTATTCAAGCGAAGAATCTGCAGAAAATGAAAAAGGATTTTGGTTTTCTTCCACAACAAAATATTTCTCGCAATAGTTTATTTTGTTACTTAGCTTGACTAAAAAATTAAATTGGGAATTAAAAAAGTAAATGCAATAAAGACGAGAGCTTTATTCAACATAATATGTGGAACAATTCTTTGAGACATGGAAAAGAATAATGAGAATATTATAAAAATTGTAATATGGTAGAAAGCGTTGCAACAAAGATAAAAGTTAATAAGATCAAATGATTTGGTTCGCTGAAACACCCTAACCCCACGTAAAATTAATTCATACAATTGACAAAACCAACTACAGGAAATATTTTTGATAGGTACTTCTTATAATTTTGTTGGGAAATCCATATTCGTCAAATAACAATCATATATAGCGGGAAGTATTAAATCAAAGAAATATGTGTCACTATCAGAGGTTCCTACATATAACTTTTATCACGGGAATAAGAAATATCAAATAGTTTACAGTTCACAATGTGCTAATGTAAAAATGGAATCCTTTAGGGGACAATGTAACTGATTCACAGGACAATCAAACATTAACCCTTTCCTACGCCTGTCATCTGACAGGTTTTACTGTTAGTACTTATATAAAGATGCATGGAAAAGTATAAAAAGTCATGGTTAACTGAAAATGATGTGGATTTATCACATCGATTCCAGACTCAAGAAAGGCACGATCAGAAGTAGGAAGAAAAAATAAAAGATGCTATATGAGAAATGGGGTGTCATTGGTAGAAGCAAAGAAAGTGTGCCTAAATATACCAGAGCGGAGATCTGTACTCTCTGCCTACCTCTTTACTGACAAGACTTGATGTTTATAAAAAATATGCAACTGCTAGCAAAATAATGAGATTAATACACGACGTTCTAACTGTGCCTAGATTCTTGAGTCCATTTTTAAGGACTTGAGATTAAATAATAATAATAATTTGTTTATTCAATGAAAAATAATACATTAAAAATATTACACAATTTAGTGACTCCCTCCACTAGGCAATGCCTGTCTTGGAGAAGAGGTTATTGATCAATAAAATAAAATAGATATACTTAAGAATAATACAATATAATAAAAATTACAATTAATCAATGGAATCCGGTAAACAATGTCATCAAAAAGAAGATTGATTGAAAATTGAAAAGAAGATTGAGAAAGTTAAACAAATGTCATCATCAAATATAGATCGAGAAAGTTAAACATTAAAAATAAAAATATAAAAATCAAGTCATAAAGTAAATATTTATATCAATGATGAGATTATATTATTCACATGCTAATTGTGATAAAAGTGTATACACAACATTGTATAACATTAAACACATTATGCAACAATAAACAATAAAACAATTACATCCCAGGGGCAGCAATAATTATAATTTAAAAGGTAAACAACTAATTTAAATGTAATAATAAATTAACACTTTTCTACAAGTAGTGCTAGTATAGCCAGGGGAACTTATTTGTGGGAACAATGTGAAACTGTGTATTTACCTGAATGTTTAGTCAAGTTGTTAAAAATTAAAGAGTTTACAAAAATGATGATATAACAAAAAAGCTACAAGCTAATTATCTGAAAACGTAACCCATTAAAGAATGTATGTAAACATAATGTAAAAATGTATGTTTACGAAAATTTGAAAATAAAGAGAGTTGCCAAATTTAAACTGGATCATAGAAATAGACAGCATTGAATTGTATCTGGTCAAACTAATGAAAATTGAAACTGAACTTTACAGTTTGTGATTGGACGAGGAGATTCAAATAACCAATCAATTTGTTTAAAACTGCTTTAGACAGATTCTCAATCTGACGATCCGGACACGGATATTAAGCAATGATAATGTTAACATATGTTTGGAACCTTAACAACAGCCTCCTCCAAATCAAACTAAAATAAGAAAATTACCTTTCTGTACACAAGACTGCAGCAGGCTACTCTGAGTTTCATTCCCATCCTCATTTGTCCAAAATAAGTGTGATGGGACAGCACCATGGACACCAGCGCTATCACATTTAGGGCCACACCAAACATGTAACCCTCTTCTACGGTTTGGTTCACTTTAGGGTTGAAATAAGCAATCAGGTAAGCTAGAGCAAATGGTTGGATATTTCTGAAACAATTAACAGTTTATAATTTGATATTTTTTTGGTGTTTGAATAATATTAGTAGACTGTGTTCAAATAATATGTATTTAACATATTGAAACATACAAAGTGCAAAGGTTGAGGCTAAAACAGATGTGACGTAGCCTAATATTAATCTACAAACAATAATTGGATGTAGTAGGTACAATATTGTAATCTTAAAATCAAGAGAGAGCTTCAAAACATGTCATTTACTTAAATGTAACTTCAATCATACTGATAATTTAAAACGTGATTTTATGGCTTCTCAGTTATAAAGACTGAAGCTTGTTTTTAACCAAGGAGCCCACAGACATATAATACTGGTTGCAACACAATATGGCCTAGGAGCAGTGGCACTGAGCAAAAACTCAAAAAGATAACGGTTACAAAGATCAATGCTGGGTAACCCTGAGAGACAACACAGAAAATAAAAGTCACGGTAGACATTGGACAATGTTTCGCATCACTCAAATGGCAGTGGGCAGGTCATTTGGCAAGAGATCAAGAAGAAGAGGGTCGAGACCTGGAGGCCCGGACGACTACCAGGAGTGTAGGGATACAACAACCACGGTGGAAAGACAACTTCGTGGCAGCAGGTTGGTTTCAACTGTGTCCAGAAAGCCCAAGATAGAATGGAGTGGAAGGAGAAAGAGGAGGCCTTTGTCCAGGAGTGGGCAGAAATAAGCTAATCTTTGGGTGCTGTGCAATTAGCACAAGCTAGAAAGGCTTGGCGAAGTTTCGTGGCATCCACATGTTCCATCTTGGGCTCTTTGGAATAGTTAAGCGAATAGAAATGTTAAGTTATGTCCTCACCTCAATATAACGGCTTGGATACACTCGAGCACGCCCCACCACATGTACGCCCATAAGAATGTTTTCCTGATCGCTGTCATAAGTTTTGGTCGTCTCCCTTCAGTTTTGGCTTTCAACACTTCCTTCGTCCAATTCTTCTCCAAATCATCTCCGAGTGGTTCGGACAGATCTCCGGTTAGAGGATCGTATAAATCTTCCGCTGTCAAATCTTGTTTCATGCCTTTTTTGAAAATATCGCCCAGCCACCTGTTGAAAAAATGAAAAAAATAAGTGAGAACTAAGGTAAGTATATTGAACTTTTAAGAACTTATACACATTGTCTATTTTCGACACTCTTGATCAAACGAAATGTACGAATAATAGACCAAAAAAAAATATCAAAGAAAGTGGGGTAAGTGCGAACAATTATAACTCGAGATCGGCTGAACAGATTCTTCCGATGTTTGATTTACTGGATTCTTCTACGCTCCGGATAACATAATAACTAATAAAAACGGCCAACTCTCGGATTAACACATATTTTCCCAGCCAAGTGTAACTTCTCCATGGTAGAAGTGATGGGCCTTTGCTGGATACGCCGTCGAATAGCGTCGTTCTTGATGCGGTGCCGCGGTGCTACCATCTTATACCCAAAACTCTCTTAAGGTACTTACTTAGCTACTACTTGATAAAAATAATAGCGAAGGAACACTAGGAGAGCCAATCTATAATATAAATGAAAGTCGGGTTAGTGCGAACACTTATAACTCGAGTTCGGCTGAATAGATTCTTCCAATATTTGATTTATTGGATTCTTCTCCGCTCCGGATAACAGAATAACAATTAAAAAGTTGAAAAAATTGATATGAAATAATATAAAATATAATATTAAAGTTAGCATGGAACAGATTTTTTGCGACGCCATCGCCATCTATGAAAATTCCATAACAACACAATTTTATTTACCTACCCGACAACCATAGAGTTTCAAAACACTAGCACGCAGATTATTGAGAGAATTTCTTTCAAGCTTTCAGAAATAATTTTTTTAACATTCAACCTATTTTAAACGTTTTTCTGTATAAATTACAAATTTGAAATTAATATTCATATCAGGACAATAACTTCTACAAAAGTAGATGTGCTTTTTTTTAATTGAAAATTTTATCTTTCATGTTTCTCGTCTAGTCATACATACACCATATTGATTTTCTTCAGATTAATTTCACTTGAAGGCTTTAAAGTCTACCTAGCTAAGAAAATAAACGATTTCTAGCTTGTAATAAAAAATAGTAAGTATACCTACCCAAAATAAAAATTTCTATTCGAATAGAGTTTAATGTTTTAGAGACAAAAGAAATACCTATTTTGAAAAATAAAAAAACCTATGATATAGAATAGTTTAGCAATTAGTTCACGTCTATTGAGAAAAAAGAAGTATTGCATACTTCTGTTTTAGTACACAGTAACTACAGGGTGGCACAGAATGGACGTTATGGTTTGAATTTTTTATTCATACTATAATAAATTATGGACCGTTTCCCCTTTACGAAGTAGCAAATGTATGTACAGGTGCGGGTGCACAGTAACAAGTAGTAAGCACGTGTTTTCCACGTGTGCGAACTGCGAGTGAACTCAACAGTGATAGTGATGGCTGGTTCAGCATACCGCAAATGAAGGTGCGCGCATACTCACTTTTGACCTGCAATTTTAATCCGCACCTCGAACTCAACAAAATGGAAAATGCCCTTTACATAGACTATTTTTTATATTACACTGTAAAAGGTTTATTATTGGGAAATATTTTTGGGTCAGTTACCATAAACGATATCTCGCAAATGGGTGGCATATTCCTACTTTGCAAATCCCCGAAAAAAAAAACTTTAATTATGTCGGAAACGTTTGCATAATTTCAGGTGTTCTAGCGGAGAAAGTATAATTATTATTTTCGTTTAAATAGCCCCAAAGGAAACAGTCAGGTGCTGTTGAATCCAGTGAATGCGAAATTAAAATCGCCCATTCGAGTCAAAATAATGGACCATTGCTTTAAAAAATAAAAATACACGATTTGGGCTCGTTTATTTGTTGATACATTTTAAATTCATATCCTGGCGCCAAATACATGACAGCAGTCGCAGTCTTAAATTTGGTTGCTCTCTTGTTCTCAATAATTTCCAACTTTTATCTCTATATTTCATTAATTATTATTAAATATCTATTTGTTGCATGCATGAGATTTTTCGACATGTTGAACATGTCGAGAATTCTCGTGATTAGGAGTTTCGGAGACTCAAACATTACCACCTAATGGCGAACGTTGTTAACGTAAAGTGATCACACTAAACCAGCCTTCGAAACAACAGTAGAAGACGGTCGTAAGCCCGTGGTGGTTTGTTCCATTCAAAAATCGAACATCAGTAATGAATTTTTAGAGTCATTAGTTGTTAGATAATTCATTTTAAATTGTCCGTGTTTTAAATTAAAAAGGTTGTAGCGTGCATTCTGCGCCATGCTGTACATAAATACATTTTTGTGGTCTGACATTCATATCCTCGAGTGGTTTAGAGATAGATGCGGTTTGCATGGTGGAATTCTAATAGGTTGGGATGGGACAGGCTGGGCTGGGCGCCATACTGTAGTCGGATATCTGCATCCCTAGACAAATTGCATTTGGCGATCGACTACACGATACGAATTTTTCGACAATGTAGAGTAGGAAGTAAATTAACTGTCTTTGTTTGATTTAAGTCATTGTTTATCTCTTCCAGCCGACCGTTAATTTTTTTCGCACTCTACATTGACGAAATCATCGTTTGTAGTCGAACTGCAATTTCAAATTGTCTACGGGGCTGGAGACAAAGAAGAACCGCAATCTTGTGTAATAATTTTCTAAGTTCGTCTGTTCATTGCGTAGACATACCATAATAAAGTGTCAACTATTTATATAGAAATCTATTATCCATTCACAGTACCTACCATCAAGACTACTCTCAAAAATAATGTGAAAAGCAAATTATTTAATAGAAGTACTTGTTAAAGTTAAATTAAACTTAATTCTATATCTTCTAAATAGATAGCTCCACGAATTATAAGTGGTCGGTAGTCCAGTGGTATCAGTCGACGGCTTTCGTATGTATAGCGTACAGGTGGCGGATTCGAATCCCGGTGCCCAGCATTTCCACTTTCACAACACAGGCTTTGCTTTATGCGGAAGGTGTCGAAAATGAATTTGCGTTCAGTTTGGGTGAGCCCAAAAATACTTTTGACATATTTCACACTAACCAAAGGCTTGTGTCGTGAAAGTGGAAATGGTCGTCACCGGGATTCGAACCCACGACCTCCAATGCGCTGTACGTACGAAAGCCGTCGACTGATACCACTGGACTACCAGCCACCTCTTGTATTCCAACGAAAGACAGAAAATTGTTCTTCTTTTACTCAAAACATGTGCATCAACTCACTGCTTCTTATTAGTATTTGGTTACAAAACCCTTCATACAAACAAATGCCACGATCAGTAATTGGATCCTAATGGGATTAATTAATCGTTTGTTTCATGCATGGATAACTGGGTGTTACTGAATGCATATGTTATGTATTGTCAACCAGGTATTGTTGAATGTTTATTTAATTTTGAACAATGAAATGTGTATTTTTACAAAAACAATTTAACACATTGTTTATACAACGTTTTCAAATCTGATAAAGCCTAGGATTAACATCCTGTTAAAATCAAGGCCTTTGGCAGTTTCCACCATACAATACTTCAAACTTAAGTACAAATCACACTGAAAAAAAACGCTTGATAACTTTCTGGTTTAAACGGGAATCGAACCGCGACCTCCAATTCAGAAGTCGGCACCAAGACATTTAGATCACAGATGTCAGTATATAAGCAAAAATATCTATTTAATCTTTTTTTCTTATCCCAACGCCACATCTGTTCAGAAAAAGATTATATTTGTTAAGAGTCGTATGGGCGTAGTTTATGACACATTTGGGCAATACCGGTTGCTCAATAAAGTCTTAAATTGTTGCGGCACTATTCCTTCCAAACGTGACAAATCCTGCATACAAATTAGCACATAATGCTGAACTAGAATCCTCCTCATCTTAAATGTTACCATGTTTATGATATCCTTTTCAAAGCACAGCAAAATCACTGATATTGATTTTTTTATTACTTAATAATAATAATAATATAATAATAATACAAAGCCTTTATTGATAAAATACACAAATATAAAAATAACATGCTTACAAATAATTATTAACAACTAAAATATACTTAAACAAGATACCTCCCGAAAATGAATATATACTCGTGCTTCGGGAGGGATAATATTAGCGATTATATTTTTTTTCGCTCTAGCTCTAGCGCCTAGACATGTTGCATAAACCGTATGTGTATAACATCAAGGCGCTACTGAGAGTATCCGCCTCACAACATTCCGATAATCGAATATAATAATTGCTTAACCCATATCTTCCCAGTGTTCCATTATTGGAACGGTACTGTTAATAATTTTCATTATTTTTTTGGAACTGCGCTACGAGTTTATCTTTTATGCTTAAAATCTTCGATAAATAGGCTATGGTTTGAGGTATTGCTGCACGAAACTCGTGTGTGCTTTTCCCTGTTATAAAGCATTCTTAATAGGAGATTTTCTGGAAAAACATTGTTCTTCGTAAAACGTCTGTATATTTTTTACTAATAGTAATTAACTTTCAAGAAATATGTTACAAGTTCTTTTGCAGTCTCCTTTTTCATTATAAAAAAATAATAAAAATCAATTCGACTATCAGTAGGTATTTTCATGTCCATTTTCCTAACCGTTCCGTTTTCGGAACACTGGGATAATATGCCTATGTAAAATTATTGTACTATTTTCATGCAATATATTTATTTTTTTGTTTGTAATTTATTTTTTTGATCGTAGTTTACTTAATAGTGTACTAAATATTTGAATATCTAGATACGAAAAAAGTATGTTATGTGAAGATATAAGTACACACAGCTGCTACCACTGAACCTTATAGACAAAGAAAACGTTGTTTGTATGGTTACTTTGAAGTTGAATGATGTTGATATTCAAAAAATATCTGCAAAATCGTCTTTACCGTCGAATTCCACCTAAGGTCTGCTACGCTCAGAAACAGAAACAAACTAATGCATTGGACTCGATGAGTGCCAATACTACCAAGACGTGGTGATAAATTTATGCGGCAATAACGCTATGCCCAAAAATAAAATAATCTTAAAAAGCATCTGAAATTCCCGGTGTTTACCACAACAGTGTCAGAGAGAAGTCATGTTTCCCAAGAAAACAACTATCTAATGGAAAAGCCCTGTTTCCCAAGAAAACAACTATCTAATGGAAAAGCCGTGTTTCCCAAGAAAACAACTATCTAACGGAAAACCGGCCTTTCCCAAGAAAACGATAATCTAAGAAAGCAGTCCATAATATCAAGGAAAAGTCTTTATTCCCAAGAAAACATCGATCTCAGGGAGTAGTTATAAATTCCGAAGAATACAAAATCTACGGGATCAGTACAGATTCCCAAGAAAATAATCCAATCCAATCCAAACTCCCTTTAGACCCCACTTAGGGGCATAGGGAGGCAACAAGAGCTCTCCATTGCGCTCGATCTTGCGCAACGTTAATGACCTCCTCCCACACCATGTCCAGATTCCTCAGCTCTGCCTCGAAGGAGCGGAACACAGTATGAGAGGGTCTTCCTCGTCTCCGGGACCCTGATGGGAGGAAGAACAGCGCTCTCCTCGGCCAACTGTCATTCGGCATCCTTAACACATGTCCCAGCCAAGTCCATCTCCTCCACATAATAGTAGAGGTGATGGGCTCACGCTGGGTGCGCCGGCGTATAGCGTCGTTCGTGATGCGGTGGTACCATCTTATACCCAAAATTCTCCTGAGGCACTTCGTTTCAAATGCAGATACTTTTTGTGCCTGGGCCAGAGTCAGGTGCCAGGACTCACACCCATACAGGAGAATGGGCAACACACACGCATCAAACAGTTTACATTTCGTCTCGACACTAAACGCCGACGCCTTCCATATCCTGGTCATGTTGTTGAAGGCGCCACTTGCCATACCGATACGTATCGGGAGCTCAGCCCCGAGGTCACCAGTGGTGGTAATGGTTGCTCCCAGGTACTTAAATTTATCCACCCGGGAGACCTGGTGACCATCGATGGTTATCGGTAGCTGTTTATCGGGGCAGGCATTATTCGCCATGAGCTTTGTCTTACTGGCATTGACTCGAAGGCCGAGGCGTGCTGTTTCATCGCAGAGTCTTGAAACACTGCGCTGTAATTCCTCCACTGTCGTACTGAACAACGCTAGGTCGTCCGCGTACTCCAGATCGCACAGTTCGCCCATTAGACCATCTCTCTGTGTTATCGGTATACCTCTTGCTCCTTGCATGGACTTTCTCAACAGGAAGTCCATGACAATTATGAATATAAAAGGAGCTAGTACGCAGCCCTGTCTGACTCCCGTGGTGATCCTAAAAGCTTCAGTAGGACCACCTGGCGTTTTCACGCTACACTCGGAGTCTTCATACAGGGACTGCACCATTTTAACTATCTTCGGAGGTATACCGTACAGAGCTAAAATTTTCCATATCGATGGTCTATGTGGGCTGTCGAAGGCCTTTTCAAAATCTATAAAGCAACAAGCGACTGGAGAGTTAAACTCCTTGCACTGCTGAAAGATGCACCTGGCACAGAAAATTGGGTCCGTGCAGGACCTTCCAGGTACAAAGCCGCATTGTTGCTCTCTCAGGACAGCCATGACAGGCCCCCGAATGCGGTGTAGTAATATCTGAGATAATACCTTACCGGGAACACTCAGCAGAGTAATTCCACGGTAGTTTCCGCATTCAAGGGGGTCCCCCTTTTTAAATATTGCGACGATGGATCCATTCCGCCAATCTTTGGGCACTTTATCACTCCCATGCCATGCCTACCCATGACGCCTGGTCCATACTGGGGGTCACTGCCAACCTTGGCATTAAAATCCCCCAGTACTATTAAGCGGTGGCGCCTTGGGACATGGGACACAACTGCATCCAGACTGTCATAAAAACAGTCCTTGGCAGCCGCATCCCCATCCTCAGTGGGAGAATAGCATAGGAGGACCGTCAGTGTTTCGCCTGTCATCTTGAAGGACGCACTCATCAGGCGGTCAGAAACAGGTTCCCAACCAAGAAGGCGAGAGAAGGCATATTTACTTAAAAGTAGAGCGACGCCACGCATCCGTGCAGTTCGGTGACCAGAGTGCAGCATGACATAGTTGCCAGCGTCACTCTGCCCCGTCCCTGGGATGCGTGCCTCGCTCAGCCCCAGGATATCCAGTCCATAATCTCCCGCCAACTTGGCAGCAACAAGCTCCCCGCCCGCCCTCAAAGTGCGGACATTCAGGGTCCCGATTTTCAAGCTCTTGTTAGAGCGAGCCGTGGTCAACACAGGGGGGACACTAGCTGCCTGGACCCCCCCCTGGTGGGGACCAGGCGTCCGAGGCTTAATTTTGTTGCCTTTTCTGACCGCTTGTATTTAAGGGTGTGAGGTGGTCAACCCCACGACCCCGATCTGATTTTTCGATTACCTGCCTCTTACAGGATGCTCGAAAAACCAGCAAAAAGAACAGAGGTGCTATTCTAAGCCGACAGCCCCACGGCTAACAAGAAAATAATACAAAAGAGTAATTAATAGAGGTGGGCTTGGACTCTAAATGTCTTGACGCAGCAGCAATCATAATAATATGTCTACCGGCTATAGGTATATGCACTGTATCTACGTCAAATCATTTAGTTTTTTTTCTACTCTCGACAACCATGCACAGTCTAGGTAGAGTATCTAAAATCTAAACTAAACTAAAGGAATCTGGGTCAAGTAGGGACGTGATCCACTCCAAGAGACAATATTGATTAACGTGCACAGAGACCGGGGCCTGTTTCTTATCAGCGGAGTTGTAAAGCGCGCATCGCAGCCGTAACTATACTATAATAAATAACACAGCAAACTAAATACTACAATAATATTATTACACTGATTATCCCAGTAGAGAGTTCTTGATGTTTCGCTATGCTCCTAAGTGGGTTTTAGGCCCCTCACATTGTGGGTTGGTTTCGTGCGGGCCTTAAGGGATGAATGAATAAAAACGAATATGTGCTCACTCGAAATGGACACTTTTGACATATTTCACACTAAGTAAAGGCTTGTGTCGTGAAAGCGGAAAATGGTCGGTCCAATACGCCGTACGTACGAAAGCCATCGATTGATACCACTGGACTACCAACCACCTCACAAGTTTAGAACAAGATAAATATTTTGTACCAAAGCATCCGTATTTTGACACTAAGACTTAATTGAATTTACTTAATTATTGCGCGAGTCCTCGGCATACAAAATTGAAATTTACGTTTTATTGTAGAATGAACTTTAAATATTTCAATGGTCTATAAAAAATATTCTATCTAAATTGTCAATGTAAAACAATTATATTACCATCTTATATTACCATCTACTTGTCAATAGATATCAAACCTATTAGACTAGCCAATTAACAATAGTGTGGCCTGCTAATTTGAGAAATTTTACTGTTTTTGAGAAACATCTCTCAAATGTTTCTCGATCTACAACACAAAAATACAATATGTACTTAAGCTACGTAAGTTGTGGAAAATTTGAAATGATTTATCCAATTGTTTTTTTGTATTTCGTTTTCATTTTTTTTTGTTAATTACATTTTTATCAAGTAGTTAGTATATTTTCAAATCAAATCAAATCAAAACTCTCTTTGAACGCCACTCAGGGGCATAGGTAGGCAACAAGAGCTCTCCATTGCGCTCGATCTTGCGCAATACCTATGACCTCCTCCCACACCATGTCCAACTCCCTCTGCTCTGCCTCGAAGGAACGGATTTTATTGTAAATTATTATTTCTAAAGGCAATATGCCGTATATTATTAATAAATAAATAATAATAATTGCAATGTGTCTTATTTACGTAGTTAAATTCTTTTTAGCGTTATAATGCCTTAGTTTGCTGCGGTCACTTAGTGAATTATTCAAACAAAAAAAACCTTAAAGATTATTGAACTCCGAAGTAGTTGATGGGAGCAGTGCGGACTGTAGATGTAGAACCTATTTCCGTGATATCTGACTAAACAGTTACTTCAACTACTGAAGGTAGCAGCTGTGCGATAGAATTAGAAATCAACAAATTAATAATTACAGTTGTTTATTCCGTATCCACACAAAATTACAGCGTTTTACCACAAAAACAAAAACTGCCGGCAACAACTAACGGCATTGTTCGTCAAAACTAATCTACGGGCATGAATGATTATTGTCATTAAAGATGATCATGGGATAATGTTAAGGAAATATGGAGAAAGATTAGTCACGAAGAAAATATTAAGTAGGCATTTCACCATATAAGGCGGAGTAAAATTAAACAATACGACAAACTGTACCTACACCACTGCTGATAATAAACTTCCTTTGTGTTCTACCTTAGGTAATCCTTTTACATCTAGCAATATCAAGCTAGAAAATATTCAGGCATCGAAAACAGTCGAAAAGTGCAAGGAAAACAAGGATAATGCCTATATGTAAAAAGATCCGACCTCGGTAGCCTATAGTGTTTAGTGTTAGTTTATCTCAGGGAACTCTAAACCCAAAGAGTTACGGGCTTGACACACCCTAGATGCCCTAGTCCAGGTGGGCGAACCTTTTTGGGACCGCGTGCCAAAAAACCTCAAATATAATTTCTCGATTGTGTGGCGTGCCTAATCAATAAAAAGACATAAAAAGGAAGAAAAAAAATCTGAATTTCATTTAATAATAATCTAAAAACTCACCTCCCTTTTCCTCCCCATGCCCCTAAAGAAGCCTCCGCGATTGGCTGTCTCTCATTCGCTAGACATATCTATTGTTGTGCAGCGATTTATACAGACTGCCTATTTCACAGCTTCTCTTCTTTCTTTTTCTTCTTTCTTCTATAGGATCCTCGAACTCGAGGCCCGGCATAGAAGAAGAAGAGTGGTATAGGCGTTTACTTCAAGTTACGTGGTCTCGGGTTCGATTCCCGGTCGGGTCAGTGTTTTTTCACTTGAAATTTCTACCCGAGGTTGGCCTGTCTCAGATTGGACGGGGCCGGTTGACGGGAAAAAATTGCCTCATGCAATAAGTTCCGCCGGCTATACTGACACCTTTGTATAAAAAAGTGTTTGTTCATTTATTTAACATCTTTTAAATTGGGCAAAAGGAGATTATCAGATAATCACCACTCAGGAGATTAAGAGGAAGAGTTTTGGGGTTTTTAGTCGGTAGGTGTATGCCTTCGACACAACGTGCAGTGAGTATTTCCCCCTCTTCCAAAGAAAAGTCTTAACCCTACCCCTACTAACTGTTCGAAATCTGATCAATCTAGTATTAGGTATTGTTTGAGTAATACTTCATAATGTTCGTCTTCTTTCAGTAAATATTAGGTAATTATATCAAAAATAAAACTTTCTGGAAGGCTTAGGCGGAAACGCTAATAAATTGAAAGTTCAAAAAACAACATTCTTCATAAAATAAATTACATAACTCAAAGTTAATTCTTGGTAAAATTACATAAAAAAATATTTTTTGGTAATTTTAGACAATCATTACTTACCCAACTAGCAAAATAATGGTTGAGACAACGTCGCTACAGATGTTATATAACTGTCATATATACGTATATACGACCCGAAAAGGGCCCAAATTATACGACGTTTTAATCGCATATTGGTTGTGTTATAGTGTTTTGATGACTAATTAGTTACATATTCGTCGAGTACTGGTGACAACTGCGACTAAAATCGTTATATAGTGGTCTGTTAGACACATCCATGCGACTAAAGTCGTTGTATAGTGGTCTGTTCGACACATCTATGCGACTTTTACGTTACGTAAATGTCGTAAAAAGGTGAATTTACAACTAATTATTCATGTTGTAAGTACACGTTAGTTTTTTCTAACAGTACAGAACATAAGTGACAATTTTTATATTAAATTATTAATATTAAGTTAACAGATATAATAAATTTAGTTGAAATCTTCATCAATAATGTTCTGTGTCGAATATTACTATACGCACTCCTAATTTTCTTGGGGATTTATTTTTTTCGTCAACTACGGGTAAATTTGTGTTTTAGTAATAATGCCCTTATCGAATTTGTCAGAAATAACGAATGTTAAATTAATTATCAATTATAAAATCTAATGAAATTTTCACCATCTTTCTGTAGTTATATAGCGACTTCTATTCGACGACTACATAACGACATGTCATATAAGTGTATCTTACATAACATATTTATTAACGCCATTTTGCTCTGGTATAGGTTCAGTATAGGGTTGCCAACTTTTTTTTTCGAGAAAAGTATAGTACATATTTTGATTTTTTTTAATTTTGTGCCAGTTTACTAAATATTTTACACACACAATCAACGTTGGGTTGGTTGAAATAATAATATATTGCCACTGACAATATACCCGTCTGTTGTATTTTTATTACAAGCTTGCGGACGTCTGGCACAAACAGACCTACACAAACTTATAATCGCCGTGCATAATCTGTCGGATCTAGGCATTTTTTATGTTATAATTATTAATAAAAACCCTAAATTACCTTTCATCAAGGCTCTAGCCGGAGAATCACAAACTAATGCCCTGATTGTGATGTTCATATTTATTTATATTCCATTCACCAGAATCTGATTCATTTCAACCACAAAAAAAAACTGAAGTAGGCATCCAAATCATTAGGTTTGCTTTGTCCCTCGTAAATACCTATTACAAATGGTGATACGCTGGGTTTTTCGAATATTTTGCAAAGAAAGGCCACACCTGCTTTCTTGAACTTTTGTATACTGGGAGCCCGTCAACGTTAATTGTCAAAGAATAAATCGGTAATATTCTTCAAACATTTGTTAATGGTTCAATAACACCACTATGCCAATAATGTCCTTTATCTACTTGATGAATTGATATTTGTTGTCTGTTTGTTTCCAAAAGTGTCCTAGGGTCCTTAGGAAGAATACGTGGATTCCTTTTATTTAAAATTATACTTAGAGTCCTTACTGTTTCATGCGGAGCATTAAAATTAATAACCCACTCTCTAATATTTTGAAATTCATAAATTTTATCTATTTCATCAGAAACTTCAGATTCGTCTCTACTGTACTATTTCCATCACTATTATTTATATTTTCCATAAAAATATCGTTTGAACTTTCATTTTCAATATCATTTTTCTCCTCCTTCGTTTCACCTGAAATACCTATATTTTTTTTATTTTTTTTTTATTAAAATTTGAAAATTAAAATTACAAATATAATATAAATATAAAAACATAATTTTAAAAATCCAGTAATGAAATAAAATCTCAGGCATACCTACTGTATTATTCTACGTGTGGAGATTCATTAATAATACTATTTTAATTTATATACATATTATTATGAACGCGCGTGAAAGTACATTTTCTTGCAAAGTATTATTGTTGGTACTTTAGCCCAAAAATAACATATTATGTTTGTATTATGATTTCTCGAAAATTCGTGGGCAACCCTAACTATACAGAATAAGTGTATGATGTATTATGGTTATATAATGGTGGTTTGGAAACGTTTACACGACTATGACTCACATAAAAGTCGTCAAAATTTTACTTATATGACTTTTGATGTTATATAAAAGTTTTTTTGGAACCGATATATGATTAGTTGTATAAATTAGTTGAATTTACTCTTACTCGACTTTTATTGTTATATTATGGAGGTTTGAAACCTTTTACACGATGAAAGTCACATAAAAGTCGTCTAAATGAAACTTATATGACAATTAATGTTATATAAAAGTTTTCCTGGCACCGATATATGATAAGTTGTATAAATTAGTTGAATTTACTTTTACTCGACTTTTATTGTTATTTTATGGAGGTTTGAAACCTTTTACACGATGAAAGTCACATAAAAGTCGTCTAAATGAATCTTATATGACAATTGTAGTTATATAAAAGTTTTCCTGGCACCAATATACGATTAGTTGTATTAATTAGTTGAATAAACGTTTATTCGACTTTTTTATGTAACCTTATGACTATATAACTAAATCGTCGAATTGATAACTTCTTTACGACGTCGCAGTTACGGAAACACTTTAATATAACATTTAAAGGACTTAAGATCGTATAATTTTATTGTTATATAACCTTTTTGCTAGTTGGGTATCTTGGCTAGTTTCCTCCCATTTCCTACATGGTCACATAAGATAATCGAAAGCTTGCAATAAACTCAAACTGGAAGTCGATTAAACATAATGTCGAATTGGAATCCCTATTTTAGTGACAGAGATCACCAACACACACAAACTTATATACAAAAAAGGCGAACATTACATAACGGCTCAAACGAACACTCAAAGTTCACTGGAAGCCATTTGCCTATACTATTTACTACTGTCGAAGGAATATTAATGAGGCGATCTTTCTATCGGCGTAGTTTACCAGCAAGTAAGTATCGTGTAGGCAAGTAGGAATATAACGACAAACAGAACGTGTTGATCTATAAATCTAATCTGAACGAATCGAATAAACTAACATCTAATTAGGATGACGAAACGACCGCTGGTATTTCACCACGCCTTAGGAATTTACAGAAACAATAAACAGACGAGGAGAGGTATTTATATCATAGATTTATTACATGAAAATGCCGCCACGCTTGGGCAGAGAGAAGGACTTGAACTCGAATTTGTGGGGGAATAGCGTCGAGCAGATGGTTCATCCTCCACCACAAGCTCGACATAATTATTACTGAAAAGAGTGGAGAGCCCAACGAATTCATATAGTAACAGTAAGTAATGAGAACCAGTGGCATGTTGAAAATATTACATTGTATTCCACAGCTGGCTATTCTACACACTCGGAATCGCGCCGTATAACGTATATACAGCTTCGGTTTATTGCAGATTATAATATCAGCACACAAAACGTTGCCATTTTAATTTTTAGATTAAATAGACAGCGAGTACTGATAAGATCGGTGGAGTTAATTACGGAGAATGGTGAGCCAACATTTAATAAGAGAATTCTCGATAGTTTGTTAAAGATCTCACTGCGGGACAGTTTATGGGGAGAAATTAATGGCGCCAAGGTTCAATCATGGTGAAATACGAAACATCCGTTCTTAGAGAAAGATCCCCTTAAAGGAGGAGCATCAGCAATGATTGGCGCAGTGTGGCGGCAAAAAGGTGAATATTTAGAACTCCAACAGGGAAGGTTATGCCGACACAGAGACTGTCGCAGCTGTATTGTGGTAGAAAATTGGTGACAATCTATTTCGCATTCATGAAAAGAGATCTTATAAGATCACGTGGATGAGCAGCTGGAAAAAACTAAATAGCAAAACCCCATCTCTTAAAATATTAGCCGTCACTCTATCTATACAGTCATAGACTTACATTATGACAAATATTTAGCATACCAGTAGAAGTACAAGTCCAAATCAGAGTCAAACTCATTTACTAACACTGTGGATTGATAATATAATTAATAGGTACAAGGTGTGACAGTTAATAAAGTTAGTACGGTTATTTGGTTGATCTCACCATGGTGAAATTGCTACTCTGAACACGAGGCAATAAATAATATTGTGTATTTCCAAATACAAGTCTACATTTATCGATCTATTTATCTGGGAGTACAAACATAATATCGTACTTGTAATATTGTTGTATGTTATGGAATCGTTAACGCACGCATTTTAATTAAAACACACAGTAGATCAGGGATGCACAGACTTTTAGGTAACGGGGGCCACTGAGGAAGATTATGAGCCAAGGACGGGCCGCTACAAGGAAAATTAACACTTTTTCTTCTTCTTCTTTTCTCGGGAAATTGTTATTCCCACATGATGGTGGGGGTCTGCCTTTTGTATTTTACGCCGCCACTCAGCTCCTCTGGGGTAGCTCCACAACTTCTCATATTTTGACTTACAACTTCACGCCATCTTGGTTGAAAAATTAACTCCAAACGTTTTGAATTTGTACAAATTACAATACTAATGATTAAGGATCAAACGCTGTAATCATATTTTTTTATTTATTATCACGGCATTACGTCCCTGTAGGGATGTGTCATTAATTTTTTTTTACCCATCACGCCGTGCCCTGTAAGGGGTAGGCAGAGAAAACGGACCTCCACTCATTTCTATCCATGCATACTTCTTTCAATGAATCAATGTGTTCGATCCACGTCATTCTCGGTCGGTCACGTTTCCTTACACCTTTACTTTCAGCCTTATAAATTATTTTTTCTTTGTCATTCTGTTTGCATCCATTCTTTCCACATGCCCAAACCATCTCAACTTATTTACTTTCATCTTTGTCACAACATTTGGGTACTGCCACACCACATTAAAGTACACCAAAGGAATGTAAGGAAGGAATTAATATCTATCAAGTTTTACAAAGAAAGAAAAAATAACAGTCAATGGCATGTTACAAATTACTTACTTAATACTTTTGGAAGAGCAGTAAACTATGAATTTTGTACATGATGATTGAACAAAAACATAAAACTACATTGTTAAGGAAAATTAAAAATATTATTGTCACATCACTAAACACAGAAATTAAATGTCGCACAGAACATCAATTAACATCACAAACAATCCAAAAACACATGACAGACTCTGGCTTCTTCCCGGCGCGGAGTAGGTAAAAGTATAAAATTATCTCTCAGGTATATTTTAAATATTCTTTTGATTTTTCAATATTTTAATTCGTCGGCGGGCCGCAGACAAACTGACGGCGGGCCGCATGCGGCCCGCGCGCCACGGTATGTGCATCGCTGCAGTAGATACATACTCACACTCAACTCATACATGGAACAGACTACGATAATATTATGATCAGAACACAAGAGATTCTAACAATGGACATGGAGTTATATTGTTACCGTATCAAAACTGTTATCCGTCATATGGGGGTATTTATAGTGACGCAAACCAACTGTTTCTTTCTTATTACAAACAATGTATTAGATTAGAAGAATGTAATATTAATTTGCCCGAAGAGGAGGGCGGGAATAGTAAACGAACAAGAAAATTACCGTAAGGAATAGGTAATTAAACATTAACAATATGGTTCCAGGTAAACAATGCTATTGTTATGGTGACTTAATATACATACCTAGTCATAATTAATACAAATAAATTGTAGGTACAAACAAACTAGATTGAAAACATAGAGAATGTACTGAAAAATAACTATAAAAATAAAATAATCCGAGACATAACCAACGATATGGTCGTGGGCAAAGACGAACGTCAGATGAACATTCGGACATGAACATCTGGGACCATTCTTCAGAATTCAGTTTTTTGCGAGAGTTCGGGAGGAAAGGCAAAATATTGAACACCATATCAGAGAGACGCATGGGATGGCTGGGGCACTTAATTAATGAGGCATGAAAATTTCCAGGGGTATTGGAGGGAATGGTCTAGGGTTCGATTGGTAGAGGACGGCCACGTCAGGAATATGTGCAACAGTTATACCAGGACATTGAACAGAAAAAAAAACAGCGGAAAACCGAGATGTTTGGGCTTGCTGCATACCAATCCACAGGATTGAAACCGCAGAAAAAGATTGAAAAAGCAATAGATATCAATTCAAACAAGTCTATTTTTCCTACAAACAACGAAAAGTGCTAAATGGCTTTTTTATTCAAATAGACCTACTTTCCAACAAGAAAAAAGCGAATTCAACCGCTTTTTAACGACTGAAGTTTTTATAGAGGACAAAAAGACATTGTAGGCAGTCGTTTTCTGTTATGTTTTTATATTTAAATTAAGTCGATTTACTTTTCTAAATAAACAATAGAACTATACATCTATACTAATATTATAATCTACACTACTATTATAAAGAGGAAAGTTTTGATTTTTTTATTGTTTGTTTGCATTGAATAGGCTCCGAAACTACTGAACCGATTTGAAAAATTCTTTCACTTTTGGGAAGCTACACTATCCCCGGTGAACATAGGCTATATTGAATTTTCAAAAAAAATTGGGATCCGCTAGTATAAAATATAAGTACCTAGTTAGAAATTCTTGGAAGGGTAAAATCTATGACGTCTGCTATTCAGCTGTTCTAGAAAATATCATGTTGTGTTATAATAAGGGGCAAATTAACATCTCACATAAAAATCCTTTCTTCCAGTTTATTTTTCAACAGTAATAATATTACATAATAGGGACATGATAAAAATAAGGTGTGTTGTAGACTTGTGTATGTTTGAAACTTGTTTTCTCCTTTCACAACACAAGCTTTGATTCTTATTTTTTTTAATAAAGGCAATCCACCCGATGTCGAGTGATTTGTGAAGCTTTGATTCGTATGACAGAAAATGCAGATAGTTTATTTTAAGTTTACTCAATAGTTGGTTGGTGTGCAAAATATCACAGAAAATGTCTTCATAGAAAAAATAAACAAAAGTGTTTCCGTCCAAATCAATACAAAATAGATATAGGTATCTATTAGGATACGAAAATAAAAATGATGCGATACTATAAATGATTATTAATTATGTACCTAAATATCTGGATTATCCGCGTCTACAATTAATAATAATGACGTAGGAATTGATTTCCCGGAATGAATAAGCATTCAGCAGAGCCATTTAAGCCAAAAGCACTACAGCATTTAGGATCTGCAAAACTACAACACATAATAATATAGAATTAACGCTATGCTAAATAAGACTAACAGCGACACTTAGCATTGAATAATACACGACATATTATCATCTTATGTATAAAAATGATTAGCTATTAGCTGTGCGTGTGTCTCGCTACAACTCGAGAACGTCTGGACCGATTTGGATCATTTTGGTTTCAAAATATTCGTTAAAGCTCAGATTGACTATGTTTAAATGGTGAGAAACACATTATTGTTTTCCCATACAAATTCTTGCTGCCTCTCAGATGTGTCACATCGAAAGTTGTACTTGATATGAAGTGAACCAGGTAATCTAGTTTTGTGTAATTTTAACCAAGTCTTGAATGTTTGCCGGTGCTTTTTTACCCATCACGCCGTTTCCCGAAGGGAGTAGGTACGGACATTCATCCTTTCGTGTGGTTAAGAAGTTGTTACCCACACGAAAGACGAAAGGATGAATTTGGAAAGGAAACTTGGAAAGGAAACTTTGCGCAGGTCGGCGCGGGTCGGAATCTGCTTTCTACGAGTTCTTACCCTATCACGGCAAACCTCTTTCGCTTCATTTCATTCAGTCGTTGATTATGATGGATCTTTTACACATTTATTTATCTAGCATTATTTAAGCATAAAAAGTTATTAAGTTATAGTAGGCATACTTAAACACAATATTACAGTCAATACGATTAAAAGATTGGGACCATGTGATGGACCATGACAGATAAAAGCCGGGAGGTGTCACTGTGTTGTTGTATTTTATTATATTATTATCTGCCATTTGACTATTGATAGTTCAGATACCAGGGTTCCAAAGACGACGAAAGTGCTCTCGCGCTGTTTACAAAGCAGAGCATAGAGATTTAGATATGGTGTTTGACAAAGTCTCAGTTTAGCGCAAGATGGGCTATTACGCTTAAGTATCGTAAACGGAAATAAGATTGAAAGAATTTGCACATGTCTGCGTAAGTGTGCCCATGTTAATAATTAATTAATACGTCGGTCGCTATGATAGTAGTGTTGTATGTTGTATGCGGGTGATTCATGTTTAGGTTTGTCGGTTGTGTCCACGCCAGAGTGCGCCGATTAGTAAAAATGCTAATACGAGTGGTGGCACCGGGCACACACGTTCTTCGGTTTACCACAGCGCCAAGGTCAGCGCGAGCACGTCCACTCGCTCGCCTCAAGCAGCCTGTCAACACAACATATTATTACTCTCTTGTCTAACAACGTCCTTAATGTCGGATGACAAAATTTCTACTGGAACGTAGAAACAATGATTTAAACCAAACAAAGACACTTCTATTAAAAATGTAAAAAGTAGATAGTTAATTTTCTTCCTACTCTACATAGTCGAAAAATTCGTTTGTAGTCGATCGCCAAATGCAATTTGTCTGGAGCCCCTTTATCTCTCTGCAGTTCTCATTACTGTTACATTTATCTGATGCTATTTTATATGTCACGTCTGTAACTTTTGTCTTCTCTCTGATCCATTGAGTACATACCCTAAGAAATGTCAATTATTGACTACCTTTGAGTAAAAAAAAATGAAACTTATGACAGGACCGCGATATGGCCGTACGGTTTCGTTGTCCTGCAAGTTGCAACAGAACTCGTCTTTAACAATTATTGTTAAATATCTGACAACTAACTGGAATGGAGCTAGGTCGGCCCTGGCTAGTAGACTAGTGTGGTTTGACGAATAAGAGAGAGGAAAATGTGCAACGCCAGGTCACGAACTGCCGTTCTGTGTCTGTACAATATTATAATACGGTACTGTGTGAATATGTGGGTGTTGGAACGACATTAAAGTTCGCACAGGTGAGCTGCCGCTATAGTCTGATAGCGCAGGGTGAGCCTCCGGCTTTGGAGGCACCACATAATCATCTACGATTCCTACAAATTCAACCTTGCGATTTGATTTCATAATATCTTATCAGCAATTCAATATTTCGGAGTAATTTCATCCTTTTTAGAGTACCTACCCAAAGTGTCGAGATATTTACCTATCAACATTTGTATAATATATCTCAAAAATCTTACCTTTGATAAATACTTTTCTTTTTAGATATGTTTTTTTAAGAATAAATATTCAGAGAAAGAATAGCCGAGTATGTTCTGTACAAACGAAGTAAGAACGAATAGACGAGTAGGTATTTCACTGTTAAAGAAAAGTCAAGTATTTTTAGTAAAAAAAAGAATGAATAAATTTTCAACACGTTTAGAGAATCAAATAAAGATGCATGGGCATAAAACGCGACATTTTCTCGAAATAAACTTACAGCAGAATATCGGACGATATTATCAAGTAGTTGCGCAAAACATTAGAACATGAAAAAAAACTTACCAGTCATTTTGTTTTCTAATGTCATTGTGATCTTATGAACGATATATCAACAACTACTGATGACTGACTATAATACTGTTCGATTTTTAAATGTTATGAACAAACCACTACGGGCTTTCAACCGTCTTCTGCTGTTATTTCGAAGGCTGGCTAAGTGTGATAAAAAAATGGACACAAGAATCCAGACAAACTTAGAACGTTGTATACTAATCTTATGAAGTTTGAGATAAGTGTCATTTGTTTGATAGTTATCGAGCAGGAAATATCGTTCGATTCGATCAAATTCGATGCATGCAATTAATTTATCATTATAGAAATTCAAACTCCCATATTCATAGTTAAGACAGGACAACGTGTGTCGGGTCTGCCAGTTCTTTATAAAAGTTAGTTGAAAAAATAACAAAAAATAATAAAAAACAAAGCTTTGTAAAGTTGTTTCACAACGTTGAAGATGTTAACAAAGCAGTGTTCTCAATTATTTCGATAGTTGTTATTTTCCAGTAGAATCTAACCAATCAAAACATTGGGTTGGTAACGAAGTTATAGATAGTGATCAAGTGCAGAGCTGCTTATCTCGTACGCATGGAGTCACCACACCACATACAGTGCCATAGCACATAGAGAAGCACGAGTCCTCAACAAGGTCCGGTGCTAAAATTTCAATTTTTTTAAATAATGTTTTTGCGTCAACAAAATATGATGAAATGATGAATTTAGTGTCCATCAAAAATGTTCGAAACCTCGGATATTTGTAATAAAACAGGAAATAGAATGATTGAAGACGTGTATCTATAAATAGCCGATTACTTACATAAAATGAAAAACACAAATATAATATCTTCATTTCGTCAGTGATTGGCCATTTCATTCAAATTTAACACGTTTTTTTTACTAATCATTTTTTCCTTTTAGGCTTTTCATCCACATGGGGCATGGATTGAGCCGTCGTTTATAAGTTTATTTAATTTCTTAATTAATAATAATATTGTGATGGGAGTTTTCATTAATTTATCAAAGAATAGATTCGTAATGTATATTTCTAACAAGTTAAGGGATGACAGGCAATGACATGATAGGGGTATTCAACATTTTGGAAGTCAAAATCAGGGTTCTCCGTGATCAAGCGTAATCAACTTCTGTTGGAAACTATTCCATCGAAAACAATTAATTTTTCACCGTCTTAATTTTGAAAAATGTGGGTACTTTATTAGAGAAACAGGTTAAGTCATACATTAATAATGTATTTGGAAAAGGGTTCCTCAGGGGTGTAGTTTTGGACCTACATCAAATCATCTCTGATACAAAAATGTCATTAATTTTTTTAGACAACAATTTTAGCTCTTTTTTTAGTTCTTCTCCGTGTATAACTTTAATTTTGTTAATTAATTAGTATACCTTTTTTGGTTTCCTAATCAATGTTTGCATCAGGTTACTGGCCGGCCCTGTCCATAACACGACAGATGAATGCTGACAGCAGACACGAACAGATATCTAACATTTGAGTATGGTAACGTTCAATGTATTATTTACGTTCATATTCTTTAATAGAAATAATTATGAGGTAAGTAGGTAGGTAGATTATTTGTCTGTGGGTTTCATTGAGGATTATACATAGACAATAGCTAGCAAAACGTCTGCTAGATTTATCACACAACAGTCACGTATATATTTTATGACTCCCGTGGCCTGGATAAGCCACCTCCCTGGCAGACTAATTCAACAAATAATAATGTGTCTCTAAAAGTCCGACCATTTATTTATTTATTCAATTAACGGCTTTCGCCTTTTATAGTTTAAGAGTAACATTTACATACAAAAAACAAACTTTACATATTATACTAAAAAAGGTGAGACAAAAATAAATACAAGATCAGCTGTGTTTACAAAGTAAATAAAAGAATATAAACGATTAAAATATAGATTATACAGATCTTACAAATGAGTATACATTAACATAGGCACCCGCACTTATGTATGCAAGCGGTAGAGTGCACCCGATACCATGTACCATTTCATCGTTTAATGCGAAATAATAATAAGAAACTAAATTAAATGATAATAATTATTACCGCCCGTTCCCTACTAATATCGGATAGGTGACAATACCAAACAATAGGCACGGTGTTCGCACGGGTACAGTCAAACACCTCAAAACCTGGATGTGCGGGTTTTATAACAATTATTCAGAAATAATAACAAGTTGAAAACTTTAAACAAACATTAGGTATACACAATAACATATACAAACACTTATCAAAGTGAAAAATCCATCATAATCAGAGGAGCAATCATCTACCACATTTATATATTATCAAATACTAGCTTATACCCGTCTTGCTTTACGTTTTTGATTCCGATTGTCAGGCTTGATCGGTAGGTAATTAATCAGGTTCTAGTCTAGCTTCCCATGCATTGCTTAACAGACCTCTATAACTGACATAGGCACAGAAAAAGAAAAATGACACTTACAATTATTTCTGTTTTACCGACCTCATAATATTATACGAACCTACCGACATAATTTGCAAGTTTTCATAGAGAGAGAGATAGCTCTGTGGTTTGAATCTTAGATACATTCCCTAATGTGTGATAATTAATTAGGCTCTCCACCCATAGAGGGTGATTTGAGCTATCTGTCAAATTTGCAAAATGGGGAATCATTTTGCAAATTTTTTCATTAAGTAAATCTTTATTTATTGAGAATAATAAGATTTGAATAACATTTATATGTATAACAAATCAATCTACGATTATTTTATTACATTTTCATACCGTAATACCAAGATTCCATTCAACGTTTACATGAGTAATTTTGTTTCCAAAAGTCTTTTTGAGAAATTTGTATGAAGATCCTAAAAAATAGATTTTTTTAAATACCTAGCTCTAAATATATTAAAGTTAATGCAGCAAATTGTATTTAAGAACCTTCTCCAGCATTTTGTACGGCTCTGGGCATATTAATATCTGACGTAGCATTTGTATTTTGAGCGTGATGTTCACATATAGGGTAAAAGTATTGTCAAAGGCAAATAAAAAAACAAACATTTCTAAAATATTATGTAGATTAAGTATTAATTTATTACTCTTAATTAAACAGGAAAAACAGTATCGGAGATAGTACCAGTCAAAGGCGCTAAACTCAAACAATATTGCTACCAATTCCTATTTCATACCTTGTCCTCGCGTCTTTTGCAAGGTTATGTCCCACCGAACGCACCATTGAATTGAAAAATTAATCTGATAGCAACTAAAGATCCGCCGACTTGAACCAACGAGATTTTTCTGGAACTTGGGGGAGTTGATGAGGAAAATTTAATGATCATAATCAACTTCTTTAGAAGCAAACATTTTTTTGTGCAGGTTTAACCTTTTTTTATATTTTTAACATCAGCCCAAGCTAAAGTGCGTATTCTAAATGTTCGTATTCAAAGGACTGCAGGACTTGCACGCACTGACGGATGACGCGGTCCAATGGCTTCGGTCTCTGGAGGTCAAATTGTGAGCGACCATAAGAAGAAGAAGAAGAAGCCCATCAGGCTTTCGTTAAGGACGTATTTTGGAACGAAGCGTATGCAGAATATAAGTATACAAACCTCGATAATGTATGATAATAATTATTGTATGTAGTGATAATCGAGAATAATCGATTTCAAATAAGCAAAAGAGAAGGTGCATTGCGATTGTACCCAACTAAATTTAGACAGAAAATAACCGTAATTATGTAGGTATGTAGGTCTACAAGTCTCGAGGATCGCATTAGCTTTTTTAATAAAATTATTTTGCAACAATATACATAATGGTTAAAACAATAATATGGTATTTATATTTGCGGCTTGTTATTAGTTGCCAAAATATATAACAAAACGAGACAAACAAAATATTGTTTTTTTTTTTTACAAATTTTATTTCGTTAACCGGTTTTAGAAGACCTAGCTACTTCTCCAGGATATAGGATGGAATCGGCGCTCTCCATATTTTTTTCTATCCTGGGATAGAAAAATCGGAAAAAAACTCCTCACAGAGTCCAATATCTTTGATTGATATTGGAAGCTGTAAGGGTGAATTATTTATTGTCCTGGCAGTACACAGGATCCTCAACATGTAGCGCCAGCATCACATGTCACATGTATCAATCCTTGAGCGAATAAAAAAACAAAAGCGTAATCTATTAACTCACTATTTCCATCGTATCTCTGAATTGGACTCTTATCCTTTTTAAAATGAACCGAATAATCCCTTTTAATAGACGATTAGCTGATTTATTTTATCAAATTTTTACGCGGAAGTAGGTACATTTAAATTGTGTAGAAAAAGTATTTTTGTTTGTTCATTCTCTATATTCTCCTGTTTCAATCCTATGGATTGGTTTTCAGCAAAGTCTTACTTCTTATTTTCCATTCCTCCCTTTTCTCGGCTATCCTCTTCTAGTGGCATAGTTCATGTTTTTCTGCACCTGATTTAGGAAGTCCAGTCAGGAGCACCATCTATTTTTATTTTTTTTACTTTTATTTTGAATTCTGGTTAGCTTCACTTCAATGTAGCAAACGCCAAACTATTGTTCTTGGTGAGAACGTAGTGGCTATAATGTTGGTTATATCACGCCCTAGACCAGTGCTCCGCAACCGATGTGCCGTGAGCAAGGTTGCCAGGTGTTCGGTATTTTTGCCCCATGTTCAGTGTTCGGTATGAAAAAAATACCGAACTATGGAGTGTTCGGTATAATTTACTTTCGGGAATAATTTTCATTTTTTCCTAGTGAATTTGCAACCTCCCAGACGAAATTTCGAGAATGACCTTTTTTTTTTTTTAGGGGAAATCTCTACTTTCCAGATAGCAAATTTTGAAAATGACCTTTTTTTTAGGGGAAATTTTTACTTTCCGGATACCAAATTTTAAAAATGACCTTTTTTTGTTTTGGTTCGGTATATTTTTGAAAAAAACCTGGCAACCCTGGCCGTGAGCCGGTCCCGGGTGTACCGCAATCAAATTTCATGTTCACATATTTGATATTTTACGGTACATGTGTGTATATTCGTTACACAATTTAAGTATTTTTTCATCATATTATACCTACCACCAAATATGTAGTGTGGAATTAGAATAATTATAACTACTTAAGTAAATTATTTTTCCCCTTTTCTTTTTTCTACACTTTGTTGTATTATTATGTTGTAATGCATTTGGCATAGACAAAAGCACGTGTTGTTGAACGCTATATTCATGTATGGTATATCATTTGAAAAAAACGGATTGAATAAAAGTCAGCTAATTAAAAAATGTTGCTTCAACAATATATGATCACTATCAACTGTCAAAGTTCACAAGTTCCTTTTGGAAGACCCTCTGTGTAGATACACACTTATACATAGAAAAAAAATAGGACATAATTCCGTTAAAAGTACTTAGCCCCTTACGTATTCAAGTTTAGCCATTCCTGGTATAATTTGTGTATCAATTTAATTAAAAGCAATTGGTATATTTTAGCTTTAGATATGGCGAGACACTCACTGAAGAACTTTGGTGTGA
The DNA here is from genome assembly GCA_963576905.1 of Mystacides longicornis. NCBI lineage: Eukaryota > Metazoa > Arthropoda > Insecta > Trichoptera > Leptoceridae > Mystacides > Mystacides longicornis. The sequence goes on along the minus strand of OY756422.1, from coordinate 30,062,367 downwards.
AAAGGTTACGGAGCACTGCCCTAGATTGTGCGTCGCCAGATTGTCGAGATGGAATAGTTTGCATCAGACGCCATTGAATATGTACATAATATTATTTTTTTAGCTCTGCACTCGTTTTCGATTGATTCGGCTACATAATATTGAAATCCTAATAAAGCGACATAGTTATAATATGTATAGTAGCTCAACTAAAAAAATCATCGGAATGTGAGTGTGTATGTCCGGACGATGGGTGCATATTGGTGCTTGATTTGAATATGATTGAAGGTCAGCGATACCCATTTAAATAAGGCATACTATGCTTCATAGTTCATATTATTATTGTAACGTAACCTCTCACTGCCCCAAATTCTAATCAAAACACATACATTGAAGTTAGAAATATTTATATGACTGACACCCCGAACAAACGATAGTGTTGTGCTGGACTTCGAAGATTTACTTTGATCTCGTAAAATACCGGCAAATGGGCTGGTCCCGTGTTTATCATGATCATGTCTGTCTTAAAAAATAGATGCACCTGGTTCGATTCCCTGTCTCGTAAACGGAACAACTACAGCTGTTTGTACTACGATTTGAATTAATACAGTAGAAGACGGTCGTAAGTCCGTAGTGGTTTGTTCCTTTTAAAAATCGAACATTAGTAATGAATTGTTCGAGTCATAAGTTGTTACATATTCTTTTAAGAAAAAATATAATTAATAACAAAATAATATATTTTTATGTAGTGTAATAATAATTGTACTTATTTAAATTATTTATATACCATTTGATGAATTATTATTACTATTATCCAGATCAACCGATCAAATCTCCCTTAACACCCCCACTAAGGGGAATAGGGAGGCAACAAGACCTCTCCATTGCGCTGGATCTTGTGCAATGTTTATCACCTCCTTCAAAAACAAAAATATTTGGTGTTTATTTATTTTTATTTCATAGCTAAAAAAAAAGGATTTATAACTATAACATTTATAGTATTTGACCAATGTGCAACTAATCCATCATACAACAACATTTTTGGCAATCTTTTTGTCGTTATTGAAATTGGTCATAATACTTTGTCTTCAAACTAGGCAGTCATGAATAAGTATAGATCTATGTTGCAAAGATCCACGGTCATTTTCTTGTTTGGCTTAACCGAGTGCACGAGAAAACGTGGTGGTTTCATACGTATCACAGCACAGCGCGGATGTAAATAAAGCAAACATAGATATTAGAGCTCCTTTAGATAAGCGAGTGTTATCAGCTGCCTCGCGGGCACGTTGCTGGACGGAGGAGCGCAATCCCTTTACAAACACCACCTTCACCAGCTGAGACCTTATTGTGGACAGTCATCATTACACTGACAAGTGCCTCTAATTCTCCAAGTACTTAAATAAATAATGTCAGAGGGTTTCTGAAAAAACGACCATGACCAAATCTGCGACTTGGGTGAATCTCTATCTTGGGGGACGTGGTTGGAATATCAGGCAGCAGAGAGGGTGAGTAAATGGAAAAAAACCCTAAGGGCAGGTTAGGCTAAAGACCATTATCTTTTACTGAAAACAAGTAATATACGAGGGAACAAACCTCTAAAAAACTGGAACAAAACAACACAGTCTACAACAGTGATTCCCAAACTATTTTCTAATTCCTTAAGACGGCTATATATTTTTAAATGCTGGTGTATTAAGGGAGCCGTGCAAAAATCTAATAAATTAAGGGAGCCGTAAACTGAAAAAGATAACGAGCCTCTGGTCCACAATATTGTACCCAGGGTGAGGGGTCCAAGTGAGAATATTTCTTCAGTGAACACCAATGAGTCTACAGTTGTTACATAGGGTGCACCCGTTTATGCATGTTTTCCTACTGGTCCATCACGCGTCTAAGCTATAAACTCCCTCCGAAATCATTTCCGGGCTCCGGTCTTGATTGTACTCAAAGATGTTATCTGAACAATTCAAGCAGATACTGGCTCAACTATGTTATAAAGTTAGCCAAATATTTGATACGCAGATGATTTATTATAAGCAGTGTGAATGACCTATTCAAAGCAACACACAACCGCGAGTTTTTGAAAAAGTGATCGGCAATGCTGGGGCATTTTAGGAGAAGAACCTAACCATTTAGAAATTCGGAAAATTTCTTAAACAGACACCCGATAGATATAATATGGAAAGCAAAGAATGATACCGAAACACAAATAATAAACCTTTGAAATAACGGTAAACAAATATACAAAAATGTTGGCTTTATCCTGACCAAAAACAGCAATGACCCTTCTAAGGAGGATTTCAATTACAAACAACTTGTATTTGGCTGCGTAAAATCATGAAAACTAAATTATAAAATTATTTAAATGATTGCAAGGAATACTAGGTACTTAAACTCATTGATACATTAACTGGTAGGTAAGTGTTTACTGGGATGGATGAGTCCGAAAAGTCAAAACGAAATTATAAAATTATTTAAATGATTGCAAGGAATACTAGGTACTTAAACTCATTGATACATTAACTGGTAGGTAAGTGTTTACTGGGATGGATGAGTCCGAAAAGTCAAAACGAAATTATAAAATTATTTAAATGATTGCAAGGAATACTAGGTACTTAAACTCATTGATACATTAACTGGTAGGTAAGTGTTTACTGGGATGGATGAGTCCGAAAAGTCAAAACGAAATTATAAAATTATTTAAATGATTGCAAGGAATACTAGGTACTTAAACTCATTGATACATTAACTGGTAGGTAAGTGTTTACTGGGATGGATGAGTCCGAAAAGTCAAAACGAAATTATAAAATTATTTAAATGATTGCAAGGAATACTAGGTACTTAAACTCATTGATACATTAACTGGTAGGTAAGTGTTTACTGGGATGGATGAGTCCGAAAAGTCAAAACGAAATTATAAAATTATTTAAATGATTGCAAGGAATACTAGGTACTTAAACTCATTGATACATTAACTGGTAGGTAAGTGTTTACTGGGATGGATGAGTCCGAAAAGTCAAAACGAAATTATAAAATTATTTAAATGATTGCAAGGAATACTAGGTACTTAAACTCATTGATACATTAACTGGTAGGTAAGTGTTTACTGGGATGGATGAGTCCGAAAAGTCAAAACGAAATTATAAAATTATTTAAATGATTGCAAGGAATACTAGGTACTTAAACTCATTGATACATTAACTGGTAGGTAAGTGTTTACTGGGATGGATGAGTCCGAAAAGTCAAAACGAAATTATAAAATTATTTAAATGATTGCAAGGAATACTAGGTACTTAAACTCATTGATACATTAACTGGTAGGTAAGTGTTTACTGGGATGGATGAGTCCGAAAAGTCAAAACGAAATTATAACGTCGTTATCAGAACGGTGTTAGCAATGAGGCAAAAAAAAAATAAACAAAAGCTGGAACACTTTGAAGTCTTCAAGCGGAAGGTTTCAAAGTAAAATAATAATAAAAATAATAATAAAACACTTTATTGGTAAAAATATGCAGAATAATCAACCAAAATTGACAGGCTTATTGCCTAGGGCAATTTCTTCCGACCAACCTAATAAAATCTGCGAGCTTGTGATACAAAATGATTATATTTGAACCTAATCTGATTAAACGACGACCTTTACACGCGATATCAAGCCTTAGGTATTTCAACACAAATACAAACACTGGATTCGAATGGATGGAAACATACGCAGATCTCCAGACAGATTCTGAATGAACCCGAATATAAAACAAGAGTTAGCAGAACGAGGAAGTCAGGAATACTACGGACAATCCAATTACAGAAGACGGTAAGAAACGGGAGGCATCAGTGAGGTATACACGTACTAAGGTTTGCAAAGCTCTAAAAAGGCTTTACCACAACTGAAAAAGAAGCTGAAAACGTACAGAGTAGCATGGTCCTTTAAAAGATTGGGACCACTTCATACAAAAATACAAAATAACTAAAAAGACAAGGGGGGATATTTAATTTTTGTTGTGACATATCCATTACCTACCTAAAGAGATAATAAAGTTAAAGTTCCTTCGATACCTCACTTTGAAATGATTCTAACTAACATTTTAACAAAGATGGTTTTTGTCAAAAATGTTAGATGGAATCTTTACAAAGTGAGGTGAGGAAGTGCGTATGACCGGAAATAGCCCAAATCAAGCGTATCGTAAGCTTCATTTCAGATGAATGAACTAGGTAATTTAACTTCCAATGTTATTGTTTTGTTTGAACTATTTTAAAATCCTCTTTACCAATAATTGGTTTTATTGATCAGACAAAAAATGGAAAATTAATACCTATTTTATCACGATGTCTGAATATTTATGAATGACAGAAAATTCGAAATGTGGAGAAAGACAAAGAAAAAAGGTGAGATTAGTTTTATAAAATACTAGCTTTCCCGACAGACGTTGTCCTGTGGACCCTGTGGTCCTAACCTAACCGGCGCACTGTGGAATATGGTAGAACAGTCGCAAATATTTAATGGTTTTGTAGGTACACATTTTCCACTTTTTTTTAATTGCATTTGACAAAATAAATGTTAACCATTATAATGATATCAAATTTCTACATTTTTAACATTTATATGTATATAATATTCGAAGTGGTTGGTGACCCAGCTGTTACAACGCCGGCTTTCGTACTGCGGACGTCGTGGTTCGATCCCTGGTGCCGACCATCTTCCTCTTTCACGACACAAGCTTTCAGTACCTTACTGTGAAAGAGTCAAGGAGTGTATTTGTGTTCACTTTGAGTGAGCAGATTCATTTTAATAAAAAAAAAAAAATATATATATATATATATATATATATATATATATATATATATATATATATATATATATTTATGTCAGACGGCATATGTTGGCTCATCTGATTTTAACACACCAAGGTTGATCAACCTTTTACCTGGAATATATAATTACCTGGTTGATACATAAATTTGAAAGTTACACCCCCGCGTTACGATTACGTTTAGCTTCCTATATACTCTATTCTCCACTTATATATTCAATTATTTACTGTCTATTTTTAAAGAACACTAGTTGATCAAGAGTTGTTAGCTCTTACAACGTTGCCAAATCGATCTCACTAACACACTCACGATAGCATAATACATCTGCTATTGTAAACGTAGAATTGGTAGGTAGGTTTCTATATCTGATCGTAATATTCACACATCGCTGTTGGTTTCATATTTTCCGTATTATTGAGGACCTATATGTACCTACCTACCTACTTTATTTTTGTTGTGATTTAGACTCGTATATTTTTTTACTTGGCTAGCGTTTATGACAATATTTTTTTAAAGTATTTTAGAGTAGGTATTTAGATTTTTTCTAACGAGAAGTTTATGAGAATAGCGTTTATTATAAATTGATGAGAAGAAATAAATCATAAAGGCTTTAACTTGGAATCTATTTGGTCTACAGAGACAAATCTAGTTATCACATTGTAGCAAATTTACTCTTTTTTAAAAACGCGCTAAAATGTTTTTTTTTCAAAAAATAGTGCTTTACGGTTATATTCGCCAAATAATAAAAACATAGCGATTTTTTCGCGGTTTTTCGATTTTTGACAAAGGTGCATTCGGCGCTCGAGGTCAAAAACTTGGATTATTCATCAGACCAACATCATCCCGAAGACGACTAAGACCCTCATACACCGTGTTTCTTTCCTTCGAAGCAGAGCTGAGGGATTTGGACATGACGTGGGTGGAGGTCTTGTCCAAATGCCTCCCTATGCCCCCAAGTGGGGTCACAAATGGAGTATTGATTGATTGATTATAGTTCATCCAACACCAGAGTCGAGATATTTAGAAATTTGATATTACAAGTTTGCAAAAAAACATAACTACCTTATTTGACGCATTCTGTAATGTATAAAGTCACTGTACTATAATGGGTTTAATTATCAAAGCTGCTTAGTATCTTATTAAATCTTATTTATCGGACATAATACTCTAAAATACCGATTTGAGGGGTTAAATAAAACTTTGCAGTATTACGATATTTTTTTTTTTATCCGAAATATATTTTCGGCCGACTATGCGACCATCTTCAGCGGAGAGTTATTATAAACTTTAATTACTCTCCGCTGAAGATGGTCGCATAGTCGGCCGAAAATATATTTCGGATAAAAAAAAAAAAATATCGTAATACTGCAAAGTTTTATTTAACCCCTCAAATCGGTATAATGGCTAAGTATTACAAAGTTTCAAGTAACGTTTTTGAAGAATACTCTAAAAGTTACACTTTTCAATTTACAATTTCATTCATGAATAAAATATATATATTTTTTTAAATTTTGCGTGATGTTCATCCAACACCAAAGTTGAGATTTTTTTAAATAGATATTGCATTTAAAACAACGCTGTTAGGCGTCCCTAATGTATTTTTTATTATTTTTAGCAGAGAGATAAGCCTTTAATACTATAATTCATAGTAAATAACCGCAATATAGGTACAAACGCGAATTAAATATACCTACCAGCTAATTTGTGTTTCATTGATAATAGTATGAGCTGATTCGGGACCTTGGCGGTTTGTGTCTGATAATCACTTGATCAATCAATCAATACTCCCTTTGTGACCCCACTTGGGGGCATAGGGAGGCAACAAGTGCCCTCCACTGCGCTCTATCTCTAGCAGTTTCAATGACCTCCTCCCACGTCATGTCCAAATCCCTCAGCTCTGCTTCGAAGGAACGAAACACGGTGTGGGAGGGTCTTCCTCGTCTTCGGGACCCTGATGGGAGGAAGAAAGTTCGTGATGCGGTGGTACCATCTAATATTCATGATTCTTCTGAGGCACATTGTCTCAAAGGCAGATACCTTTTGTGCCTGGGCTTTGGTCAGGTGCCATGACACACACCCATATAAAAGAATAGGCAACACACACGCATTAAACAGTTTACATTTCGTCTCAACACTAAACGCCGACGCCTTCCATATCTTGGTCATGTTGTTGAAGGCACCACTTGCCATATCGATAGGTACTTATCGGGAGCTCAGCCCCGAGGTCACCAGTGGTGGTAATGGTTGCTCCCCGGTATTTAAATTTATCCACCCTGGAGACCTGGCGACCATAAATGGTTATCGGTAGCTGTTTATCGGGGCAGGCTTTATTTGCCATGAGCTTCGTCTTACTGGCATTGACTCGAAGGCCAAGGCGTGCTGTTTAATTGCAGAGTCTCGAAACACTGCGCTGTAGTTCCTCCACTGTCGTATTGAACAACGCTAGGTCGTCCGCGTACTCCAGATCGCACATTTCGCCCACGGGACCATCTGTAGGATTCCTCTGTGTTATTGGTATACCTCTTGCTCCTCGCATGGACTTTCTCAAGAGGAAGTCAAGCTATCAAGCGGTGGCGCCTTGAGACATGAGACATAACTGCATCCAGACTGTCGTAAAAACAGTCCTTAGCTGCAGCATCCGTATCGTCAGTGGGGGCATAATCACTTGATAGTCAATGTTATATCTATATTTGGAAGAATTTCGCGTGTAACAATAATTATTCAGAGCCCCGTATCGTAACCATTCAATGGTTAAAAGGGAGTGCGACAGGCATTATATTATATTCTCACCCGACCTCTTCAACCTCTACATACATACACTTCACGAGAAGAGCCCAGGATGGCTGGCATAGATGGGCCACAATAGAAAATAAAATACCTACAATCTACGATTTGCTGATGACACCTCCTTGGTCGCGTCAAGTGTACGAATGCTGGCAGGGCTGTTCCACCAAGAAAAGATGGAATGTTGAGATTGCTCAGAGAAGGACCGAGCAAAGGACTAAGCCAATCCTCATATAGTTAAACATCTCCATTTTTTTTAAGTAGATAGGGATCTATAGGTATGTGAGTAGATAATATTTTGATATACCTAAATTTACAATAAAAAATGATTTAGTCTAAAAATAAACTCATATAATCAATTTAAACAATGTCGATTCCTTTGAAAATAAAAGAATAAAATAATACGTAAGTATAAAAATCTTTTTTAATAAACCACGTTATTCATTTGGACTAAAAAATTGAAAATCTTCTTTATGGTCGAGAGTGGATTGTCGCATTGGAAAGAGAAGAAGAGTATTGTAGATGTAAAATATCAAACTGTCATCCAAAGCAAGCAAGTATACAAAATGTCAGTAAAATAAGATGATAAAAATATTGGTCACAAAACGATATCACATAATATTGATCAACCTTCTCGTATCCCATTCAAAACAATAATAATCAAGTGCGTAAATACGATTCATTCATAAAATCGTAATATTGAAAAAAAAAATTATTTATTTATTTATTTTACTAGAGGTCCGCCCCAGCTTCGCACGGGTAGATAGATACTTAAAAATAATTTAGTTTTCATACAGATCCCTAACTTTTTCAAAATATTTTATAGCATAATGTTAATCTGGAATAATAATTATTGCATTGCAATGTATCGTGTTACGTCACTTTACCACCGTGACTACTTTGCGCGGTATTTCTACTAAACTTGATAATATGACACCCCTCAGTCCCCTCCCGCTCCCTTACGCACTCTGCATCGGATAAGTTGAGATGATAAGAGACTATGCTTTTTTTCCAATACTCACATTTTTAAACTCGTGATAACTTTCGAATGGAATGTCCGAATTGAATAATTCAAAAAGTTATACAAACATATTGAAGCAGACTTGAATATGAACTAATTTATTTTAATAAGGAGTAATACCGAGATACCAATAAAAACCATTTTATAGAGGTGACATTTTATTGATTTTTTTTAAATAAAAAAACACTTATTGTGGCATAACTATTATAGTTAGACATATGCTGTCGCGATACTTTTTGTAAATAATGATGTCTTCTACAAAATTGTGGGACATTGTTTTATTCTATCATCATTAGTTTTCACAGCGTTCGCGATAAAAAGAATATTTTAGGTAAATTTTTTACACCTTGGGTTACATTATTGAAGTTTTCGTAGGTTACACATTTTTTTTTGGAAATTAAATATAACCTATGTTCACCGCCGATATTGTAGCTTCCCAAAAGTGAAAGAATTTTTCAAATCGGTTCAGTAGTTTTGGAGCCTATTCGATGCAAACAAACAAACAAAAAATCAAATCTTTCCTCTTTATGTATTAGTATAGATTTTTTTTTTCAATATTGGCAATCCAACCCCTCTGGGCTGATTTAGATTAACAACTAAAAAAAAGTCATAATTCAGCATAACAGGTTTGCACCCTTTTCGCTGAATAATGAGAAACAATACAAAATATATAGGCATATAAAAAAAAAATACAGGCAATGAAACATTGGTAAAAATAATATGAAAAAAAAACAATATTATTATAACATTATAAAAAGTTACTAAGTATGTAGTTAAAAGTACATTATTATGTCTATGATACAAACAATAATTGTTATTATTGGTGCGCGATAGGGTGAGAACACGTAGAAAGCGGATTCCGACCCGCGCCGACCGGCTCATAGATTGTTGTCTATGGTCTCAATGGATTTAAATGGGCATGCCGGAAAGCGGGTTTCCGCTTTCTCTGTGGGTATCCCCATTCAAATGCATAGAAACATTCTTTGCGCCGGTCGGCGCGTGTCGGAATCCGCTTTCTACGTGTTCTTACCCATAGATCTGACAACATGCACCGGCACAGGTAATCACCTGGACAGTATTCACTACAGTTGCATACATAGGTACATAATTATCAACACAGAGCGCAGTGACACTTAATAATAATACTGTTTATTAAACTAGTAATGTGAGCGCGCACATCGATGAAATCCAATCATCGATATTTCGATTTATGGAAGATGCTTGGACAGAAATTTTCGTGTTACTCTTTACTCGCATGGATAAATCGACAACATATACAAAATAAAATTACATTATATTAAGAACATAATGGTTTAGACTTATAAGCTAAAAAATACATAAATAATAATATATACATACACATCAATAACCAAGTGGCACAAATGAAACCTCATGATATCAATAAATATAAAGCTGGAATGCAAAAAAAAAAAAAAAAAATTTAAGAAATAATAAAATAAATAAAATGAACAAATATTCACTTAATTATAAAATATACGGCCTCTTTAAACTTGTTATATACTACATTGAATATGTCAATTTGTTCGGATATATAATTAAAAAGTCGAACTGCTTTATTTATTGGAGAATAAGTAATCAGATTAGTTCTTCCAGTTGAACAGTAAAACAAATTGTGATGACGAGATCTCCCATAGCAGTCAGGGACATACAGTTGTATCTGTTCTAAAATTTCTGGGTTACTTATGGAACCGTGTAATAGTTTAAAGAAATGTCGAATCAAATATTCGTCTCTACGTTTGTGGAGAGTAGACAGACCCAGACACCCATTAATAAACAGAGATGGAAACATGTATGTAACATACCCATACGTCAGTTTGTAGTAATACCTAGCAAATTTTTTTTGGAATTTCTCTAACTTTAGAATGAGTGTGGTTTCATATGGAGACCATATTATAGATCCAGATTCTAAGACAGAGCGCACTAAGGACTCGAAAAGTAATTTTAAAGTATTGGGATTTTGAAAATGACTTGTACTTCTGATAATGAACCCGAGCATTTTAAAAGCCTTATCCACGACATTTTCGACGTGCTTTCGAAATGATAAGATACTGGTAAATGTAATCCCTAGATCCTTCACTTCAGATATTCTATCCAGTTTTGAGTTTTCCATGACATAATCATATACAATGGGATTTTTTATTTTGCTGTATGACATTACATGACATTTGGGGGCACTAAATTTCAATTTATTTACGTTAGACCATTCTACGATCGAGTCAATGTCACCCTGAAGTAACTTTGCATCATTCAAACAAGTAATCTCCTTAAACACTTTCAGATCATCAGCGTAGAGAAGAAATTTGCAGTTATTTATATTTTTATATATGTCATTTATAAATATTGTAAACAGTAGTGGGCCCAAGTTTGAGCCCTGGGGTACACCTGAATAAGCAAAATATTTCTGAGAGTCGTAACCACAGTATCTTACATATTGCTGTCTATTATGAAGATAGCTTGCCACATATACTATCATTTTGTTACATAAACCTACGTCATTTAGCTTCTGAATAAGTATGTCGTGATCTACTTTATCGAACGCTTTTTGAAAGTCCGTATATACTACATCTACCTGTGACCGCTCATCCAAATATGTCCCTACGTAAGTATTGAAGCACAATAAATTTGTGACAACAGATCTGGTAGGTCTGAAGCCGTGTTGCTCATTTATGAGAAGATGTTTCACAGAGTCCCATATTCTTTTATGAAGTATAATTTCCAGTAGTTTAGCTGGTGTAGATATGATAGCAATAGGCCTATAGTTCTGTATATTCGATTTGTCGCCCCCCCTTATGTATTGGGTTCACTTTTGTGGTTTTCCATAATGTTGGAAATATTCCCGACTTAAAAGACAAATTAAACAAGAAATGGAATATACCCCGGAACTCCATTGAGGATTTTTTAAGTAAATACGCCGGAATTTGGTCAGGTCCAGACGAACGAGTCGATTTAAGTTTTTTAAAACTATAGTCCAGTTCACTGAGAGAAACATTGAAACCATTACAAAAATCACCCTCTGCAGATACATTGGAATAGTTATCAATATCTAACAAAGGTGGAACATGATTATAAACTGAGGAAAAATAATATGAGAACGCATTTGATACATCCTGTGGGTCCGAGTACGTTTTATCGTTCAAGGACATTTGTTCCGGATATTCCGAAGATACTTTTCTACTGGCAATATAATTCCAAAATTGAGATGGATCTCTACAAATATTGCTTTCTGTTCGATCTAAATAAGTTGTAAGAATGTAAATCATGCGTATTTATTAAAATGTTCAATCATTTGTACCACTCTCATACGTGTTTTTAATTGTTTATCTTCGCATTTTGATAAAGTTCCCCCAAGCCTAGCGATGTTTAAGTGTAATAGTATTGGTAATGTCTTCGTTACGCAACTGAGCCAAACAAAATATGCGCATTCAACAAAAGGTTCGCGCGTTCGTATAGGCGTTGTTTCTGATCTTAATACAAATGTTATCACATTTTTACAAATGTGGGGACTTGCTACATTAATTTATTTACTTTCGTGGATGGCATTGATACAGTAATATGATTTGGCAACGTTGCAATTTTTGATCGATTATTGTTGTTTAATAAATTGTCAAAATGATTTCCTAAGTGAGAATGTATATTTCAGATAAAAAGGTATATCGGAGTGTATATATGGTCACACAAAATGTCAAATATTGGCTCAAAATGAGTTATAGGCAGGAATCGGCTCAGGATCACGTGGTGATACCGAAAATGTAAAAATCTCATTTTGACTCTGATCAAGTATGTGACAAAAGAGCCAACAAGTAGAAATGAGCCAACATCCCCGGTAATTCACAGACGGTTTGAGCCACGAAGTGCTAGTTGACAAACATATATATATATATATATATATATATATATATATATATATATATATATATATATATATATATATATATATATATATTTATGTCAGACGGCATATGTTGGCTCATCTGATTTTAACACACCAAGGTTAATCAACCTTTTACCTGGAATATATAATTACCTGGTTGATACATAAATTTGAAAGTTACACCCCCGCGTTACGATTACGTTTAGCTTCCTATATACTCTATTCTCCACTTATATATTCAATTATTTACTGTCTATTTTTAAAGAACACTAGTTGATCAAGAGTTGTTAGCTCTTACAACGTTGCCAAATCGATCTCACTAACACACTCACGATAGCATAATACATCTCCTATTGTAGACGTAGAATTGGTAGGTAGATTTCTATATCTGATCGTAATATTCACACATCGCTGTTGGTTTCATATTTTCCGTATTATTGAGGACCTATATGTACCTACCTACCTACTTTATTTTTGTTGTGATTTAGACTCGTATATTTTTTTACTTGGCTAGCGTTTATGACAATATTTTTTTAAAGTATTTTAGAGTAGGTATTTAGATTTTTTCTAACGAGAAGTTTATGAGAATAGCGTTTATTATAAACTAGCTGATACCCGTCTTGCTTTACGTTGTTGATTTGGCTAGTCAGACTTGAGCCGTAGGTTATTGAACAGGTTTTGTATGCAGCTTTCCCCTTCTCAGGACCAGTAGGCCTAGACAAAATGCATTTGGCAATAGACTACAAACTACTTCGACAATGTAGAGTAGGAAGAAAATTAACTGTCCACTTTTTATATTTTATATTATAAGGATCATTGTTTGGTTTGAATAAATGTTTATATGTTCCAGTGGACAGTTAATTTTTTCGCACTATACATTAGCGATATCTTTGTTTGTAGTCGAACGCCAATTTGAATTTGTCTACGGCGGCATTTCACGCTAAGATTTAGAATGTGTACCCAGCTAATGTTTCAAAAAAGGAAAAAATAAGAGTCACTGCTAAATATGCGAAAAGTTTGAAAAACTAATGTCACTTTCAATATTTAAGTATAAAAAAAATAGAAGATGAGGAAAAATTAATACTCACTGTTGAATACGCGAAAAAATTAAAAGAAGAATGTAGTTATACATAGGTACCTACCTACCTAGTATTATATAATACGTGTCGTTGTTCCTAATGAAAACCTGTTTGTAGATATAGGTACCTACCTACCTAGTATTATATTATGTATAGTTAGTTTGACCTACTTATGACTGTAGTGATACATTTAATGAGGTACCTTAGGAGAGAGAGGGTGCAAGCGAACACTGCTTTACCGGCTTTAGTCATCTGTCATGGCGTACATATTTTATAAGAAGTTTCGGTGAAAATCTTTATAAAATAAGAATTAAAAGACTTCTACTTATATTTTTTGTATTTCAAATCAAACTTCGATTGATTTTGTACATTTTCATACCGTAATGCTACAGTTCTACACAAAATTTAGACGTATAATTTTACTTTTAAAACATGACTTTCTCATTTTTGTATGAAGATTTTAAATTTTTAGAAATTTGTAAATAATTTAAAATATATTTAATGAAATGTAAATATTTGTATCTCAGATTACCACAATTGTATTTGCGAAAAACTGCGAAGAAAAATATTCAACGCAGAACCTACGGTTTTAGCGTGATGCTCTTACATACAGTTGGAGTGAAACAAATAAATAAATAAATAAATAAATAAATAAATAAATAAATAAATATACATACATTACTGAATTATTATGTAGATTGATGAGAAGAAATAAATCATAAAGGCTTTAACTTGGAATCTATTTGGTCTACAGAGACAAATCTAGTTATTACATTGTAGCAAATTTACTCTTTTTTAAAAACGCGCTAAAATGTTTTTTTTTTCAAAAAATAGTGCTTTACGGTTATATTCGCCAAATAATAAAAACATAGCGATTTTTTCGCGGTTTTTCGATTTTTGACAAAGGTGCATTCGGCGCTCGAGGTCAAAAACTTGGATTATTCATCAGACCAACATCATCCCGAAGACGACTAAGACCCTCATACACCGTGTTTCTTTCCTTCGAAGCAGAGCTGAGGGATTTGGACATGACGTGGGTGGAGGTCTTGTCCAAATGCCTCCCTATGCCCCCAAGTGGGGTCACAAATGGAGTATTGATTGATTGATTATAGTTCATCCAACACCAGAGTCGAGATATTTAGAAATTTGATATTACAAGTTTGCAAAAAAACATAACTACCTTATTTGACGCATTCTGTAATGTATAAAGTCACTGTACTATAATGGGTTTAATTATCAAAGCTGCTTAGTATCTTATTAAATCTTATTTATCGGACATAATACTCTAAAATACCGATTTGAGGGGTTAAATAAAACTTTGCAGTATTACGATATTTTTTTTTTTTTATCCGAAATATATTTTCGGCCGACTATGCGACCATCTTCAGCGGAGAGTTATTATAAACTTTAATAACTCTCCGCTGAAGATGGTCGCATAGTCGGCCGAAAATATATTTCGGATAAAAAAAAAAAAATATCGTAATACTGCAAAGTTTTATTTAACCCCTCAAATCGGTATAATGGCTAAGTATTACAAAGTTTCAAGTAACGTTTTTGAAGAATACTCTAAAAGTTACACTTTTCAATTTACAATTTCATTCATGAATAAAATATATATATTTTTTTAAATTTTGCGTGATGTTCATCCAACACCAAAGTTGAGATTTTTTTTAAATTGATATTGCATTTAAAACAACGCTGTTAGGCGTCCCTAATGTATTTTTTATTATTTTTAGCAAAGAGATAAGCCTTTAATACTATAATAATTCATAGTAAATAACCGCAATATAGGTACAAACGCGAATTAAATATACCTACCAGCTAATTTGTGTTTCATTGATAATAGTATGAGCTGATTCGGGACCTTGGCGGTTTGTGTCTGATAATCACTTGATCAATCAATCAATACTCCCTTTGTGACCCCACTTGGGGGCATAGGGAGGCAACAAGTGCCCTCCACTGCGCTCTATCTCTAGCAGTTTCAATGACCTCCTCCCACGTCATGTCCAAATCCCTCAGCTCTGCTTCGAAGGAACGAAACACGGTGTGGGAGGGTCTTCCTCGTCTTCGGGACCCTGATGGGAGGAAGAAAGTTCGTGATGCGGTGGTACCATCTAATATTCATGATTCTTCTGAGGCACATTGTCTCAAAGGCAGATACCTTTTGTGCCTGGGCTTTGGTCAGGTGCCATGACACACACCCATATAAAAGAATAGGCAACACACACGCATTAAACAGTTTACATTTCGTCTCAACACTAAACGCCGACGCCTTCCATATCTTGGTCATGTTGTAGAAGGCACCACTTGCCATATCGATAGGTACTTATCGGGAGCTCAGCCCTGAGGTCACCAGTGGTGGTAATGGTTGCTCCCCGGTATTTAAATTTATCCACCCTGGAGACCTGGCGACCATAAATGGTTATCGGTAGCTGTTTATCGGGGCAGGCTTTATTTGCCATGAGCTTCGTCTTACTGGCATTGACTCGAAGGCCAAGGCGTGCTGTTTAATTGCAGAGTCTCGAAACACTGCGCTGTAGTTCCTCCACTGTCGTATTGAACAACGCTAGGTCGTCCGCGTACTCCAGATCGCACATTTCGCCCACGGGACCATCTGTAGGATTCCTCTGTGTTATTGGTATACCTCTTGCTCCTCGCATGGACTTTCTCAAGAGGAAGTCAAGCTATCAAGCGGTGGCGCCTTGAGACATGAGACATAACTGCATCCAGACTGTCGTAAAAACAGTCCTTAGCTGCAGCATCCGTATCGTCAGTGGGGGCATAATCACTTGATAGTCAATGTTATATCTATATTTGGAAGAATTTCGCGTGTAACAATAATTATTCAGAGCCCCGTATCGTAACCATTCAATGGTTAAAAGGGAGTGCGACAGGCATTATATTATATTCTCACCCGACCTCTTCAACCTCTACATACATACACTTCACGAGAAGAGCCCAGGATGGCTGGCATAGATGGACCACAATAGAAAATAAAATACCTACAATCTACGATTTGCTGATGACACCTCCTTGGTCGCGTCAAGTGTACGAATGCTGGCAGGGCTGTTCCACCAAGAAAAGATGGAATGTTGAGATTGCTCAGAGAAGGACCGAGCAAAGGACTAAGTCAATCCTCATATAGTTAAACATCTCCATTTTTTTTAAGTAGATAGGGATCTATAGGTATGTGAGTAGATAATATTTTGATATACCTAAATTTACAATAAAAAATGATTTAGTCTAAAAATAAACTCATATAATCAATTTAAACAATGTCGATTCCTTTGAAAATAAAAGAATAAAATAATACGTAAGTATAAAAATCTTTTTTAATAAACCACGTTATTCATTTGGACTAAAAAATTGAAAATCTTCTTTATGGTCGAGAGTGGATTGCCGCATTGGAAAGAGAAGAAGAGTATTGTAGATGTTAAAATATCAAACTGTCATCCAAAGCAAGCAAGTATACAAAATGTCAGTAAAATAAGATGATAAAAATATTGGTCACAAAACGATATCACATAATATTGATCAACCTTCTCGTATCCCATTCAAAACAATAATAATCAAGTGCGTAAATACGATTCATTCATAAAATCGTAATATTGAAAATTTTTTTTATTTATTTATTTATTTTACTAGAGATCCGCCCCAGCTTCGCACGGGTAGATAGATACTTAAAAATAAATTAGTTTTCATACAGATCCCTAACTTTTTCAAAATATTTTATAGCATATGTTAATCTGGAATAATAATTATTGCATTGCAATGTATCGTGTTACGTCACTTTACCACCGTGACTACTTTGCGCGGTATTTCTACTAAACTTGATAATATGACACCCCTCAGTCCCCTCCCGCTCCCTTACGCACTCTGCATCGGATAAGTTGAGATGATAAGAGACTATGCTTTTTTTCCAATACTCACATTTTTAAACTCGTGATAACTTTCGAATGGAATGTCCGAATTGAATAATTCAAAAAGTTATACAAACATATTGAAGCAGACTTGAATATGAACTAATTTATTTTAATAAGGAGTAATACCGAGATACCAATAAAATGCATTTTATAGAGGTGACATTTTATTGATTTTTTTAAAATAAAAAAACACTTATTGTGGCATAACTATAATAGTTAGACATATGCTGTCGCGATACTTTTTGTAAATAATGATGTCTTCTACAAAATTGTAGTACATTGTTTTATTCTATCATCATTAGTTTTCACAGCGTTCGCGATAAAAAGAATATTTTAGGTAAATTTTTTACACCTTGGGTTACATTATTGAAGTTTTCGTAGGTTACCCATTTTTTTTTTGGAAATTAAATATGGCCTATGTTCACCGCCGATATTGTAGCTTCCCAAAAGTGAAAGAATTTTTCAAATCGGTTCAGTAGTTTTGGAGCCTATTCGATGCAAACAAACAAACAAACAAACAAAAAATCAAATCTTTCCTCTTTATATATTAGTATAGATTGACAACTAAAAAAAAGTCATAATTCAGCATAACAGGTTTGCACCCTTTTCGCTGAATAATGAGAAACAATACAAAATATATAGGCATATAAAAAAAAATACAGGCAATGAAACATTGGTAAAAATAATATGAAAAAAAAACAATATTATTATAACATTATAAAAAGTTACTAAGTATGTAGTTAAAAGTACATTATTATGTCTATGATACAAACAATAATTGTTATTATTGGTGCGCGATAGATCTGACAACATGCACCGGCACAGGTAATCACCTGGACAGTATTCACTACAGTTGCATACATAGGTACATAATTATCAACACAGAGCGCAGTGACACTTAATAATAATACTGTTTATTAAACTAGTAATGTGAGCGCGCACATCGATGAAATCCAATCATCGATATTTCGATTTATGGAAGATGCTTGGACAGAAATTTTCGTGTTACTCTTTACTCGCATGGATAAATCGACAACATATCGATACTTGAAAGGCCAATTAGCGTAAGCGACAAAAACCCAATTTTACAGGAGAGGTTTTTTTTGTTTAAAAAATTAAAAAAAAATCTAGGACTCTTGAGGTTTTGCCACACATTCATTAAAAATATAACAAATCGATGTGTTAATGATTCTTATATAAATAAGCATGCTTTCTGGTACTTATGGTGCTTACGATAATTTTGCCGGACTAATTAGCTCACCGAAATGTACGTTCGCGTCGGTTACGCTAATTTTGTATGGGATTTACATGTACGAATCATGATTATGAATGGTACAGTAAAAATAAATAAATAAATAAATAACACTCTTCTATACATAGGTGTCAGTATAGCCGGCGGAACTTAATGCTTGAAGCATTGTCTACCAGTCAACCGGTCCCGTCCAATCTGAGAAAGGATTCCAACCCCGAGTAGAAATTTCAAGTGAAAAAACACATTGAAAATTTCTGACCCGACCGGGAATCGAACCCGGGACCTCTTGATCTGAAGTCGGAGCCTTTGCCACTAGGCTACCGAGGTCGGCAGTACAGTACTGAATAAACTTGGTATACTCTTAATATTACTTACTTAATAATATAGTTATGCTAAGGGATAGGTACCGCTTGGCTCATTGAATTCTTAGAGATACTTTTTTTTTTTTTTTACTGTGATGCATAACTATTGTATTTTTTCTTCTTCTGTTTTGTAAATTGTATGTAAAAGCAACCATTGGTTGCGTAGATTTCAAATAAATAAATAAATAA
The DNA here is from genome assembly GCA_963576905.1 of Mystacides longicornis. Lineage (NCBI taxonomy): Eukaryota > Metazoa > Arthropoda > Insecta > Trichoptera > Leptoceridae > Mystacides > Mystacides longicornis. The sequence goes on along the minus strand of OY756422.1, from coordinate 30,043,080 downwards.
ATAGTAATTTACTCCAATTGTAAATAGCAAACTCCAGACAGTACCAGGTTATGTTTTTGAATAAACTAAATATAAACCTATAAAAATGTTAAATTTTTTAACCTTTTGTATTATATTGAAAAAAAAACACCTTTCTTAAACAATATTACGATTAAAAATAGTAAATTTAATAATCAAACATTAAATTAAAAAAAATGCACAGTTATTGAACTTCACGTCTTCTTCATCGGTTTCGGGGAGCTCGTCAGAATTTGTGGTTGAACCGCTATGATATCTCTCGGGAATAATCATTTTGTCACACAGATTCTTTAAATCCTTAAATTTTGCCTCATTTATTTTAAAATTAGTGTTGTATAGTGAGGGCCATATTCTATTAATTGAATATTTTGTCAGGTTATTTTTAATGCAAATGTTATCTTTATAGTTAATGTTATCTTGCCGTGAGGTTGTCGGCGAAGAATAGCACCTGTGCTCTTTTTGCTGATTTTTCGAACATCCTGTAAGAGGCAGGAAATCGAAAAATCACATCAGGACCGTGAGGTTGACCACTGCACGTCCTTAAATCTCAACTGGTCAGAAAAGGCACAATGAGCCTCGGACGCCTTCAAGCGCAATGGAGAGCTCTTAATGCCTCCCTATGCTCCCGAGTGGGGCTTATGCCCCCGCATTGCTGGTTGGTTTGGGGGTAGTTCGCGGCGGGATTGATTTGTCCGGGGCCGGCTTTTTGGTTTGATTGCTTTGATCGAGCTAGGAGGTCGGTTTCGTGCGGGTCGGGTTTGCTGCGCATTTGTCTCCACCGGGTTGGCTTGCGGTGTGCGGGGTGCCTTAAAGGGAGAATGTAATGTATCTTTATAATGCAAATGTTATCTAATTTTCAAAATAACCGTAGGTACATTAGAAAATGTTGGCCTTTTCCAATATTGGTTTTCGCAGGTTATTGAATTTTATTTTGTGATTATTTGGGATGTAAACTGGACAAAATGATTTCCAGTCAAGGAAGATGGCGTGTTTCAAAATATGAAAATTATAGTTATTTGGCCTTGTTCTCGAGTTTTTAACCAAAGTAGACTACTCAGAAGATGATCTACCTGTGGTATATGTAATGCGTTTTATTTTGTCGTGTATATCGCAAACACATTTCAGAGTCTTAAAGAGAAATTGCTGACACACTTTATGATTTTTTTGTGCCAAGAAATGTAATACTCATACATTTTATGACGTTTACTTTGTCCAGCAACTCTTTTCCTTTTAATAGGATTTTCTTTTGTACACGTCAGAAGCCAGTTTTTCTGTCTTTCGGTATTAACCCTTCCCCAATAAAAGCTGTAAATATGCATTCTATCATCTTCGGTGAAATTATTAGCACAGCTGTTCCCACAGTTTTTCTCCAGACATGGATTCGGTTGAACAGATTTCCCTTAACCAATACATTTTTCGGAACGTTTAATCTTCATTTTAGATTTTCTTTTCTCTTTCCGCATTCCCGATTCACCAACAATGTCTGAATCCGGATTTCTTGTTTCCAAATTTTTGTCGCTATCCTCAGAAGATTCTTTAAGGGTATCATCGTCTGGTCTCCAAGATTCTTCTGATAAAGAGAAATCTTCAAAATCGTCAGAAAAATTATCGATCAAGGACTCATTAACTGCCGCTACAGCAGCCCGATTCACGGAAAAGTTTAAGTCTAAGTTCGAACGAAGTTCGATTCAAACTTTTGTGAATAGGGCTGCTGGTAATAATAATTATTGTAGGCGGCGACTATCTACAGTCTATGTACCTATTCACGGAGGGTTTGAATCGAACTTCGTTCGAACTTCGAACTAAACTTACACTTAAACTTTTCCGTGAATCGGGCTGCAGGAATCTGAGATTCATCATCATCAAAACTTGATGAGTAACTTACAATTTTTATACAATTTATATTACAGGAAACTTCTTCCGTCGATTTTTGCATACAAGTCTTTTCACTACTTGTTAAGATGTTCGATGAAGATTTTTTTCATTTAAGAAAGAGTCAACTGCAGTTGCAAAGAAAGAAAACTCTAAGCAGACAACCCTAATAGTACTTAATCTTGCAAACAGTATTAAAGGAAAGATGAAATTTGTGATGTTATAAATTATCGTAACCGATAGCGATGACGCTTACGTGTAACTGGTTAAGTAAAAATAGGTCGTTTACGATAAAACTGACTTGTCGTTTACGCTAAAACCACGGTCAAGAAAAATGTTATAAAATCTTACGATAAAATGACTTTTCTGCATAACTTTTCGATTTTTTTTCCTACGCGCGTGGGAGTCAGATCTATCGATGAGGAATATTTTTTTAAGTATTTTTCAATAAAAATGTCAATTTCGACAAAAGTGTCGCTTAAGCTAATTGGCCTTTCAGGTATCGAATACAAAATAAAATTACATTATATTAAGAACATAATGGTTTAGACTTATAAGCTAAAAAATACATAAATAATAATATATACATACACATCAATAACCAAGTGGCACAAATGAAACCTCATGATATCAATAAATATAAAGCTTGTATGAAAAAAAAAAAAAAAAATTTAAGAAATAATAAAATAAATAAAATGAACAAATATTCACTTAATTATAAAATATACGGCCTCTTTAAACTTGTTATATACTACATTGAATATGTCAATTTGTTCGGATATATAATTAAAAAGTCGAACTGCTTTATTTATTGGAGAATAAGTAATCAGATTAGTTCTTCCAGTTGAACAGTAAAACAAATTGTGATGACGAGATCTCCCATAGCAGTCAGGGACATACAGTTGTATCTGTTCTAAAATTTCTGGGTTACTTATGGAACCGTGTAATAGTTTAAAGAAATGTCGAATCAAATATTCGTCTCTACGTTTCTGGAGAGTAGACAGACCCAGACACCCATTAATAAACAGAGATGGAAACATGTAAGGGTAATACCCATACGTCAGTTTGTAGTAATACCTAGCAAATTTTTTTTGGAATTTCTCTAACTTTAGAATGAGTGTGGTTTCATATGGAGACCATATTATAGATCCAGATTCTAAGACAGAGCGCACTAAGGACTCGAAAAGTAATTTTAAAGTATTGGGATTTTGAAAATGACTTGTACTTCTGATAATGAACCCGAGCATTTTAAAAGCCTTATCCACGACATTTTCGACGTGCTTTCGAAATGATAAGATACTGGTAAATGTAATCCCTAGATCCTTCACTTCAGATATTCTATCCAGTTTTGAGTTTTCCATGACATAATCATATACAATGGGATTTTTTATTTTGGTGTATGACATTACATGACATTTGGGGGCACTAAATTTCAATTTATTTACGTTAGACCATTCTACGATCGAGTCAATGTCACCCTGAAGTAACTTTGCATCATTCAAACAAGTAATCTCCTTAAACACTTTCAGATCATCAGCGTAGAGAAAAATTTGCAGTTATTTATATTTTTATATATGTCATTTATAAATATTGTAAACAGTAGTGGGCCCAAGTTTGAGCCCTGGGGTACACCTGAATAAGCAAAATATTTCTGAGAGTCGTAACCACAGTATCTTACATATTGCTGTCTATTATGAAGATAGCTTGCCACATATACTATCATTTTGTTACATAAACCTACGTCATTTAGCTTCTGAATAAGTATGTCGTGATCTACTTTATCGAACGCTTTTTGAAAGTCCGTATATACTACATCTACCTGTGACCGCTCATCCAAATATGTCCCTACGTAAGTATTGAAGCACAATAAATTTGTGACAACAGATCTGGTAGGTCTGAAGCCGTGTTGCTCATTTATGAGAAGATGTTTCACAGAGTCCCATATTCTTTTATGAAGTATAATTTCCAGTAGTTTAGCTGGTGTAGATATGATAGCAATAGGCCTATAGTTCTGTATATTCGATTTGTCGCCCCCCTTATGTATTGGGTTCACTTTTGTGGTTTTCCATAATGTTGGAAATATTCCCGACTTAAAAGACAAATTAAACAAGAAATGGAATATACCCCGGAACTCCATTGAGGAATTTTTAAGTAAATACGCCGGAATTTGGTCAGGTCCAGACGAACGAGTCGATTTAAGTTTTTTAAAACTATAGTCCAGTTCACTGAGAGAAACATTGAAACCATTACAAAAATCACCCTCTGCAGATACATTGGAATAGTTATCAATATCTAACAAAGGTGGAACATGATTATAAACTGAGGAAAAATAATATGAGAACGCATTTGATACATCCTGTGGGTCCGAGTACGTTTTATCGTTCAAGGACATTTGTTCCGGATATTCCGAAGATACTTTTCTACTGGCAATATACCTAATTCCAAAATTGAGATGGATCTCTACAAATATTGCTTTCTGTTCGATCTAAATAAGTTGTAAGAATGTAAATCATGCGTATTTATTAAAATGTTCAATCATTTGTACCACTCTCATACGTGTTTTTAATTGTTTATCTTCGCATTTTGATAAAGTTCCCCCAAGCCTAGCGATGTTTAAGTGTAATAGTATTGGTAATGTCTTCGTTACGCAACTGAGCCAAACAAAATATGCGCATTCAACAAAAGGTTCGCGCGTTCGTATAGGCGTTGTTTCTGATCTTAATACAAATGTTATCACATTTTTACAAATGTGGGGACTTGCTACATTAATTTATTTACTTTCGTGGATGGCATTGATACAGTAATATGATTTGGCAACGTTGCAATTTTTGATCGATTATTGTTGTTTAATAAATTGTCAAAATGATTTCCTAAGTGAGAATGTATATTTCAGATAAAAAGGTATATCGGAGTGTATATATGGTCACACAAAATGTCAAATATTGGCTCAAAATGAGTTATAGGCAGGAATCGGCTCAGGATCACGTGGTGATACCGAAAATGTAAAAATCTCATTTTGACTCTGATCAAGTATGTGACAAAAGAGCCAACAAGTAGAAATGAGCCAACATCCCCGGTAATTCACAGACGGTTTGAGCCACGAAGTGCTAGTTGACAAACATATATATATATATAACGAATCAAAGATACTTTACTTGTAGAATCACATCTAAACAAGTATATTTTGTTACATTTCAAATTCAAACATCTTATCTATTGCTAACAACTAATGGTATGTGTTATATATTTTTGAAAACCTTATTTTAAATAGATAAATGCTTGCCCAAAAAAGTTTTGGTATTTTATTTATTATAAGTTTTTTCTTAAGAATATTTTAAAATCATAAAAAATATCAATTCCATGAGTTTGTCGAAAGTTTTCACTTTTACCGACGTCTCCCGACGCGCCGAAATTTATGTTACATTATAGCCTAGGTATATATCCTCAACATATCAAAAAATTGGCTGCTCGTTTTTGCTCATTTAGAAGTTATGAATAAAAAAGTATACTCGGTACCAGTAGAGTGTCGTAGATAATCCTATTGCGAAAACCGGTGCTGCAGCCCGATTCACGGAAAAGTTTAAGTCTAAGTTTAGTTCGAAGTTCGAACGAAGTTCGATTCAAACCCTCCGTGAATAGGTACATAGACTGTAGATAGTCGCCGCCTACAACAATTATTATTACCAGCAGCCCTATTCACAAAAGTTTGAATCGAACTTCGAACTAAACTTAGACTTAAACTTTTCCGTGAATCGGGCTGCTGGCTTTACTAAAATCTATAACTCTTTTATATTTTAAGATATTTTTTTTTTTTTTTTTTACTCATCACGCCGTGTCCCGTAAGGGGTAGGCAGAGAGAACGGACCTCCACTCTTTTCTATCCAAGCACACTTCTTTCGCTTCATCCACCGACATAATATTTCTCATACACCCTCTCCTATTTCTCTTACTTCTTACATGGCCTTCCTTGAGGACGGAATCGATGTGTTCGATCCACGTCATTCTCGGTCGGCCACGCTTTCTTACACCTTTCCTTTCAGCCTTATGAATTCTCTTTGTCATTCTGTCTGCATCCATTCTTTCCACATGTCCAAACCATCTCAACTTATTAACTTTCATCTTTGTCACAACACTTACTTCCATACCACATTCCTTCCTAATATTTTCATTCCTTTCCATATCCCATAAAGTTTTTCCACATATTCTTCGTAGAGATTTCATCTCTACTGCATTTATACTACATTCTTCTTTTTTCGTCCATGTCCACGTTTCACAACCATACATCATCGATGGTAACAGGATTGCGTTATGCACTAGTTTCTTTGCTTGTAGTGAGACGTTGTTGTTTCTCATTATAGGTCTTAGTGCACCGCCCACCCTGCAACCAGCAACTTTCCTACGCTCGATTTCTTTTTCACACTTTCCATCCCGACTAAACATGCTTCCTAAATACACATACTCATTCACTTGCTCAAGATATTCATTTTCTACCGTTATTTTGCAATTCGTTCTTGCTTCATCCCTTTCAAATACCAAAACCTTTGTTTTGCTGACATTCATTTTTAGACCGTTTTTTGCACAATTTTCAAACACACTTGACACAAGTTCTTGCAAATCATTTTCACACTCAGCCATAAGTACTAAATCATCGGCATACATAAGCGCACATACTTTTATTCCATTCAATTCAACCCCTATATTTATATCTTTTAACCCACTGACGCAAAAATCAAAAAACAAATTGAACAACCATGGTGACATGACGCACCCTTGCTTCACACCCTTCGTAAGACAGAACTCCGGTGAAACGTGACTATTCACCTTCACACACGCAGTACTATTCGAATATAGCGAAGCAATGCCACGAATCAACCGGTTGTTCACTCCATAGATTGATAGAACCTCCCATAATTTACCCCTATCTACCCTATCATATGCCTTTTCCAAATCTACGAATGCACAGAAAAGCTTCTGATGTTTACTCAAAAGCTTCTCCGTAATCATCCGCAGTGCGAAGATCTGATCGGCACACCCCCTCCCATTCATAAAAGCCCATTGTGCATCCCAAACTTTAGTTTCAGTTATTTTTCTAACCCTTTCTACTAATATTCTACTGTACAATTTACCCACGTTGCTCAACAAGCTGATTGCACGATAGTTGCCACAGTCCAACCGGGAGCCCTTCCCCTTGTACAGAGGGCAGATAATGGCTTTCCTCCAGTCACCTGGTGTACGGCCTTCCGTCCAGCACAAGTTGAAAAGCTCCAAGCACCACTGAAGCGTCACTCGGCCGCCATACCTGATAAGCTCCGTTGATATCCTATCGCAACCTGAAGCTTTCCCATTTTTTGCTTTCTTAATCGCATTCGTAAGTTCATTCATACTGATTTCGTAACTTTCATCATCCTGTCCATTTATACCTACTTGACACAAACTGTCGCATCCATCCTTAGTTTCAAACAGATCTTCAAAATATTCTTTCCACCTCAAACCTATATCCTTTTCCTGTGTCAGCATACATCCATTTTTATCTTTCAAACAATTCACTTTCTCATCCTTCCCAGACCTTTTCCTTTTCACTTCCTTCCAAAAGAGCTTTAAATTACCATTCACATTCGCACTCAATTTTTTACATTCATTATCCTCTAATTTTTTCTTTTTCACACTCACAAGTTTCTTAACTGCATTCTTCTCTTTCTTATAAATATCATACATAACTGTTTTGTCGGATTCATTCTTCGCACAAACTACATTCTTCCACGCATTCTGTTTTTTTTCCACAGCTGCTTTCACATCTTTGTCCCACCATGCATCGCCTTTTTTCCTACCCGTTTTAGATTCCCCACATACTTTGACCGCACTATCTACTATGGATTGTTTTAAAATTTCCCAACGTTCCTCTAAGCTATAATCAATTGATTCTAAGTTATTCAAAGTGTTTGCAATCAGACTCACATATTCATCCTTACAATTTTCCTCATTCAACTTTTCGATTCGTATCCTTTTGGAGCTTTCCACTTCTCTCGGTCTCGATCGCCAACCACGGAACAGATCAATTCTTGCAACCACAAGGAAATGATCCGTCCCTAGTTCAGCACCTCGAAAAACCCGAGTATCCGTAGTCAAACCCCTCAGTCTAGAATCCACACACACTAAATCAATCATACTTTTTTCATCCTTTCTTTGCCACGTGTATCGGTGGATCTCTTTGTGTGCAAAAAACGTATTTGCAACAAAAAGGTCCATTTCTAAACATAAATCCAATATCCTATTTCCATTGTCGTTAACCCGTTTATCCCCATATGCACCCAGGACCCGTTCATAACCCTATCTTCTAACCCCAACCCACCCATTCAGATCACCCGCTAAAATTAATCTTTCGTTATCCCCTCGGTTCTCTGAAATATCACTAACGTTTTCCCAAAACTCATCCTTTTCAGCATCAGAAGTGCTGTCACAAGGAGCATATCCTATTACTAAGAACACCCTCGTAATGCCAATTCTGAAACGGATCCACATAAGTCTGGGACTAACTAATTTAAAATCTTTCATACATTCACTCATTCTCTTTGATAAAATAGCCCCCACACCCTGTTTCCCATGCTCCGACTCAGGCACACCAGACCACAAAACATTCAATCCATTTTTTTCAAGCATACCACAACCTTTCTTCTTTGTTTCATTCAGACATACTATATCCAAACCTTTTTCATTCATAATATCAATAACTTCGTTAATTTTAGCATCCATGCATCCCCTGATATTCCACACACCAAACCTACACTCGTCCGTTCTCCTCTTTGCGCCTCCCCTTCTTGACACGACATGGTGGGTGGCGAGCCTCACCGATATTTTAAGATATCGTTTTCGAATTTTGCACAATTATAGCAGAATATTCATTTATTATGATGGTTTACATATTTTAAAATTTTTGTGTACAGTTATTTTTATTAAAATATATAAAAATTATTTTTTGTAAATAATAATCATACTCACTTAATAATATATTTACTGAAGTTTAATTTGATTTTAAATTAAGTAAAAATAATTTTCATATATAAAAATAGATAAAATAAACTAAAAAAAATAAAAAAGAATGTTCTATTCAGGGTGTAACGTGATAAACATTTCAAACAATTAATTTTAATATTACTGAAAAACTACAATGGTAAATATGCTGAAAATAATAGGTATTAATACCCTTTAACCCTTTTATCATGCTTTTACATTACACTTCATATATATACAATTTAAATAATAATAATAATATTTTTCTACAATTGCTTTCTTTATGCTATTAGAAGATAGGTTTATTTTATACTCTTCTTCATACTCCAGATCCTATAACATAGTACTTTTGGAAAACCATAGGTAAGTAGGTAACTTAAAAAATAATCGAATTTGATGAAGTAGGTACTCTGTATCTACTATAATTCGTTTTTTATCCTGAAGTTCACGAAATTAAACCTTCGACAAACTTATGGAAGAGATATTTTCAAATAATTTTACAGTATTATTAAGAAAAAGCTTACAACAAATAGAATACCAAAAAATTTTATGGCTGAAATTTATCTACATAAAATAAGGTTTCCAAAAATATGTAACACATACCATTAATTGTTAGCAATAGATAAAATATTTGTAGGTATTTGAAATGGAACAAAATATACTTGTTTAGTTGTGATTCTACAAGTAAAGTATCTATGATTTGTTATATTATACAACCTGTATAGATCATTTTTATTTTTATTTTTAGTTCATTTTTTCTGTCTTTTATGTACAAAACTACTTTTGCGTACACTATAATTGAATAAATATACTATTAAGTGAGTATGATTTTTATTTACAAAAGTCAGTTTTCAAATGTTTTTAAAAAAATAACTGTAAATTAAAACTTATTTATTTCCATAGCAGCATAATAAACAAACATTCTGCTTTGAGAGTAGAAAAATTGAAAAGAATATCTTTACAAATAAAAGAGTTATAGAATTTAGTAGAGCCAGACCCGGTTATTGTCCACAGTGCGGCGCGGCGGCCCGTTCATATGTGCATAATGTGCACTGCGCCCCCAGCAACAAAAATAAACTAATAAAACAAAATACCTAGGTATTTCTAAAACTTGGCCGACAATACAAGAACGAAATGAATTTTGATCATATCGATTTTGTTCTCAACGAGGATCAGCAGGGTTATTCAAGAAAAGTTTAACAAGTCAAACATTTGAGACACGAAAACACCCGTTTTTGGGACTTCTACTAAATCGATTTCTCTTTTTCACGTGAAAAACCCTGCTGCTGTTCAGTTGCCGGCTTTCGTACTAAAAGGACGCGGATTCAATTCTCAGAGCCGACCTCTTTCGCGAGTATTCATAACACTAGCTTTGTTTTCTGTGAAAGATGTCTCACGTTTACCAGAGTTCACCCAAAGTGAGCACAGAATCATTTAAAAAATGGATAGGCTCTCCCCGCCTTCCTTGTTATGAACACGGCGCGATGGTTCAAGATTATGGAATTTATCTTGTGAATTGTTCCATACTGTTGGATAACCAGCGAAACATACAACCCTCATTTCATTGTTCCCCTACCTTCCTTTAAATAAATCACAAGCTTTATAAACAATACGGAAGAAATCACTTACCAGAGAAGTAACTTGGACAGAGGATTTGCTGTGGCGTATGGGCAAGGCTTTGCAGTCTTCTTACTGGTATCCATTTTCTAGCACTAGTATAAAAACTATTTTTTACTATAATATTTCAACTTTACCACTCACGCAAATACCACTTAAATCAAATAATATTTAGCTATTAGCACTGATTTTATATATTTTAATATTCATTATGATTGTATATTTGATTGAATTAGCAGCATTTAATCATTAAATAGCATAATACCTCTCATAATAATAATGTTAATATAACTAAACAATAAGCAAAATTCAATGAGCCTAATAATAAAAATTGTTTAATTTAATATTCATCACAATCCCGGTATTTAGTAATTAGGTATTAAGTTTCTTGCTTTAAAAAAATCCAAGAAATGAAAATACCTGTGGGACATGTAACAATTTGATTTTATAATTATAAAAAAGATAATTCAGAAAAAAATTCTTGAAAATTTGCTCTTAATTTGAAACAATTATAGAATAATTCATTTCTTTGCATTAAAAATACTCGATACATCTTTAATACGAATTTTGACAAAATAAAAATAATAAGTGTCATGAACATAATAATATGTAATCTTTCAAAGGATCCTGTCAAAATAATTCAACAATTCAAATAGATTTAATGTTTTGTTACAATACACAATAAGCGCATAGTAAAAATTAATATAATAATGTTTTTATTTAAATGCAATAAAAACACTTTAACACCGCTATCTATTCACAATATAAGAGGTTATGTTCACTAAGCGAAAAAAAAATATTTTGACAATTCAATAACTCAAAAAACACGTTATGCACTATAAATATTCAATTAAATCTTATTAAAATACATATTGTAGGTTTTATTTTAACAATTTATCACCATTAAAATTAAAACATTGTAGAAAATAGCATGAAAATAAACACGAATTTAAATGTCATAACACGCACCACAACCAACACGGCGCGAAAATCCACTCGAACTAAAATAAAATTACAAAATGAACATCAATGTGTGTATGTAACTATAAAAAAATAAGATAATGTTTAGTTTTCTTATAACTTTAATAAACTAATAATGTACTTATAGGAAATAGTTTATAGGATAAAAATTTACAATTTGCTGCCTATTTTATTGCAAATTATTGTATTTTTTTACGAGCTCTTATATAGGTAATACAATCTGGATGATTGATAGTGGTTTATTGTTACGTTTTATCGATAAAAGCCAACTTAAAGCAGGTATTCGAACCTTTGTGTATAAGAAATATAATTGTTTTGCTACCTCCTTAGTCCCTTTAATCTGTTTCAATCAATTTTCTTTGTTAATTTTTTTGATGCAAAGTGTCTAATTTAAATTTACGTCATTTTTAGATAATTGTTGTGCTAAGCACTAAGCAGCTAAAGTTTAAGTAGACAGACGAGCTCCTCTTGAACTCGATTCTCCGTAATATCAATGACCTCCACCATACCAAGTTTAAATGTCTTAGCTCTACTTCAAAGGAATGGAACGCAGTATGAGAGGGTCGTCTTCAGGGCCCTCTAGAGGGGGAACAGCGCTTTTGCATTCGCAATATTTTTTTTTAATGAATCTGTGCTCACTCGAAGTGAACACAACTACACTTTTGACATCTTTCACACTAACCAAAGGGTTGTGTCGTGAAAGCGGAAATGGTCGGCACGGCCGGGATTCGAACCTACGACCTCCAATACGCTGTGCGCATGAAAGCCGGCGATTAATACCAATGGACTACCAACCATCTCCAACCAACTTATATTCATCGTAGAGTTGCAGTAGATCTTTATATAATTAATTAAAAATAGCAAATGGCTGGGCGAAAACTTTATTTTATATCTTACTAGCTTATAGGTACCCGTCTTGCTTTACGTTTTTGATTCCGATTGTCAGGCTTGATCGGTAGGTAATTAAACAGGTTCTAGTCAGTGTTGCCAACGGATTTTGGTCGATGTCGCCGATTTTCATAAAAAAAAGTAGCCCAAGTCGCCAAACTGAAAATTTGGTATCCGGAAACATGAAATGTAGCTAAAAAAAAAAAAAAAAAAGGTCATTCCGAAAATTTTTGGTATCCGGAGAGGTGAAAGTTCACCAAAAAAAGGTCATTTAGTGTCCGGAAAGGTGAAAATTCGCTAAAAGGGAAGTAGCCCAAATGGCGACCAGTCGCGATTTAGATTTTTTCGTCGCCAATTCTCGTTCCGAGTAGCTATAACTGACATAAGCACAGAAAAAGAAGAATGACACTTTTACAATTTTTGTTTACCGACCTCATAATATTATACGAACCTGCCGACATAATTTGCAAGTTTTCATAGAGAGATAGAGAGAGCTCTGTGGTTTGAATCTTAGCTACATTCCCTAATGTGTGATAATTAATTAGGCTTTCCACCCATAGAGGGTGATTTGTGCTATCTGTCAAACTTCAAAATGGAGGAATAATTTTGCAAATTTTTTCATTAAATCTTTATTTATTGAGAATAATAAGATTTGAATAACATTTATATGTATAACAAATCAATCTACAATTATTTTATTACATTTTCATACCGTAATACCAAGATTCCATTCAACGTTTACATGAGTAATTTTGTTTCCAAAAGATGGCTTACTGTCTTTTTGAGAAATTTGTATGAAGATCCTAAAAAAATAGAGTTTAAAAAATAGAGATAGCTCTAAATATATTAAAGTTAATGCAGCAAATTGTATTTAAGAACCTTCTAATGGGATGTTTTTTTTCCTTTTTGTGCCGCTAGAGGCGCCCTTGCTAATCCGGTCTATTGTCAAATTCAGTGTTGCCAACGGGGGCGATTTACTTCTTCTTCTTCTTATGGTCGCTCACAATCTAACCTCCAAAATATCATTCTAGTTTATTTCAAATTAAACAACTTATATATTATTATACATTGATAACTTACAATAGGTTTAGAGTAATCATTGTACATTTTTTATATACTATTACAAATAAAATTGTTCATCTTTTTTTATATACCTACCTAAATACAAATTAAAAAATACAGAACAGCACCCCTGAGATTTATTCTCAAATTTATGCGCAACAAAATCAACAACTTCTTAGCAACTCAATCAACAACTTCTTAGCAACACAATGGAAAACAAACTTCCCAACGTTGGCATCACTGAAAAAAAAACATCTCTACGTTGGCAGCACTGAATTTGACAATAGACCTGATTAGAAGTTCTGCCACCTAGTGTGTATTGTCGGAGGCTCCCCAGAAAACTTCCCAATCTGACGTAGCATTTGTATTTTGAGCGTGATGTTCACATATACGATAGAAAGCAGACAAACATTTCTGAATTATTATGTAGATTCGTAAAATGAATTTCAAAATGATAATATTCAAGAAAATATTATATTCTTTATTATTATTCTTTATTCTTTCTTTTCATCCTTAGGCCATGAATTTGGCACTTGGAATCGTCAAGTATACAAAATAACAATATAAATATATAATAAGTACACAGAACAAAAATAATATACATAATTTCTTACTGGCAGAAATAAAAGAAAAGAAAGTACAATTTAAAGATTGAAGATCAATAATATCAAAGCTATTTTGAGTGTAAAGGGCTCAAAATAGCTTCACGTCAACCTGTTGAAAAATGGGCACCAAGCAACAAAATGAACAAAACACAATTTAACCTAAATCTCAAATAATAGAGTCAACGGTCCCATTTAGCATATCGTCAATATTGTAAAATACTTGTTCAACAAGATACTTCTTCACCTCTCTCTGAAACTCCAATAAATTAAGTGCTCTAAAACTATGAGGCAACTTGTTAAATTAATTTGCATTTTTAGCAATATTATCATTCAAATCATAGGGCGGACTGAAACACAACGTAAATAATACGGATAACACCACACTAAAAAATTTAAAACTTAAAAAAATGGGGGAAATGTAGATCTTTTTCTTCTTTCTATAAATCCTACAGATCTTTTTGTGCCACCGTTTCAGCCTCTTGGGAGGTTCGTTTGAAGAGCGACACGATAAGTTATATTATGTTCTATCGTACTATGATATTCTCTTCACAATACGTCGTTCCAGTGTCGCCTTCGTTGCCTTCCCCATTTGACGACGTCAACAAATGAAATGATGCGGATGATGGTGTTCCTCATGCGATCACGCATCAGTGTGTTTCCAGTAATACAAAATGGAGACCAAATTACAGAATGCTGATTCAGTAATATCTAGATAATAATAATTATAGATGCAAGATTACTTAATCATATGCCTAATAAATATCATTATTTTTAAAGAAACGTATAATCAATTAATCAATAATTAAATTTGAATGAGAGTGGTTGGTAGACTAGCGGTTGTTGGTAGTTGCGGACAGCGGACGTTGTAGTTCGATCCCAGGTGCCGACCATCTTCCTCTTTCACGACACAAGCTTTAAGTAGCTTACTGTGAAAGAGTCAAGGAGTGTATTTGTGTTCACTTTGAGTGAGCACAGATTCATTTTTATATAGAAAAAAAAAAGATTTCAAGTGTGTATATGAGCTATTGACAGTCTTTAAAATGCTCATTAAAAACTTAAATTTGGGCAGTATAATTTTCATTAAATAATGATTAAGTATTATAAACAACAACTAACCTAACCAAAACCAAGTCTAACTAGGCTTAATGATTGCGTCTTTTCGCATGGCACTCTCCCTGGAGCCATTCACATAAAATACTATTTCTATCATAGAAGAAGTTTTCTATATTAATCTATGTATCAACTGCTGTCATTTTACTGTCAAAAATAATACAAACAATTTTGAAAATGACCGTGCCTCCGAGAATAATATATTCAAATATTTTATTTATTTTATGTATCTGTAGAGTTTATTTGATAGAACAGTGTTCAAAGGATGAATGTCCCTCTAGTTATGTAGAAGAAAATAAATACTCTGAAGGTAGTTTATATTATCTCCATTCATGATTACGTTTTTAATTCTGGCATTTTTGCTTATTGTGCTTGCTACTGAAATTTAACGACGAAAGTGTATCAAAGTTGCGATATTTATCTACTAAATATAATTGTATGCCGATCCTTATTTCCTAATATATAATTGTTATCGCTTATTACAAATTACAACATTTTATATCAACCTACGTTACTCCCGACCACCTATGTCATATTTTTTAACCTTCCAGCTGCTAACTCAAAGCATTCCAAATATATGAAGTATGCTGAAGATGCTTTAGTTGGCTATAAACCGTGCATTCACCAAAACTGCGGTTGTATACTGTCCAGATTAGAAGATGATTTAGAACCATTCAGAAAGTCCCTCATCTCAAGTAAAATGTTTGAATCTGTGAGAACCAAGTACGTTTATTTTTTATGTTAATGAATAATTTTATTAT
Organism: Mystacides longicornis; assembly: GCA_963576905.1. Classification (NCBI taxonomy): domain Eukaryota; kingdom Metazoa; phylum Arthropoda; class Insecta; order Trichoptera; family Leptoceridae; genus Mystacides; species Mystacides longicornis. The sequence goes on along the minus strand of OY756422.1, from coordinate 30,027,158 downwards.
CTATTCAACTCTTTTTAATTATTATGATTGTTAAATTTAAGATAAACTTTAATTTATAATTCCATATTCTAACCTGACTGGGCATAATGTGACATTCAGATTGAATTACGAGTCTAACTGGTGAATTCTTAAACACAAATATAATAGCAAAAGAAAAAAAAAAGAAAAAGGTCATTTATTGTTTGATTGTACAATAAATCAGTTAAATCGCCCCTTAAAGGGTCCCAATTTTACTTTACTTCTTTGTGGACAATCTAACATTTCTTCCCATAGCAGCAGTTGTATATAGGAATCTTTAATCAAATCAATCTAATATTTCCCATGGATACTTATGGTTGTTATTATTATCATAGCAATGAATATTGACTTACAAATGAATAATAGATCATGTGGGTCTAGAATGTTTCAATAAAAATAGGGAGTAATGGGCAAACTTACTTATTGGCTTAAGAAATATTTTGAAGTAGGTACTTATCTTGAAATATTTTAGATTTGATAGATACCTATTTTACAAGGAACCACTTACACATATTGGATTTACGTTGCTGTGTTTGACAAATGACTTTTTTTTCTTTTTCAGAGGCACTAAATATCAAATAATAGATGGTAAGCTCTATCGTCAGAAAGAATGTCTATTTCCATCGCGATGTAGTGGAATAGAACATTTCTTATTGCAGCTTGCCAATCGACTACCTGATGTTGAAATGATAATCAACACGAGAGATTGGCCACAGCTGAACAGAAAATGGGGCGCTCCTCTGGCCCCTGTATTTTCATTTAGTAAGGTGAATTTTATTTGTTTTTCTCTCCTTAACCTCCAGTTATCAACCTTATCAAGACCTTAGTTATGTGGGGTGATTGGTTAACAAACAGTTTGGGATCAATTCAGATATTTTTAAAAAAAAATCTATATTATGTTCAGAGTTTGAGACTTATAATAGTTGGTTTCTGCTCATCTACTGTAAAATATAAAAACGGGGATGTCAGATCAACGATCTAATATTTTGCTATATTTTAGGGGTCTTCAGAATGAATAAATTGAAGACCCATTAAAATCTATGGTATGTCAATGATCGGGTAATGAAAATAGTATTAGATCAGATTATTTTCGCAAAGCCAATAGAAGTATGTAACTGAAACAGCCCTTCTAGTCTATCTTAGAGAAAGAGAATTAAATACGACACCCCACAAAATTATACCAAATATCTACAGTTTGTTTGACCACTAAAGGAAAAAAAATAGAATTTTGATAATTGTGAATTGAAAATACCGTATTAGCCGGATATAACGCGATACTGTGGGCGAGACGTTAAAATTGAAATTAATGTAGCTTGTGTTTTTACATACAATAACCTAAATATCTGATCGAATTTTACATTCTTTGAATTCTTTTATGAATATTTTTTCCTAAAATCTTAACTACCTATACCTAATTTTAGAATGACATATCATTATATTCTGCCTAATGCAATAATAGTTTATATGTTCAAATTAATTCAATAATAATGTAATTCTTGAAAAGCCTCATTTTAATAGTCTAGTATTCCTTGCATTATGTTGATTGTTGGATTTTTAGAGAACTTCGTAATTCATGACAGCTGTATTGTTCATTTTAGACTAACGAGTACTATGATATTATGTATCCAGCGTGGAGTTTCTGGGAAGGTGGCCCAGCTATCAAACTGTATCCTACGGGTTTAGGGAGATGGCAAGCCCACAGGGAATCTCTTTCTAAGGCAGCTGACAAGTGTGTATTCAGTGTTTATAATTAATACAATTCTATCATCAGTATAACCGTATTAATGTCTAATTGTGAATAAAAAAAATTATATAGGTGGCCGTGGGAAAAGAAAAAACCGATGGCTTTTTTCCGTGGCTCCCGGACGAGTGATGAGAGGGATCCTATTGTGCTGCTGTCAAGAGCGAAGCCAAATTTGGTTGATGCCAAGTATACAAAAAATCAAGCTTGGAAATCAGATGCTGTAAGTAAAAGTTCATTGCATTGGCTATGGAGCCATTAGTAATTATTGGCTTATAGTATTTTCTAATTTCTGCAAGGCACATAATATCAGTGGAAAAGTAATGCTGATGATTTATTCATTGATAGCTTTTATATTATTATATAGTATGCTTTTCCTGAAAATTGAGAATAAAGCTTTTGAATGAGGTACCCAAGTATGTCGATAGGGCATATAGCATCTCTGGACCTAAGGCTTGGAATGAGCTACCCTCTCATATCAGGCATGCTGAGAACATTAATGAGTTCAAGAAACTTTTAAAAACTCATCTTTTTACGCGTTCTTTTCCGGGCTATTCTTGATTAAAGTTCTTATGTATCTTTTAATTTATCAACTTTTTTTTTAGTTTTTATGCAGCCATTTCTTGTAAACTGCAACTTGATTTTATTTTTTAGCTAGCACCCTTGAGGTGGCGCTATAAAAATCATCCAAGTTATTGTTATTATTATTACTTTTCAATGAAATAAGAGTGGTGAGTTTCAAGGTATTCACATTGCAACATTTCAACAATAAACATAAACCTATTTTTTCTTACATTGAAATCTAGAATGAAAAGAGTATTGCTTAAATAAAATTATAATTTAACATCCTGTAATACATAGATTTATATCAAACTCGGTAGCCTGGTGGTAAAGGCATAGACTTTTAATCGAGAAATCCCAGGTTCCAATCCAGATCAATCAATTTTTTGTGCCAAAGTATCCACTGGATTGAACACACCAGCTGTTCTTGTCCACACAGGTCAAATCCAAGTAAAGTAAAATTCTCAGAAACAAAAAAAAATAGATTCCTGTTTTGAATTTATTATTTTTATAGTTAATTTGTAAATTTATAGATTTTTATTTAGACTGTTTTTATAATTTATAGATTTTTTAATTTTTCTTTAGTTAAAATAACGGTGTTTTGAGTTGTCTTCTAGATATATACCTATATAGAAAAAAAAATGCATGTCATATTTTCCTGCCCAGAAATGGCCTGTGTTTATATTTCATAATAGGGTATTTGACACTATGAAAAATAAGCTACAGATTGTGGTCATCCTGTTTGAAAATAGTCCAAGAAAGCTTATTTCTTTTATTTTACAACTTAAATAGGCTTATTTTTTATAAAAACACGTAATAAAAATCCAGGGGAGGAAGTGCTATACCTTCTCGTGGTCTCCCCCGTAAGTAGTGCGCTAAATGATAAAACTAACCTAGAAATCTTAAAAGAAAATTAAATGATGAAAAACGAAAGAAACAATATGAAATACTATAGAAACAGAAAGAAAACGAAAACAGCACGAAACGAAATAGCACAAAATCGGCGACCGTACGTCGACAGACCTCACGGCCATATCGGCGAAAAAGGTCTTTTTAAAGACCCTAATGATCCCCCTTCGGGTGAACATTCAAATAGTCTTAATTCAAATAATTTTAACTCAAATGTTTTTAATTCAGATAATTTTAAATCAAATGATTTTGACCATAACCTTTTAAAATATACAAACGATCCAAATAAATTGGGGAATAAACTAAGTATAGGACAAATAAATGTTGAGGGTTTTACGGGAGCGAAGGCTGAAATACTTGGTAGGATTATGGAACACGTAGATGTCTTGACAATACAGGAGACTCACATTCCGGAGGAGGAAGCACATAGGTTGGAAATACCTGGTTTTGCGCTGATACATTATAAGGGACACAGAAAACATGGAATAGCCACTTACGTGAAGCCGGAGCTGGTTGATGAGGCGTTTGCGATTGATGAGGATGAGTTTTTTATCACTACTAGAATTGGCAGTCTCTATATAATAAATGTGTATAAGCCGCCGTCAAGAAATTGGCCAAATAACGTGTTGAATGCGTGTGCACATCCAGCAGTTTACATAGGAGATTTTAATTCCCGCTCCACTCATTGGGGATACAACGACGATGACGTAAATGGAGAGGCCCTACAAGATTGGTGCTCGGAGAATAATTTTCACCTTCTATATGATTCAAAACAAGGTGGTACATTCCAATCTGCCCGATGGGGTACAACAACTTCACCTGATCTTTGTTTCGTCACCACAAATAGTGAGGGAATACCTTTGATGTCAACTAAAACTATTCTGAGGGGATTCCCCCGAAGTCAACACCTTCCGGTAGTAGTAAACATCGGCTTGCACATCCCCATCTTGGAGCAACCTTACCTTCCGAGATGGAATTTGAAAAAAGGCAAACTGGGAGGGCTATATGAAATGCATTGAAAATACTGTGAACAGAATAAAGCCAAGAATAGAAAACTACTCTCGATTTGAAAGATTGATGAGGGTTGCAGCCCAGAGATCAATCCCCAGGGGCCACCGCAAGGCATATATCCCCGGCTGGAATAAAGAGTGTGAGGAGGTACGAGGAGTGGGGCGATGAGGCAGATGCAAACAATCTTGTGCGACTGCTGTATAACGAGAGACGAAGGAGGTGGACGGATAGTGTGGAGTCAATGGACTTCACACACTCCAATCGAAAAAGTTGGACTCTCCTGAGAAAGCTCGGCGCCTCTCCGCCATCAAAACGAGAGCCCACGGTTACGCCAAAACAAATAGTGAGTTGCATTTTTAGTACGTCAAATATCAAACCATCCAAGAGGCAGAAAAGGCTCCTAAGACAACATTTAAAGGAGAAGATAAAATCATGCCCAGTTTCCCACCCAATAACTAGTGAAGTCACCATTGAAGAAGTGATAAGGGCTGTGGGAGGGCTAAAGTGTGGAAAGGCTGCGGGAATGGATGGCATTCTTCCTGAGTTTGTTAAACATCTCGGGGAGCGAGCTGTGAGGTGGATCGCTATGTTTTTCTCTCAAGTGCTGCAAACTGGAAGCATCCCCAAATCATGGAGAGAGACAAAAGTCTTGAAGCCGGGAAAGTGTGCGCAAGACCCAAAAAATTATAGGCCCATCGCTTTGATATCTGTCATGTACAAGCTCTTTGAAAAGGTCCTTGCGAATAGAATGTCTTCGTTGGTGGAACCCCAGCTCCCGGTGGAGCAGGCCGGTTTCCGCGAGGGACGTAGCACCTGTGAACAGGTTTTGTCATTGACAACCTGCATTGAGAATGGTTTTCAGCGAGGTGAAAAGACGGGACTTGTTTTGCTGGATCTGACGGCGGCTTATGATACTGTATGGAAGGCGGGGCTCCTGTTGAAGACACTGGACATGATAAATAGTAGGGCATTGATTGTCCTATTAAACAATATGCTTTCAAACCGAAAGATCAGGGTTTTCCTCGGAGGCAAGGTCAGCGGAACACGAACACTTCAGAATGGTTTGCCCCAGGGCTCAGTATTGTCTCCGACGCTCTTCAACATATATACAGCAGATATTCCAACAACAACATCTAGAAAATTCATATACGCTGATGATATCGCGATCGTCACGCAAGCAAACACGTTTGAAGAGCTGGAACCCGTTTTGAATGCTGATCTACGCATCCTGGAAGATTATTTCGGAAACTGGCACTTAAAGCCAAATCCAAGGAAAACAGTATCAACAGCTTTCCATCTGAATAACCGTGAGGCGGGCAAAGAATTGAATGTTTATATGTGTGACGAGAGAATTCCACACGAAGCAAATCCTAGATATCTTGGTGTAAAGCTGGACAGATCCCTTACTGTCAGGTAGACTAGAAGTCAGGCTACAGCCAGAGTACTGGAAAAGATAAAGAGTAACCCAGAGATCCCCGCTTTCAGAGACATCTTTCAACCTCCACAGCAGCGTCTCAAGTCTCGAAAACCTGTTTGGACCGTAGATTCAAATGATTTTGAACTGTCCCGGACCTGGAGAGAGAGATGGAATAGCTCCGAACATTTTGGGAACAAATATATAATAGAAGACCCTACACTAAGAGTTCCTGGCTACAGCCTCTCTCGAAAGGTCTGGGTTCAGCAAAATAGGATACGGACGGGACAAGGGTGCTGTAATTACCTGATGTGGAAGTGGGGTAAAAGAGACTCTCCTGAGTGCGAATGTGGAGCCGCCATACAGACTGTACAGCATATGGTGGAGGAATGCCCTTTGCGGAGATACCATGGGGATTGGATTGACATCCACAAGTCAACACCGGGGGCGGTGCGGTGGTTGACAGAGATTGACCTCAACATTTAGAGTTAAAAATATACAAATTTATAAAAAAAAAAAAACCGAAGCCATACGAATAATAATAATAATAAAAATCCAAATATTTCTATGGAACTAGTCACCGATGAAAACGCCTTGTGATTAGTTGTGTTCCCTGTGACGTCCAGGTGACGTCACCCCATAGTAAATGACAGTCATCGACACGTTAGCAAACTCATACCAATACTATGGTGTGACGTAAAATGCACCACGTGACCAGCGCCATTATACAAGACAGCGTTTTACGCGCGTTTTTGGATATTTAAACTTTAAACATGATTTTCATATAAAATATGGCATATCTTCAGAAAATATAAAGAGAATGTGCTTATAATGTATCGTAGAATAATTTAAAACGGTTTCTGGAAATTAGTCAAATACCCTATTGTGAGACAAAATTCTTTGAGAAGTCTAAAAAAAATTGGTCTTTACTTCATATAGAGTATTTTTTCACTTCATTGTTAATTTTGTTATACTAATACTTTTAGTTATAATAATGTATTATTTTTTTTCAGGACACGTTACATGCACCTCCAGCTGAAGAAGTATCATTAGAAGATCATTGTCAGTATAGATTTCTGTTCAATTATCGTGGGGTTGCAGCTAGTTTTAGATTCAAACATTTGTTCCTTTGCAAGTCACTAGTGTTTCACGTAGGGGACGAATGGTTAGAATTTTTCTATCCATCTCTGAAACCATGGGTCCACTATATCCCCGTATCGTCCAAAGCGACCAAAGAAGAAATTGAGGATCTTTTGTATTTTTTCATGGAGAATGATTGGTTAGCTCAAGACATAGCCCATAGAGGGTTCCAGCATATTTGGGATCACCTCAGAATATCAGATGTGAAATGTTACTGGAAAAATTTAATTCAGAGTTACTCTAAACTTCTCAGCTACAAAGTTGAGCGAGATAACGAGTTGATTGAAATCTCAAAATCAAAATAATAATCGTTACGTTTTTGTATTTTTTGTAGTAAATTATTTGGCAGTTCTTTTTTTCTATGTTGTTACATTCCTACAAGCTCAAAGATGTATATATCGGATGCACAAAACATATTTTTATGCAATTAAATAAGTCAAAACATTATTTTTTGTGTGTTTAAAAACCTTTCCAAACTATATATAATATTTTGTTGAGATATTTAGCAGTAACTTTATAACATTTCATTTTAATTTAATGACGTCTTTAAATATGAAAGAATGTGGCTGATTGACTTGGACCGGTCATATCGGTGCCATCTTAAAGGAGGGCCAAGTTAGGAATAAAAGGAATCCAAACCAAACTCCCTTTACGCCCCACTTAAGGGCATAGGGAGGCAACAAGAGCTCTCCATTGCGCTCGATCTTGCGCAATGTTTATGACCTAATATGCTAATAAAAGGAATATGAGACAATAATATTTGCGCAACGTTACACTGTTGAATGAAGCGAAAGGGGTTTATCTAGATAGGAAAGAATGGCAGTCCGTACTCTCTGCCTACCCCTTCTAGAAAGGGTGTGATGAGCATTTTTTTTTAACTTATTAAAGTTAAGTGTAGCTCGAAGATTAGAAGTTTTATCCTTTTGAGGCCAGTGCTTATGGCTCTTTAGAATTACAATTTCAAGCTCCATTCTCATTAATCTTTACATTAGTATTATCATCTATCTGAAAAAATTTCACCAATATACTCATAGCAAGTAGATTTGACAAAACTTTTGATCATTTTAATTCATTTAATTAACACTCTATAAATAAAAAAAAAACACTTAATTCGGTAAAATATTATTATAAATCATAAGAACTTTCTCCTGACAATAACAAACACTACAAAAAAGCCGAGCCATTCATGTGTGATGCGATGAACAGGGAAAATAGGACTCAATTTTTATATATAGAGATAATTTGATTGAAAAAATACTCTTACTTCTTTACCTTGGAGTAAATCATCTTAGAGTTCATTGATCAATAAATTTGTACAAGTACATTACAGAAAAAAACGATATTTTAACTGAACTAATATTAATATAATTTGAGATGATAGTTAAGATTTATCCTAGAAATAATAACGTTAACTTGATTTTGCTACAGTTAAATCTAACAATGGTCAGGTCATCAAAGTCTGATGATTAACAAGGCCAAACAGAAAACAATACAACCATTTTATCTGACTTCTGAAATAGTCTCTGGGTCTTGTTTCTATATGACATATTTCAGCATAAGGGGTCTCGCATTCAATTCCTGATTGTGTCAACATTTTTATAAATATGTTCAATTCCTGATTGTGTCAACATTTTTATAAATATGTTCAATTCCTGATTGTGTCAACATTTTTATAAATATGTTCAATTCCTGATTGTGTCAACATTTTTATAAATATGTTCAATTCCTGATTGTCTCAACATTTTTATAAATATGTTTAACTTAAAACTTTGACTACAAATCGATGTCCGCCACATCTTTGTATAGAAAAGTGTAATATGAAATTTTCATTTAATATGCTTTATCATGAATCTCCACCCATTTGACTGTTAAATATTAATAATTAATCTTTGTTAATTTTATTTTTATTTTCAAGGAAGAATCAATATATAAATTTACAGATTTCTAACATCATTTATCTAAGAGATACGGTTGTTCAATAAAAAGCACCCCTAACCCCTTCCCCCTCAAATAATGTTATCTTTTGAAAACGAAATAGTACAATTTGACTCTTTATAAAGAGTTTTATCTTTTTAAAATTTCGATAAAACCAGTTTTGAACATTAGGAGCTACTTAAAAATCATCCCTTTTTATATGCACCCTTTTTCATCCCTTTTAGTAAAATTTCGGAAAAATTGCCGAATATGCTAACACTCATTTCTATAGGAGAATTCATATGCCAAATCTCAAGTTCGTACCATGTCTACTTTCCAAGGTATTCGTATATATTGAAAAAACTTTCAACCCTATTTTCACCCCCTTAGGGGTGGAATTTCCAAAAATCCTTTCTTAGTGGAAGGTTTTGTATTAAAACCTACATGATTTCCAAATTTCACTTCTCTACGATTAGCCGTTTGGGCTGTGCGTTGATGAGTGAGTATGTCAGTCAATCAGTCAGGCACTTTCCTTTATTATTATAGATAGTTTATTTCAGAGTTTGTTCTTTTATAGGTACAAAAATACATCAGGTTATTACATACATCATGTAATATAGAATTCATGTTCATCCTGTGCTTTAGTAATTTTGGACCAAGCAAAGCACAAACTTTTTGCCTCACTAGGCAAGGCCTGTGCCGAGCGGATTATAAAAAAAAATACAAACTTGTTGCAAGTATAATAAATAAATACTTTTTACTTGGAAATCTATCATTAAGACTACTAGACCATAAGGATTTTTTATTTTCAGTGATGCCCAGTATAAGTCAGACAATTGCTAAAAACAAATCCATATTTAGTTGTCAGTAGAATAGTGTATTCATATTTGGGTAGACCTATCCGATGTTTATTTCAGAAGACCGACTAAGGTGAAATAATCGTAGTACTGATACTTTTTGCCAACTAATTAAATTATAATTGCTTTGAGAAAGTGCAGATAATCTGGTGCATACTGTTTGTATGTGTTTATTTTTATAATACAAGGTACTTGTCACTTTTTTATGTCAGCATAAACAATTATATACATATTATTATTGTTATGCAACTATCTCTAGTCATGCGGAAATTTCTAAAGGAAATATACAATAGTTTCTTACAATCTACATATTATCTCTGCTACGTTCAACAATGAATCTACTAACTAAATTTATTTTAAACTTGAGAGAAAAAAGAATAATATTTTTAAAAATGTATGCTACATGTACGTCATTCAACGAATGATATTAAATACCTGTATTAAAAATAAATATGTCTTCTTCTGCTCTGGGTTAAGATTCAGTATTAGAAATAATAAAACACAACCCCAAATATAACGTGACTCCAAAATTTTCATTAAGATTTTAGAAAAAAAATCCATTCACAAAGGAGTTCAAAGAATGTAAAATTGAATCAGATAAGCCTTTATTCAGATAATTGTAGTTTAAAACACAAGTTAACATTAATTTCAATATTAACATCTTGCGTAATGAAACAGAACTAATTGCATAAAAGATGTTAACACGGGGAAATGATTTCATGGGAGATGATTTTTTAACTGAAACTAAATGGAAGAAAAATAGCGCATGGTAATATCTATAGCAGCATGGTGTGGATCAAATAAAAAGGACCATAATTGGGCATCCGAAATTTCAACCTAGATCTGTCTTAAGCAGGTTTTGTCAATTTTCTTTGTGCTTAAATAAGAAAATTTTTCAAACATAGCTGCTTCTAAACTCGGTACTTACAGTTCTATTAAAGTCAACCTCAGTGGCCTAGTGGTATAGGCGCTAACTTGTGATCCCAGAGGTCCCAGGTTTGATTCCTAGTCCGGTCAGAACTTGGATGGGACCGGATGGCTATAAAAAATGGCTTCAGGCAATAAGTTCCACCGACTATACTGATCATAAATAAGCAAATTTTTCAAACATAGCTGCTTTAAAACTCGGTACTTACAGTTCTATTAGTCAAGCTCAGTGGCCTAGTGGTATAGGCGCTAACTTGTGATCCCAGAGGTCCCAGGTTTCATTCCTAGTCCGGTCAGAACTTGGATGGGACCGGATGGCTATAAAAAATGGCTTCAGGCAATAAGTTCCACCGACCATACTGATACCTTTGTATAATTTATTTAATAACCTCTTTAAAGAAAATTTACCTATTAATCTCAAATATTTATATTGTTTATACTTTGTGTAAAGGTATTCATCAAAATTAAAGAAACCTGGCTTTCTTGTGCTTAATTAGCTTTTTGTTTTAATTTATTTTTTACACAACTTTTCAATATCTCCTTAATGTCAGGTGTTGATTGTTTTAACAATATGTTTATAGATAAACTAAATATCGTCATCATTGATGGGTTTTGGTTCATAACTTTTTTTAAATTTTGTTTTGTAAAAAAATTAAGAAAATAAGGGCATTTAAGTAAAGATGTACATATAGGTACTGTGAGAAAGAAGTAGCATTTATGAGGTTATTTAAGGCAATAAATTCATAACAATTAACATTAACTATCGTCAAAATGTGTACCTACCTCATGGTAAACGGAATATCTTCTTCTGCAGTCTCAATCCTACGGATTGGTTTGCAGCAAAGATCTGCATCTAGTTTTCCATCTCGTCCGGTCCTCCGCAGCCCTTTTCAGCTCCATGTAAGATGTGCAGCCCATATCCTCAAATAATTGTTCAAGGTACTCTCGACGCGGACGCCCCCTAGCATTCGTACCCTCAGTCATGCCCTCCATTATGGTGTGCAGGAGATTGTCGTGGCAATATAACGGAATATACAAGATGCAAAATATAGTATTTCTTGATAAATTCATTACTCGATAAGTAGGTACGCAGTTAAAATAGATGTATCATTTGAATCACATAAATGTTATTTAAGTGTCTTATTTCATCTTATTTAATTTATGTTTCAGATTTTTAAATATCCAAAAACCCATCAATGTAAAATATCCTTTCTCTGAATTTATCAGTATTTATGACACATAGTTTGTACAAACTGTGATTTTTTTATAAATTTGTAACATGATAAGGCATAACAGATGTAGTTTACTTAAAGTAATTACGCATATTTACGCAAATGAATTGGGCTGAGCCATATACTGAGGAAACCCACAGGAGACATCCCCTTTCTAAGCCTCAAGAATATTCAAGGGTGATCTTTGAGGTGCTGGGTCGAGGTGTAGAAAACTGCAGGGGACAGGTTGTTTAGCAAGAACTTGTGGAGTCTATATCCTACAACTAGAATAGAACATAGATATACTTAGTAGGGTTGCCAACTCTGTTTAATTTTGAAATCAAAAACACTTATTAAAAATTTTGTTTCTGATAATTACACAAAACTAAAGATGTCCTAGGTTAGAATGAGAAAATGAGTGCCAACCAATGAAGTGTAAGCTAGACACTAAAAGTATCCCCGAAATGAACTGGCAGTCGGGGCAATAAAACCAATACAAAAGGCATAATCGACTGGTATTTTTTAGATCCTAAATTTTTATAGCCCCAGCTGCCAGTTCCTTTCGAAGGATACTATAACACAACTAAGCATGACAATCATAAAGAGCAAGAGAGAAATTCATTAACCAATACTAATGTGCAGAACATTCTAAAATAGCGATAAAATAAACTAATTTTTAATGCTTTTAAGTGTATATGCTAACAGACAGACACTTGAGAATGAGACATTATACATAGTTCATCAAGTCTATAAATTCTTTAAACCTTACACAGGTAGGATTATTTGTATTTTGTACTTGCAGAACAACACTGTGTTTCTTTTTGTATTAATTGATTTGTACCATCTTTTAATAAAATACAATATAAATGTTATTTAAGTTTAATTAATTACCGTCATGTTCTTTAAGGTATGTAATTTATTTTTCACCAAAAAAATTTAAATATCCATAATTAATTTTTAAAATTAATTGAAATATATTAAAAAAAAATTGCCTCAAAATATATATACATACCCACTTGGTACATATCTGTTTGGTAAGTCTTTCGTAATAGATTTAAAAACATAATTTTAATAAAAATACAAAAAAGTGGGATATGGCTCCCACACTTCCTACCATTTACAAAACTTTTGTCATATTAGAGATTGGTTATATTAAAAAATTTAAAAGTAAAGGCTCTAGGCGTCACTTTTAAATATTCAACTCCAGGATGAACAAAAAATGAGTGGAAATTTCTATTAAAATTTTATCTTTCATTAGCAATGGTTTTTTTAAATTATGATTATTGTTTTGAACTCGTCATATGAATTAGTTGTCGCAAATACACAAATCATTATTTATATTGTGTACTAAATAATACACTTGGTAACTCAGCAATAATGTATGCATGAATGTGATATTTATGAAGCTTATTTTATTATAACTAAGTAAATTATTTGTCATTATCATCATAGGCACTACATCTTGTTGTGAACTCAATCCTTACTTTTATTACCCTTTCTTCACGTCTCCAATAATTAATAAACATCCCCATGTTGATCCATCGGCCATCACTCAAGTTGTTTGTGCCTAAAGACTCAAGATACATTTTGGCACGGTCCATCCATCTAAACTCAAGTCTTTCTCTCTGGAATGTAAAGCTAATAACATTCTCTCTGGAATGTAAAGCTAATAACATTCTCTCTGGAATGTAAAGCTAATAACTTTTAGTAAATTATATAATTCAATGCCAAACTAAAATCTATTTCTAGAGGGTTCTGTAGGGTTGCGAAAAAATAATTAGATATTTTTTCAATTGTTTAAAGCAATTATTGTATGTTCCTAGCAGGTTTCATTTTGAATATATTATTATAATATGCATACACATTACTAATTACTGGTGTATTTCTCACACTACAGATATTTGCATATACACAATGGTTTAATCCAACGCTACTTGCTATATATAATTATTGAATTACAATTTTTGCACTTTTTCTAACATATCTATATTTTAATATTTAAATGGACAAAAGAATGACTTGAAGAAGAAGAATGATAATGAAGATTATCCACTATACATCAGTACATTTTTTGCATTTTATAATCTTGGATGGAGATTTTTTTTTTAAATTTTGATACCCTGTTATGATCATGTAGAATTTGTACCTACAAAACATGTTTGCTAGACTGCGTTGTTATTTAAGTTCACCATTTAAAATATGTTAGAGACAAAATTAAAGAAAAAATGGTATAGCCATAGTTTAATATAAATCCTAGGGGTTGGAGTCCTACCAGGGGCATAGGATTATTTGATTTGTCCTCAAAGAACATAGAAATTTTAACATGTACGTGATACTGATCAAAACTAAAAAAAAAAACAACCTCATTTTGCCATTCACTTAAATTAAAATTTTTCCTCTACAGGTTTTCACCTTGTTGGTTATCATAAAATTGTCAACTTCAAACTCAATATACTCCGAAACTTTACCTCAAGATGTCATAGGCAGCCCAGATTTTACAACACCCGAATTTTACATGAATTCCGATAGCGATGAGAGTCAAAACTTCAATCCTAAAATAGAGGATGATTTAAATGAATGGTTGAAAGAACACATCAGATTCTTGAACGAAGCAGATGTTAGATTATTCAATAATGTAAACGCAAATGAAGATCCAATTTTAACTGGCAGTTTCTATGATGGACCTGAATACCCTGATCCAATCGCAGATTACGATAACATTAACATTATGAACAAATTAGATATCGACAACCATAATTCAGTTGAATTTGAAGATCCAAGTGATGGCTTGCATTTATCCAATCCTGTATTTGACAGTTCAGACCATAAATATTACGAGAGTTCAATGCCTACATCCGACATATTGACCTCAAGCGACATGGATACCTATCATTCCAACCCTAGTTCAAGCTACGACTTCTTAAGAGCACTCAGCAGTATGACGTATGATTCAGCAAAATCAGAAAATGAAAAAAATAGCGGGACAATGTTCACTGGATATTATTTTGTTCCAAATTATGAAGCAAGCCTATCTAATGAATATTCTAACAGTTACGATTATTCTCGGTCCATTCCTCATGAGTTTGACATTCCTAGCACCAGAGACACTGAGCCATCTTTCAAAGATTATAATGTAAGTATGTAACAAGCTGTTTATTTTGTAACTTTCTGATCTGCGGTAGCCAACATGTTGGAGGAAATTTCAAATCAAGTTTTATTATAAAATAAATTTAATTATCCTTCAATTCATCAATTTTCTTACAAAATGAATTATAAAAATTCCCATAAGCATACAAATGAAACATATTTTTCACATCAATAGAAACTAATCATCGCCAAGTACATACTACAAAGTTTGCCAAAACTATTTTGACGAATACAAAATTTCTCATATTGTTATTTTAAGTATTATAATTATTTTTGCAACCAACCGTAATTAGGTCATAAATAGATGAAATGACTAAATCTTATATATACACAATGCATGCTTTCCTTTTTCAGTAGTCTTAGCTTCTCAAATTTACAATACATTGTATTGATAAGTCAGAAAACTTAAAAAGTGTCTTAGTCCAAGTAACATTTAATTTGATTTCAGGCATATTATCCTTCATATGCATCCAATTTTGGTTCGGCTGATTTCAGTAATGACTTTGATAAGGTGCCGCATGATGAAGAAATATTCAAAAGTAAGTACTTATTAGTATTAACAAAAAAGCAAAAAAATGAAAGTCTAAACAGTGCACCGCTCACATACATAGACACAAACAAATCATTCATTTGAATTCCAAAAATGTAACCAATGTTTATAGATATATTCAAACTAATATTAAAAACAGACTCTCAAACAAATCTAATTCAATTTCTCATTTAGAATTCTGTTTTTAATATATAAAATGTTTTCAGAATCTTCTTACTCATTCATGGAGCCAAAAGGATCTGTCAAATTTATGAAATATAAATCCGACGATGGTAGAAATTTTGATACAATATTCAGAATGATGAATCCAACCCAAAGTAATTTTAAATAAATAAATAATGTATTTAAATATGAAGAAATAATACATACATGCATACTCCCTTTATGACCCCACTTATAGGCATAGGGAGGCAACAAGAAATAAACCGAATAATAAATTTAAGATTGAAGAGAACCTCCTATAAGATCAGACAAAACCTGCAATTTATATCCAATAATTATTCAAAGCACTTATATTCATGTATAATAAAAACCCAATAAATTTCACCATTTCAATCAAGCTAATTCAAGATCATTGTTTAGCAAAAAAAAAACTGAAAACATACCTTTAGTATTGATTGATGTAATTGAACACAATCGCCAAGAAATAAAGTGCAAAGTTTGAGTAATCTTGGGCAAATAGTGTTGTTCATGCATGCTCTGTGATTTACAAAACAACAATTTTAACATTGACTTTAACCAGATTATTTATTATTAGGTCTTGTTAGAAACATGATTTCGAAAACTATATTGAGGGTCATTACAATAATAAGTTATACAATGGCTTGCACTCATTTTTGGGTGATGCAAAAGTTATACGAACTGTATGTAATTTATTTAAATAAAGGAACATTCAGATAGACATATCTTGGTATTAATTCACATAAAATATATAACTACTTTGTCTACGCAATTACAAACAGCTTTGTTGTTTGCCTTAATTTTTTTTAGTCATTTCTTATTTGCGACATATGTCTTAGAGTGATCGAGTTACAACAGAGATTTAGACATTCGAGTTACAACAATTCAAATTATCATTACAGTGAAAACCAAAAAAAAACTTCAGTTAAATGAAAAAAAAAAATGTCACAAAGTACCAGCAGATCGAAGCAAACTGTCAAATATTTTTTCACCCCCAAGTTTAAAAATGAACTTGGATTATTATGAGTAAGATAATTTAAATGTTGTATCATTCCTAAAATAGCCCATAGATTTCATAACAATGGATCACTTGGTCCCATAAATTTTGCTGTAATGGGATTCATTAACTCCAGTTGAGGCGTAAAATATTTTTGCAGAAGGAGCAATTTAAAAATTAAAGATATAGATTTTGGCAACAACGTTAAATTAACACATGGGTACATAATTATCAACACTATTCAATGATACTAAAAATCGTTGTTAAAAATACAATAATATTTATAATTAATTTGTAGTTTTAAGGTAGTATTTAGGCTTACTGAATGCTTGTATGAATTTTGAAAAGAAGAGTAATGAATTGTTATACCTGTTGGCTTGTATAAAAACAGAAAAAAAGATTCACACTTTGTTATCTATAATTAAAATGTACAAATTCCATTATCTTAATAATTTTCCGTGATATTGGTGAGTTAGCGATGGTCAATAGTATTGGGAGTAACTTTTTGTGCTATTATCTTCCCGTATCCGCCTCTGCCACCGTCATAGTCCATTCTGTATTCATCCCTCACCTAAAAATTATTTATTTACAGTAGAATGCACCACAACATACTAAGCTAAAAACAGCAGGGCTTAAAAATATAATCAAGTATAATAATTAGGTTGACCATAATTCTTTTGGGCTAAAATGGGACAAAGCCCCTTCTGAACAAAAGTAGCTTCTCCAATGTTTGTATCAAACCAATACATAACAATTAGGACTTTAAATAAAAAAAATTCTACCTATTGAAAAAGATTATGAGAAATCTAGACTGCAAAATAGAATAAAGTGAAAAACTTTAGAAGAGGCCTACATACAGCAGTGGAGGGACGACTGACAAACCTAACAATTAAAATTAAACATAATACCTTTTTCTCTGGATTTTCATTTGTCAAGAGTGATGAAATTACTTGGTATCGGTCAAGGTTAAGGGGCCTGAGTCAGACACAACAAAATGGCTGCCATGCTGACGGTCAAATGTCTATCAGAATTTGAAACAACATTGTGCTATAATCAAGACACCACATTGGAGATACCATCAGAATGTTGACAGTTGATGAATGTGGCAGCCATTTCATTGCATCTGAGTTGGACCCCAGGAGGTTGTCAAAATATGTGAAATCAATATAAACGAAAAACATACGAGACTAACCCGGTGTCCCAATGGACCACTTTTTATGAGGTGGATTGCTTATTCACATATTAAAAAAGTTCAATTTGGCTAGTTTTAGGTTTGTGTTTCACATATAAATGTCTGATAAATTTATAAATCCAGAGGGCTATGAAAAAAATTACATTAAGAACTAGTCTTAAAGACAAAAGAAATAGACAATAATTATAAAACAGAGCAGTGTATATTCTTTTGAAAGAGTGAGGGTATTATAGTAGAATCGGCTATTGTATAATGGGAAATGTTCTAGAACTGTAGTGGCCCCAAAAGAATACAAATTCTGGCTTTCACAAATTTTTCAAAAGAAATGATAGGGGCAAGATCCATTGACTGAAACATGGAGAAGTCTATATATAAAAAGGATGCCGGAGGCTAAATAATAACAAGGATATCATACCTTGATGGATTTGTTCATTGTAATAAGGATGAAATCTAAAGTTAAAAAAAATACAATACCTGTCCTCCAGTTTTCCCCCTTCCATATTGTCTTCCTTCCAAAAATCCAGCATCCCAATCTGTACGCACTATTCTATCATCTAATCT
Source organism: Mystacides longicornis (assembly GCA_963576905.1). Taxonomy (NCBI): domain Eukaryota; kingdom Metazoa; phylum Arthropoda; class Insecta; order Trichoptera; family Leptoceridae; genus Mystacides; species Mystacides longicornis. The sequence continues at coordinate 30,008,828 of OY756422.1, read as the reverse complement.
TGTACCATTGACATATCTCATGCAAGCTTCTGCATCGGCTCTCGAATAGTATTCAACAAAACAAAAGCCACATGGTGTTTTTTTGTATTTATCTAGTCCCATTATAACTTTACGAATATCGCCACATCTTGAAAACAATTCATAGATTTGTTCTTCTGTGGTGTAAAAAGATAAATTACCAACGTATAATGTACTAGATGTACGTAATAATTTATCTTGGTCACTACGAGAGCCCTGAAAACAGAATACATTTATAAATTAAACGACTTTTTTAATAGTAAGTTAATAATAATGTTAATAGAAATGGAAGGAAAAACTTCGAAAAAAGAAACTAATGAAGTCCCATAAGCGATTCAATAAGTAACCTTAAAATGTTGGTCCCTGTAGGAACTAAGTTCGGAAGACATCATTAGAAAGCCGTGTCCAGAACACTTTTTATTTTTGAAACCGTTAAAATCAAGGTTAGCAATTATTGCAATATTTCGAGAAAAAAGTAGCCAAACAACGACGCTAAAATCACGATTCAACAATAAATGACAAGTAGACAAAACTTTCATAATCTATGAACGTCAAAAGCAAACGTCAAGTAAAATTTTCTATGCACATTTCATAAACAAAAACAAATTTTGTCATTTATGCGGTGTTCACACGGGGCGATATAAGGCCAGACGATATCGCTTGCATAAAAAAAAATATCGTTCGGTCGCCCATTGATCGTGTGATGTGTTCACACGAGTCCACCGACATACATTCAATCTGTCAGGTGCGCTGATAGTTTTAAAAATGGCGGACGTCGAGGTATAAGTCGCGGAGTAATTGGGGTTAGTTGAAAATATTGTTTTAGACGATATAAATGCGGTGTTCAGACGGGGCGATATAAGGCCAGACGATATCGCTTGCATAAAAAAAAATATCGTTCGGTCGCCCATTGATCGTCTGATGTGTTCACATGAGTCCACCGACATACATTCAATCTGTAAGGTGCGCTGATTGTTTTAAAAATGGCGGACGTCGAGGTAGAAGTCGCGGAGTAATTGGAGTTAGTTGAAAATATTGTTTTAGACGATATAAAAAGACTCCTAATTGAGGAAAAATAAAAAAAAACGCAGATATTGGGTGCGGAATTGGATTCTAAGGAGAAATAAATTTAGAGCAGTGCTGTCAACTGTCAAAAAACAGAACATACGGACGCCGCGCATATCTGCGCATGCGTGAATCGTTCCACCAGATACAAAAGTTGAAAGGCGTTCAACTTGAGGCGATATCGCTTTCAACCATTTTTATCGCTTCAGATTTATCGACAATCTGTTCACACGGTTCAATTGGCTGGCGATATTTTAGTGTCCTGGCGATATTCGCCTCGTCTGAACACCGCATTATCGCTTTCAACCATTTTTATCACTTCAGATTTATCGACAATCTGTTCACACGGTTTAATAGGGTATTTGACTAATTTCCAGAAACCGTTTTAAATTATTCTACGATACATTATAAGCACATTCTCTTTATATTTTCTGAAGATATGCCATATTTTATATGAAAATCATGTTTAAAGTTTAAATATCAAAAAACGCGCGTAAAACGCTGTCTTGTATAATGGCGCTGGTCACGTGATGCATTTTACGTCACACCATAGTATTGGTATGAGTTTGCTAATGTGTTGATGACTGTCATTTACTATAGTGTGACGTCACAGGGAACACAACTAATCACAAGGCGTTTTCATCGGTGACTAGTTCCATAGAAATATGTGGATTTTTATTACGTGTTTTTATAATAAATAAGCCTATTTAAGTTGTAAAATAAAAGAAATAAGCTTTCTTGGGCCATTTCCAAACAGGATGACCACAATCTGTAGCTTATTTTTGATAGTGTCAAATACCCGATATTTTAGTGTCCTGGCGATATTCGCCTCGTCTGAACACCGCATTAGGGCAGTTGCAGATTACGATTTGCAAAAAAGAAATAATCGTCAATAGACCATTAACGGCCACGTGGATTTTGACATTAGCCGGGAGGCATAAACATAAACAAAAAGTTTAAGAGTTGGTTGAGTGTGTTTATACATAAACCCATTACTATGGTTTGTGTATGCGTGTCGCCATGGCCGCCATTTTGCATCCAGCCTAATGTCAGATGACGTCATCCTTTAACGGTCTATAAGAGACGGCGTGTCATATGTTAAGTTAACTGGGGGGTGAGTACGTAAGGGCTATAGCACGACTAACTACTTCCTAGTGTAGTTAGCGCGAGTACGTAACGTTACAAATGTAGTTAGTTGTGTGTTTCAGCGTGGTTATTATGTAGTTAAGCCGTGGTTATGAGTAGTTAGATTGATGTGTGGTTAGTCGTGCTATAGCAAAAGTTACGTACTCACTACCCTGAGTAGGCTGGTCATTTAAGATTTTTATCCCATAAAACAAGTTTTTTTTTTAAAATGACATAAGCGGTACTAGGTATTTTTAAAATGAACCGTAACGCAAACACGATACCATGTCATTTTATATGATACTTTGATGTGGTATGGTGCATTTCGTCATATAACGTAAGAACATTTCACACTAACCGTTGGTCAAAACTTGTGTCCGGACAGCCAAAAAATTGTACTCGCATATTTCTCAGACCAACACTAAGCTTCAATATGTTTTTATTTCATGAACTTATAAACATAAACCCTATATGCATCTCCAGTCTACCGCTACGAGAAGTTTCACGTGTCAGATGACGTCATCCTTTAATGGTCTATACATGTCATAATTAGGGCTGCCACCCGTACTTTATAATAAAGTATTGTACGTTATTTCAGGTAATTGTACTCTATACTTTATGGGAACAATAAAGTACACGAAAATACTTTATTTCCCATGATTTAATTCTTTAAAAATAAAAAACGAATTACTGATTACTTTAATTTAAATATAGATTGTAAAGATGCTGTGCAAGTGTTTAGTAGAGATACCAATTTGATACAAACTGCAAAAAGCAATAAAAATATGCTTTTAAACAAGTAATATAGAAAAATAAAAATATAGAAAAATAAATTGTACTTTATTTTGATACAGTGTACTTTTTTTCTTACCTATAATAACATTAATAACCAATGTACTTTAAATATAAAAATAAAAGGTGGCAACCCTAGGGCCAAGCATAGAGTATAGTAATATTATATTAAAACTCTGGGTAGTGAGTACGTAAGGGCTATAGCACGACTAACTACTTCCTAGTGTAGTTAGCGCGAGTACGTAACGTCCGACTTAACTACAAATGTAGTTAGATGTGTGTTTCAGCGTGGTTATTATAACAGCATCTGTCGGGTCGCGTTCCAGTGTAGTTAGCAGTAGTTAGGCAGTTTATATGTGGTTTAGAGCTGTCAAAGTTGCGCGCTTTGTTATTATTTTTGCATCGTTTGTTTTAAATAATTAATTTATTGGAAATAAGAATGCATTACTACTTTTATTAATTTTATTTTTTATTTTATTTCCCAAATTAAATATTTTATAATAAAATAGTAATACCGTAATACATATAAAACTAGGTTAATATTTTTTTTTTATTTGGGATTTGTTATCGACGAGATATTTTTTTTTATGTCAGCCGATTGGAACAACTCAAGTTTGTAGAAAAATTAGCAGACGAAAGGGAAAACAATACATGATTTTGAACATTTGTATGGAAATTATTAAAAAATAAATAAATAAAAATAAAATCTTTCTTTATTTCTCGCAAGCAAATATTTTACAAACAATTAAGACATACAAATAATAATTAAGATAAAAAATCTATAGGGAAAATAAAAGAGTACCTATTCAAAGAGTATCAGAAAACATCAAGTGTATTTACTTCTTTAAATTATTAAAATTCCACAAATCATAACTGTTTTTATATATTTGATGAAAAATGTCAAATAATGATGGCCGCCACAAGTTTCTTCATTGAAAAATACAATGAAAAAACATTTTTTTTGTGTTAGATGTTGGCAAACCTTACTATTTCCGGCTTAAAACTTAACTACATTGCGTTATCGCGTTACGTACTCGCGCTAACTACTAATGTAGTTAAGTCGTGGTTATGAGTAGTTAGGTTGATGCGTGGTTAGTCGTGCTATAGCAAAAGTTACGTACTCACTACCCAGGTCTTTGTTCGTTTGGTATAAACGTATGTTTATAATATGATCAAATTTTTCCAATGGAGCCTGCAGGAACCATTCACATTAAGTGGAGAGAGCAGGAGTAAAGCCTCAAAGTAAGTAGGTAGTCCAATGGTATCAATCGGAAACATTGAGCGTATTGGAGGTCGTGGGTTCGAATCCAAGAGCTGAACATTTCCGCTTTCATGACACAAGCCTTTGCTCAGTGTGAAAGATGTCAAATGTGTATTCAGGATTGCCACCTTTTGAAAAAATAAAATCGGGACATTCAGCCGATTATAGGAGACATAGGAGAGGGGGCGTCCATTAATCACGTGATGTTTTTTTGCAACTTTTTAGCCCCCCCCCTCCCTCCTGGTGATGTTTCAGGAAACCCCCCTTCCCCCTCCCCGAAAATCAAGTGTACTTTTTTAGTACAAAGAATTACGAAACATATGATTTAAAACTTCGTCAATTTTTTAAATTTCTGAATTGGTTTTCTTCAAATTCATCAGAAAAATAAATGCACGTTATTTTCTCACTAGACCCCTCTCCCCCTACGTGATCTTTCGTGATTGTTTCCAGACCCCCCCCCCCCTCCCATTTGGCGCTCACGTGATTAATGGACGCCCCCAGACTAGCTGTTACCTGTGGCTTCGCTCACATGTTACTGTATTTGGTTTCTTTTCCTAAACAATGCAGAATTATATTCTCATCAAAATTAATTATAATTATTAATTAATTATAATAAAAAACATCTTGTCCCATTTCCAAGACTGTCTGAGTATTTCTTTTTTAATTTAAATTCTAAAATTTCCATTAAATAACCTAATTACTTACTATATTATTATTATAGTTTTGTCATTATCAATCTGTATTTAAATTAAATATATGTTTCTAATTCAAATACAATCAGCCCGAAAACTTAAAAATCACCATATTTTGCTAACTTGACCAACATTGTCCGATGAGAATCCCAAAAAATAGCTCGAATAACTTTTATTGCACCAAATGACGTCAACAATAACTCGAATAACTTTTATTGACCAAAAATTGTCGAATGGCGTGTTATAAAAATCGGGACAAAATTCAGAGGTCGTCGGGACGCGGGACAATAGCATCGAAATCGGGACTGTCCCGGCAGAATCGGGACGGGTGGCAACCCTGTGTGTATTTGTGTTCACTTCGAGTGAGCATACATTAATTTTTTTATAAAAAAGAGAGCTTTTTCTGCTATGGCTATTATTATTTTATTGATAGGCTCGCTGTCCCCTAGGGGGTTGCTGTCACTGCGTCCCATAGTGGAACTATTGTGACTAGCCTTACATTAGAGCTCGTCGCCCAGTCCAGCCTCCTGGAGAAAGTGGAGGATTTTGTTGGCGTTGAGCTCTTTAATTTTTTCTGGGCACATTAGTTATTTGCCCAGATTTTTATGTCTGTTTTGCATCATTGGTAGGCATTCACAGAGGAGGTGCATGGGGGTCTCTAGTGTCACACAAATGTCACAGTTCAGGATCCCGATGGTGCACATGTGCTTGTTAAGCCAACAGTGCCCCGTTAGGGATCTGGTGATGATGCATAGGTTTTTTCTGTTTAAAGACACTAGGGTCCTAACAGATTTTGCGTTGTAGGCATTTACTAGTGCCTTGGAGTGTTTTTGACCATGGGTTCATTCCAGAGTTTTATTGAGCGTTCATGGTAAATGTCCGCTAAGGTTTTGCGTATGGTGCTTTGAGGAATACCAAAGAATGGCTCAGGTCCGCAGAAATTCCTCGCAGCTCCGGCCCTTGCAAGTTCGTCGGCCTTCTCATTGCCCGCGATACCTTCGTGGCCCGGTACCCAACATAGAATTACCCTATTTCTGTTTCCTAGGGTGTTTAGTACATCTTTACAGCTTTGCACTAGCCTCGAGTTGACCGTGGCTGATGCCAAGGCCAGCAAAGAGGCTCTGCTGTCTGAGTTGATGTAAATTATTTGTCCTGAGTAATTTTTCTGGAGGTTTAACATTGCGCATATTTGAATGGCATAAACCTCAGCTTGGAACACAGAGGGATACCTACCCAGGCTTACTGATGCCTGGTATCGTGGTCTCACTCCATAGATCCCACTACCTGCTCTGAGGCAGCTTTTAGAACCGTCGGTGTACCATATGAGCGAGTGATCTTCAAAGACAATTTTGTCTTCTAGCCAATCGTCTCTTGCTGGCACTTGGACTGTAAAGAACATCTGAAAGCTAAAGGGGGTTGCCATAGCATCAGATATCATGCCTAATGTTGGGTGTCCATTAGTGAGTCCTGTGCGGATCTCAGGGCTTTGGATATTCAATTGTGTTTACCTGTAACTGCTAGTCTCAATAATGCTGATCCCGCCAACATGTGCACATGTAGATGCAGTGGCAGTAGGCCCAGCATAGCATTGAGCGCTGCTCCAGGTGTTGTTGACATAGAGCAATGGTGGGATTTAGACCCCACCTTCTGCCCGCCAGCTGGCTGCATACGCCCAGAGAAACCTTTGCCTTCCTTACTATGTTGGTTAAATGTGGGTTCCAGGTGAGTTTTTGGTCAAAAGTCACACCCAGATATTTTACTTCTTGAGACTGCTATGGCTAACAGATAAATATTGACTATTAAAAGAAGGATGAAGAAGTTGAACAAAGTAGGTATAACTTGTTTTAGTTTCATATTTTTTCAAAGTATCAATGTGCACATAAAAGATGTTTTATTTTAATATAGTAATTTTTATTAAAAAAAAGGATATAAATAGGTATATAAGAATGTTATCGATTTCAGATGGTTTTTTTCCTATTTTCAAAACAGGCTACATATTATTATGCAATATATTTCCGTTACAAAAGAAGGCACAGCTAATGTATGATAGTTGCATGTGAGTGAAGGTTTAACCTTTCAACCAACATTAACAATTTTTTTCTAAAATTAGTAAAAAAATATATTATCCTAATGTTTTTATAAAATATTATGTTTGAAAAAATACTAAAAATGTAGACACTTCATTCTTTATCAATGAGTTGATAAATATAATAGTTTATTTTTCTTTCGAGATTCTTCAAGTATAGTGCATTAAAAGGAAAATTTTATATAATTATTATAATTGAATTCTTGCCCACAGGTGTTGGAATGCCAATATTGCAAAAAAAAAAAAAGAATTCAGTACATCTTAACAAAATTCGGTGCATAGACAACAACATAAGTTAGCAAGGTCGGTGCTGTGATGTGGATATATAAAAAAATAATGTTTTATATTTCCCCTATGGGTGAAAACACAAAGAACGCTGATTCCGACTGGCGCAAAGAATGTTTCTATGATTTTAATGCATTTGAGTGGGCATGCCGGAAAGCGGGTTCCTGTTTTTGCTGTGTGTATGCCCATTCAAATAAATTCATAGAAACATACTTTGTGCAGATCGGCGCCGGTCGGAATCTGTGTTCTTTGTGTTTTCACCCTATGGCAACACTGATGATTTTCAATGATCATCTATCTATGCTCCCTTAATTCTCAAGTGTATTGAATAATCCATGCTCCGCTGTCCCATTTTGACTATCTACAGCACTATTACAAATGATTTTCAGAGTTTTTTTTTAAATAAATAAGCAAATAGAATGAGGTGGAGATTATGACAAGTTCATAAAAAAATGCATTAGATATAACATCACAAATTAAAAAATATATTAAATCTCAAAAAGAATGTATATTGGACACAAAATTTGACTAATTTGTTTATTTTAGTGCACATTTAATACTTTCACTGCCACACCAGATATATTTTGATTAAAGAAGGTATTTTCTAGAAAATATTAAAAAAGTAAGGAATATAAAAGAAGTATTTCAGAAGCTGCTAACGAATATGATGAGAATGCATACTTTAAAAAAAGATCCACAGCAAACACAGCACTCAACAACAGTATATTTTGAAGCGAGGTGCACAAATCTGTGTAGTCATAGTGAACTTAAATTTTGTGTGCACTAAAATGAACTTACAACAATCAAATATTGTGTGACGAAATATCATCTTTTTAATTTTCTGAAACTTGATCACGGTGATACGGTGGGGTCTTCCCATTCCGGCTTTGCATTTTCATCTTGTTTTACAATAAAAACATCGTGCATATCATTATCCACAAAAGAACATTCCATACACGAAATTTCATTATCAAACCTGAAAAAACCCAATAAAAAATGCTTTAAAATCAAAATTAAATAAAGTATGGTGATACAAAGAATAAAAGAACTAACTTTTTAAGCAGTGAAAGATTTCCTCCAACGGAGCTCTGTATGGTCTGAGACTCGTATCTTACTCCGGCCTCTACGCACTTGGAGAATGAGCAACGGGACATGGTGACTTTAGCCCCGTCACAGATCTGTATTCCTACACCACATTCCAAAAACGTACACTCTTCTAATTGCACCTGGAAAAAAAAGATGATAATTGGAATCAAAACTCTAGAAATAAATTATTGAAGTTTACAAGAAAATTTTCTTGGTGGTTTCTATGAAAAATTTCAAAAGATTATCTCGTCATTAACTATATTTATACTACAAGAATGTAGTATTGTGGAAATACTTTATGGGATATAGAAAGGAATGAAAATATTAGGAAGAAATATGGTATGGAAGTAAGTGTTGTGACAAAGATGAAAGTTAATAAGTTGAGATGGTTTGGGCACGTGGAAAGAATGGATGCAAACAGAATGACAAAGAGAATTCATAAGGCTGAAAGGAAAGGTGTAAGAAAGCGTGGCCGACCGAGAATGACGTGGATTGAACACATTGATTCCGTCCTCAAGGAGACCTGCAGCCCTATTCACGAAAAAGTTTGAATCGAACTTCGAACTAAACTTAGACTTAAACTTTTCTAAATATCTAGTCATATAAGTAGTCTGTGATCTAGTGTTTACTACCTGTCAGATTTACTCCGACTTTTCCAACTTATTGAGCTGTCAAAAATTCTGCCTGTTAGATATGTACATTTCGCCCATCTAAATTTCTTTTTCAGCCTTTATAATTGATTTATTCCGTATTTACAAGCCACATATGCGTGTTATTTGTAATAATATTATTTTAATATGAATAAAGTTGGAAAAGTCGGAGTAAATCTGACAGATCACAGACTACTTATATGACTAGATATTTAGAAAAGTTTAAGTCTAAGTTTAGTTCGAAGTTCGATTCAAACTTTTTCGTGAATAGGGCTGCTGGTAAGAAGAAAGAGAAATGGGAGAGGGTGTATGAGAAATGTTATGTCGGTGGAAGAAGTGACAGAAGTGTGCTTGGATAGAAAAGAGTGGGGGTCCGTTCTCTCTGCCTACCCCTTATGGGACACCGCGTGATGGGTAAAAAAATATATAAGAAAACATTTCTCACTGTGAATATGTGTTCACTTTGAGTAGACCCATGGACATTTAAAAAAAAAATTAATGCTTGAGTTTTTCCAAGTAAAATGTTCCCATTCAACAGAGACAAAATCTTAGCCCATTAAACTCCAAGGTAGTTTTATATACCGAAATGTGTGACCACCATACAAAGGGACAACTACAGAATACTATGTATGACGTACGTGGCATCGCAGATATAAAATATAATATGCAATATTCTGTAAGCATGACACCCAGCGCAATATACGTATTGGTGAGTGCCAACTATGTAATATCAAACTACTCAAAAGAACAGTTTCTGGGTGGCTACTTCTTTTTAGCATGCATTGGTGATATATGAAATTACTATGTATTCAGCATTCAATGAGTTAAGAGACTAGAGTGTCCACCATCTAGATAAAAATGATGTTTGTAACATGTTATTTCAATATAAAATGTAGCATACCATACTTCCTTTCTGGGCCATAATTCCAGTAAAGAATCCACCAAAATGAGACCTGCTAATTTTGACTTGAGCTCCAGCAAATATTATCATGGCTTGTGACGTAACGTTTGTAGCTGCCTCAAACTTGCAACCGTCCACTTCAACATTGCCCGCACGTACAGACAACACCGTGCTGCACTCGTTACCCAATATTCTGATATCTTCTAACTTTAAAGAACCAACAATGGCTAAAGCAGTTGTGCGCTCGTCAATACAAACCAATTTCGTATCACTGGATACAGATTTAATCTGGTAAAAATAAAAAAGATTAAACATAGTAGCGTTACAATAGCGAGCACAATGGAGAGCTCTCGTTGCCTCCCTATGCTCCTAAGTGGAGTTCAAAGGGAGTTTTGATTGATTTGATTTGAGCGTTACAATAAGAAATCAGTCATCGGTAATTGGCATGTAGAAAGTATGAGTTATCAAAGATGGATTATGAAAATTACTGCCGGAAATTGGGAGATGTTAAAAGAAAATTTGTGCGAAAAGGAGAGGTTGCATGTAACTTGAAAACATTGTAAATATTTTGCAAATCATTCAATCATTCTGCTGTCCAATCTGATACGGGATGCCAATCTTGGGCACAAACTTTCAACAATCGGGAATCAAACCCTGGTACTGGGACATCAAAACTTGGGTTAGGAGTCAGTACTTAGAAGTTCTCTAATTTTGTTTTTTTGAAGCCTTTTTTGCAGAACCTTTTAGATTGAGTTCTTCAAATTTCGTAAAAATTTCTATAATAATATATCCTCTTTCAAATGGTATACTGCATACCAATAAATTAATAGGATTTCCCTATTGTTTTTTTAAAAAATTCCTAAAAAATCAGGGAGCAATCTCTATAAATTTTGAGTAGCCACAATATCTTCCAAATGGTCTCCTCTGTATACGGTACCAGTTTGTCAAATATTCTATCAAACACACCAATGGTCGCTTTTACATACAATTTATAAATCAGAAAACAAAAACATTATGATTAAACTATGATGTTTTATTTATATTGCATAAATATCTATGAAATCTTGGTGAAATTAACCACTCAAATGAATAAATGTTTTTATTTACAAATTGAAAAATGAATACTTACAGAATAGTTTTTCCCCAATAAATTATTAGTTGGTATGACGTGTTCTCCTGAACATAAGAAAATCTTGGAACCGATGGGAGGAGCAGACGCAAGGGTGGCTTCCAACGAAGGAGAACATTGAACAAGTGGCGTCATAGTATTATCCTTAGACACATTCAACAACCATTTATTTACATTTCTCAAAAATGAGATGTGAGAATCCACACTTCCCCCTATCCAAATAGATATATTCTAAAAAAATATAAATATTACTAGTTATTATTTAGGGTTTGTTATCTATAATATAAAAGAATGTCGGGTTAGTGCCAACACTTATAACTCGAGATCGGCTGAACAGACTTTTATGATGCATGGTTTATTGGATTCTTCTCCACCCCGAATAACAGGATGATTATTAAAAATTCCTAAAATGGATAGCAAACAATATAAAATATAATATTAAACTTAGTATGGAACGGATTTACTGACAACGCCATTTGTAAAAAATTCCATAACAACACAATTTTTATTAACCATCGAGTTTCAAAACATTGGTACGCAGAATTTTTATAGAATTTCTTTATAATAATTTTTTTACATTCAAACATATTTTTTGTATAAATTACAAATTTGAAATCAATATTCATAGTAAGGGCCAAGGGCGTCGCCAAGGGGGGGTAGGGGGGGGGCGGGGCAGCTGCCCCCCCCTACCTTTAAAAATGTAAGCAATTCATATTTTCCTCATCCTCCATATAGAAAATAGCCTATGAATGGGTCAAATTGCCTCCCCCTAGGCCCCGGGCTGGCGACGACCTTGGTAAGGGCTACAGGACAACGTTTGTCGGGAAAGCTAGTTTCTTATAAAAATTGTCAAGGAGTCATGTCACTGCTATTCTTCGTCTTTGAAACTATCCATATTTCGGCTCAAGTCAAACCAGGTGTTGGTAATCCCACTGGCAAATATTTTGACACATTATACACTTGCTAGCTGTAGGACAACAGGCATAAAAATGGGTCAATAATTTTTCTATAAATCAATTGTCGCCCCTCAAAGGTTCCCAATTTTACTAATCATGTTGGGGACTGCAGACAATTTTGTTTCCTCCGTTAACAACAGTTGTATGTAGAAACTTCTGATCAAGTATCACAATGACATATTTTTTTGTTAATAATATTATACTTTCCGCAGTTATTATTAAAATATGGCATAGCATAACTATCGACATACTAAGAAATATGTCTTTACGAGTATGAAAAATATTTCTGGTTGACAGATTGATACTTCCATTGGTATGAAAAAAATGTAGGAAAATGCATCACGCCTAAACGCTATCGCTAACTCTTTTTTTGGCGTTTTTGCATTTGTCAGAAGGTTCTTATCAAAGAAAAAATTAAGAAAGTTGAGTGGATAATTAGAAAATCAAAGAAAACTCTTAGTAGGTAGCCTTCTTATTACTTTTAACAATTTAATTTTTATTCCAAATATGAAAAATTGAAATTAAATTAAAGATTGAAAGGAACTGTCATTTGTTTGATAGTTGGTGCGATAGACAGAATGTCGATTTGAAACAGATGCATCGATTTAAATTACATTGGTTAAAAGATAATAAGCTTATCATTATACAAATTCAATATTCATAGTTAGGAACACAGGACAACGTCTGTCGGGAAAGCTAGTTAGCTATGATTCTTTTCTAATGAAGGGCAGAGGTGATCCAACACAGAAGAGAAAAGCTCCTGTCCCATTGTTCAGCTACCAACAAACTTGTGCTGAAAAAGATTCCGCCCACAAAGACCCATCTCTTCAACGAAGAAATGCTTTCTTCTCAACTGCAGAAGTTGGGGGGTTCTAATAAAGTCTTCACAAGATATGAAGCTCCGAAAACTAATAAAACAAAGCCATTTCGTTATCGACAGACAGACTTCGATGACATGCCAAAAGCCTCGACTAGCTGGCAGTCCACTCCATACAGGCAAAGCAAACAAAAGAAGGCTCCAGCAGGAAGGAAGGGTTCATACAGAACCTCACAGCATAGACAAAAGTGACGCCAACCAAGGGTTTCAGGGAGGACAGTTAAAAAATTTTTTTGAAAGAATGGGAGAAAGCAAAAGCTCCAACTCTTATTATCAAAGTATTGAAGGGATACAGAGTACCTTTCATTCAAAAACCCCCATTAGTCTTCCCGAAACCCTCTCTTATCAAAAAATATCAACAGCCTTCAACTCCAGAATTAGACCAAGCAATAAAAGAGATGCTGGAGACAAAAATATTAGAGGTGGCTCCACAGAACCCGGGATTTCTATCGAGTATGTTCCTGGTCAAAAAAGGAGATGGCACCCAACGTCTCATATTCAATTTGAAGGGTCTGAACAAGTTTGTGGAAGCAAAGAAGTTTTCCCTAATATCGCATCACCGTGTACCAGAGTTCCTTCAACCGGGGGATTACATGACAAAAATAGACCTCTCACAGGCTTATTTTCATGTACCAGTGCGGGAGAGCCACCGCAGATTTTTGAGAACCATTCACAAGGGGCAGGTGCTACAAATGACTTGTCTCCCTCAAGGTCTAAGCAGTTCTCCGAGAATATTTGCAATTTTGACAAATTGGGTTGCCGAAAAACTTCGGAGTCAGGGTATTCGGGTGATTGTTTACTTAGATGACTTCTTACTGGCTCATCAGTGCAAAACGATTCTACAAGGCCAAAGTCGCCATGTATTGCAATTCCTACAATATCTTGGTTGGACAATCAACCAACAGAAATGTCTGGTGAACCCCTCAAAAGTGATAGAATACTTGGGAATAGAATGGGACACAAGAAATTGCAGAATGCGCCTAACAAGGTCAAAGAAAGTGTCACTCAAGAAATCAATAGAAAAACTATTGATGGAGGGAAAATGGTGCTTAAAAAGCGCTCAAAGTATTCTGGGAAAACTAAACTTTGCCACATTTGTGATACCACGAGGTCGCTTACATTGTCGTCAAATACAATTACAAACCATGAATCTCCCAGTAAAAAAGCCCAAAAAACTGTTACTCGTAGAAAACATTGTAAGAGAGGAACTGAGATGGTAGTTAAAGAACCTGGAGAGCGAAGCAGAATTGTTCAGGAAGGGTGCTTCACATTTCCTGACGACAGATGCAGCCGACCAGGGTTGGGGGGCCCTAGTGAACGATATGTTGATAAGGGGACAATGGACACCTCAACAACATCATTGGCACAGCAATCAGAAAGAAATGTTTGCCATTTGGGGAGCCATCAAGTCTCAGAAAAGGATTTTGAGGAATTCTTCATGTCTCATACAGTCAGACAATCGAACTGTATTACCTTACCTCAGGAACGAGGGAGGTACGAAGTCCATGAATCTGCTTCACATGACATACAAGATCCTCAAACTGGTGGACTCTTTCAATATTCACCTGGAAACCCATTACCTGCCAGGGAGGTACAACGAACTAGCAGACAGTTTGTCCAGGACCAACCGTCTACCTCCAGAGTGGCATCTCTTAAGCCCGGTGTTGGAAAAAATATTTCACACTTGGGGCACACCAGAAATAGATTTATTCGCATCGGAAACAGCACATGTAGTAAGCCGATATGTATCGATAAATCCCAGGGACAAGAGAGCTGTGTTCCACAATGCATTCAGCAGACTATGGAATTTTCCCCTGGCTTGGGTGTTTCCACCACCATGCTTAATACCACGAGTCCTTACCCATCTAAACAGGGCTGTGGGGATCTACCTTATGGTAGTCCCCAGATGGAACAAGGTGTTCTGGTTACCGGACCTGAAGAGTCGAGCTCTGGCTCCACCAATGAATATAGACAACTTAGAACACAACCTGATAGACACAAGAACAGGACTTCACCCGCCACAAATTCAGAAATTACAACTGGAAGTGTGGAAAATTGGGGGTGGGAGAAAATAACACAGGACTGGACAGACCAAGAGAAAAGTCTGTTGAATGCAAGTTGGCGACCATCTACGATGGTGATTTACAGGCAAGCTTGGAAAAAATGGGAAAAGTGGTGTTCGAACAATAACTCTGATTCTCGTCAACCGTCAGCATTGGTTTTAGCAAAATATCTGGCTTATCTGAGCAGTACTGAAAAATTATCGCCTAGTACCATTATGCTGCATAAATCTGTAGTGGCGACGATGGCTGACCCCAATCAGGGATCAAGTCTCAGTTGTCACCCTCTGGTACGAAGGATTTTAAAAGGAATAAGCAATTCTGCTGATAGAAAAGTGAAACTACCAATTTGGGACCCAAGAAATGTTTGCAATTGGCTGAAGTCTAATCCACCAAAGTCGCTGACATTATTTGAGGCATCTAGACGCTGTGCTACAATATTACTTTTAGCATCGGGAAGAAGAGTTCATGACCTCACTTTACTAGAACTATCTTCTTCTGGCTTTGTAGATAACGGGGACCATATTATATTATGGCCTAAATTTGGATCCAAAACAGATTCAGATAAATTCCGCCAGACGGGTTGGAAATTATACACCTCATCAGAGGAAGGCTGGAATCCTGTATATTGGCTTCGAAAATTATGTACTTTGTCAGAAGCAAGAAGACGAGACAACATAGACATAACTAATTTATTTATCTCGACTGTTGGCCAAGTGAAAGCAGCATCGAGAACCATTATCGGAGGTTGGGTTAAATCTGTACTCAAAGAGGCCGGGATAGAAGCATCAGCAGGGAGTACACGAGCAGCAGTAGCTTCTCTTGGTTGGTTAGAAAACCAACCAATCGAAGAGATACTAAAAAGAGGAAACTGGAGAAGCGAAAATACTTTTAAAAAATATTATAGAAAAGAAGTAATTGTATCAGAAGAGTGTTCCATACTAAAACACTTTGAACCAATCAATACCAATCAACTAACATAGATCACAATTGACATCAACCCCATTCACCATGTCACAAAGGCGATAACAGACACTTCTCACAATATATTCTGGATAAGGACAGACCATACATAATATGGGAGTTTTACCTACCAATAAAACTCTTATTATGTTGTCTTCCTTATCCAGAATATACCTAATGCCTGCTTTGTGAGAAATCAATATTGACAAAACATCGCATAGTGCTCTACTACCTTGTGACAGTTGAAATAACAAAAGGGGATTCCCATATTACTGGTACAAAGGAAGATGAAAATGGCGCGAAAGTATGACACTTAGACTAGAAGTTTGAAGTCTCTCTCACAATATATTCTGGATAAGGAAGACAACATAATAAGAGTTTTATTGGTAGGTAAAACTCCCATATTTTGTCGAGATTGAAAAATTTTTTTTTAAAAAAAATGCGCAGGTCAGTGGCAAATTATAAGAAAGAGTTGTAAATTTTTTGAACAATTGATCCTATTAACCGAAAATGTAATTCTATTATCTGTGATAAAAGTTGTATGAAATTCTTCATTTTGAATTGGGAAAACGGCTGATTCTAATTAACCAGTGATCACAACAACCGGCACCTACTGTAGTTGTAAGTTTATACAAACAGTGTGTAGTAAATAGTAAAAAATCAAAATCCTATGTTGGTTTTTGGAATTATTGCTGTAAAGTCACAGACGTTGTCTAGTGGGGGAGTAAACTCCAATAATTATATATGTAAACTGATTGTTCTAATTGTAATTGATAATAGAAATAAATAAATAAATAAAAAAAATAAATAAAAAGTTAGACCCTCTGGTATTTTGTGTTACAATCAGTGATCTGAATTCTTATAATTTTTGTTCATTTCAGAGCAGCAATAAAATAATTCACATACTTCAATTATTGAAGTCGGAATGGTTTTGTGATATGTATGAAAAATATTTCACATGGGGTTTAAACTTAACGATTATAATATGGAATTTTGGTCCTTGTGGTGTTCAATAAAGATAAAAAATGAATTAAATTTTGTAAAGATAAAATACTGGCAAATATAGCACCTACCTGGGGAGGTAAATTAGAAATGGGCTCAAGCTTTTTTATGGTGGGATTCTGATAAGTCTGCCATCTTTGCTTGAGTTGTTGCATTTTATCATGAAGCATCATCAATTCGGAAACAGCTTCACCAGTTAAATCTATTTAACATACATTACACGAGTACATTGTTTGATGGATCAATTGAATAATGAAAAACCTTCTACAATAAGTACATGACCTGAATATTCTCCAACAGTCTATGTAGGATTTGAACAAACTTTGTGGAAAAAAAAATTACATAGCAACTCAACTATGAGAAAGAGTTTTGTACATTACATATTGCTGGGGTGGCTGTCAAAACCTAGTGTGGCTAGTGTAGAATAAACAGAGAACAAACCCAAATCATCCTCTTCAACGTCACTAGGAAGCTCTGACTGGAATTGTGTAATTTTGATAGCTAATTTCTTGGCTTCATCCCTGATTGAACGCAGTTCGTGTACATCAACACCAGCATTGTGCCACATGTTAATACGAGCTGGGACGTTGCTATCAAACCAAGATCCACAAGCCACTTCCCAATCAATATCCCATGGCATCCAGATGTATGTGTAAAAGTATCTGCAAGTTACTTCTCATTATATCATGTTTTTTGTGGTTAAATGTTAACCCTTAACACATTCAGTGCCATCTAAATAACCAAGTTTAAAAAATGTCAGAAATACTTAGTAAAAAAGGTATAAAAAGAATAAAAATCTGGAAGGTATTAAAAAAACCGCCAACAAATATATATCGAGAATGTAAACTCTAGTAAAAAATCCACACACAAACACAGTTCTCAACAACAGTGCATTTGTCACAAGAAGTGGCATAGCAAGCACACCGGGCTAGATGCCTATATGTGCAGGCCTATTCCCTTTAAGTAAATGGAGAAGGGATATGGTTAAGGATACGAAATGACAGTTGGCCACAAAGTATGCTGTTTTTTCCAATGCAAAGACCCTCTCAGATTATGGTTCTTTCTTAGAAGCAGAACTAAGACTAAAAATGGTGTTGGAAGAGGTCATTGCACAAGATAAAGGTAAAGTGGTTCCATAGTGCCGTATGCATATAAACAAAAAAATAAAAGATAAAATGCAGTGGAAGGCTCTTATTACCTCCCAATGCACCTAAGTGGGACCGTAAAGGAAGCATTGGATCAAAATTAATTATTGAGGTTAAATCACCAATAAAGTTGTTTGTTTACAATACCTGTACAAATCAATGAATTCTGCGGTAGATTTGACATCGATTGCTGCATTAGGTTGACTCTTCAAAGGCCAAAGTTGAATGATGGGCACAGCACTGTGTTTGGCTGGTAAGTGTATATAATCATCTTGAACCCCCACCACTTCCACTGCTGCGCATATTTCACTATCCTCAGTATTCTCGCAGCATTCCAAGTTAAGTGATTCTACACTAACATACACTACACATGGATATCTGACGCCTGCAAAAAAAAATTATGTTTGCAATAATTAGTCAACAAATTGTTTCTTTCACAAAATGTAATATATTTTTTTAGTGTGAAAATTCCCAACATTGACCTATTGAATTTTTAAACATACCAAAGGAATGACACAAATATTTGGGTATTCTCCACAGTGCATCCCATCCAGCTGGTTCCATACATAGCTCAGCTCTATAGGACCATTCCATTTTAATTTGGGAAGTACTACTGCATTGTATAACATCCCCCAACTTTTCTATAAGCTCTTCAATTCTATTCTCAAATTTCCAAACTCGAGAAGACATCTAAAACACAAAAATGGTTTTACTAACAATATATAATTAATAAGCACTCAGTCATTACACTAATCAAGGAGGATTGAAGAAAAGTTAGATAAAAATGTATTAAACTAGCGAAGGCTGAAGAAGTAAACTCCGAACTGCCAAAGAAAATAAAAGATACCTTTAATATTGCGTGAATTTAATTTGTTTTTAAAACAAACACTTATGTAATGCTAAATAAAGAGTGAGTTAAAAACATTCAACACCCCAATTTTTTACCTTCTTTAATGTTAATGATCGAAAAGACTATAGGAAAATTATTCACAACACCCGAATGCGCAACTGATTTTTTGACATATAAATTTTGAAATTTTCGTTCGCGGTATATAAACCACAGATGATTATTGTCTATATCTACAATTGATCCCAATCAGTGTAAGGCCTCGTTCGCACGAGCGCTTTTTCAACGCGCGTTGAAATAGAACAAATGCATTCACAAGTATATTGCGGTGTTCAGACGAGGCGAATATCGCCAGGACACTAAAATATCGCCAGCCAATTGAACCGTGTGAACAGATTGTCGATAAATTTGAAGCGATAAAAATGGTTGAAAACGATATCGTCTCAAGTTGAACGCCTTTCAACTTTTGTATCTGGTGGAACGATTCACGCATGCGCAGATATGCGCGGCGTCCGTATGTTCTGTTTCTTGACAGCACTGCTCTAAATTTTTTTTTTTATTTTTTTTTTAGTATAAAATAAGTACATAGTTTATATTTGATTTCTTAAAAATAGTTGCTTAAATTTTTTTTTTTTTTTTTTTTTTAATTTTTTTTTTACCCATCACGCCGTTTCCCGAAGGGGGTAGGCAGAGAGTACGGATTTCCACTCTTTCCTATCCAAACAAACCTCTTTCGCTTCTTCCAAACGCATAACATTTCGCATACATGCCCTTCTATTCCTTTTACTCCTGACTTGGCCCTCCTCTAAGACGGCACCGATATGATCGGACCATGTCATTCGAGGTCGGCCTCGTCTGCGTGCACCCATTCTTTCAGATTTATATATCCTTTTAGTCATTCTATCTTCGTTCATTCTCTCTACATGCCCAAACCACCTTAATTTATTCACTTTCATTCTAGTCACTACACTAACATCCACTCCACATTCCTTTCTAATACTATCATTCCTCACCTTATCAATCAGTCTCTTTCCGCATATCCTACGCAGTGATCTCATTTCTACAGCATTTATTCCAACTTCCAGATTTTTCGTCCATGTCCATGCTTCACTCCCATACATCATTGATGGAATCAGGATTGCATTGTGCATCAATTGTTTGGATTTAAGAGATACATTCTTATTTCTCATTAGAGGTCTTAGTGCACCGCCAACCCTTCTACCAGCCAGTTTCCTTCTTTCAATTTCCTTTTCACACCTTCCATCTCTGCTAAATAAACTACCTAAATAGACATACTCATCCACTTGTTCCAAGTTCTCATCATTCACTTTCACACTACATTGCGTTCTTAAATTTTCTCTTTCAATATTATGTACAAAAACACAAAGATAAAGATAACTAATAACAATTACGCAACATTATTATTTCCCTTTACATTTAAATATTTACTATACTTTGAAAATAAACAATTTATTTATTAAATTTTATTTTTTTTTTTTTTTTGATACTTTACAAAACTTTACAGTAACTCTAAATACTTAACAGTTAATATAAACCCCAAACAGCACCAGGTGCTGGTATAAGGGGTTAAGTGAACTATATTAAATATTCTTGTTACATTAAATTATATTAAATCACTTCCTATTATTCAAAATGTATTTTTTAAGTGTTTTTGTAAACAGTGCACTATTCTTGCAGCTCTTGAGATCTTCTGGCAATTCATTAAAAATTAATAATGCAGAGTAAAGAAAGCCATAACGGTTCCTATCAGTTCTAGGAACATTCTCGACTCTGTAATGGTTTTGCTGCCTTGTGCCATAAGAATGAACATCACTGTTCGACATCAATACTACGTTGGACTTAATCTGTTTGTTTTGTATTTTATAAATCATTTTCGCTTTCTCAGACTGAATTAGTTCATCTAAATCATACACCCCGGCCAATGCGTAGACTTCAGTTGTTCTGGTTAATCTATCTAAATTATAAACCCCTTTCAGTGCTTTATTCATAATTCGTTTAACACTGTCCTTAGCTTGAAGACTACACTGCGATCATATCGTCAGCCCATAGGAGATCCGCGGTAGTATAAATGCATTATACAAAAGTTTCTTTATTTTACTATCAAACCATTCACTTCGTCTCATAACTCCAATCATTGGGCTTACATTGTCTAGCACAGTCCTTATATGATACTCCCAGTTTAATTTGTAATCCAATTGCAGTCCTAAATATTTAACTGAGGTTGCTCTCTCTATCTCGGTATTGTTTATATTGACGTTGAGGTCTATTGACTGTTTATTTCTTTGTTTTAGTAACATGTATTTCGTTTTGTTAGCATTTATTGTCAAAGAATTATTATATAGCCAGGATACAAATTTTTTCAAATCACTATTTATCGTTTCTTGGAGATGTTGTTTTTCATAGTCGCTGTAAATCAAAACTGTATCGTCCGCATATACAAAGTATTTAGCCTTCATTCCACAATATCTGAGATTGTCTATATAGAGTAAGTACAAAAGCGGACCCAGGATCCAGACCACCTATTTTCTCAATAAAGCTCACAAAACGTCGATAAAGGACTTTTTCAAATATTTTGCTCAGGGTACTCAAGAAACTGATTGGACGGTAATTACCAGGCTCCAATCTATCACCCGACTTGAAAATGGGCACAATTGTTGCAACTTTAAGGCATTCTGGGAATTTTCCTGATTCAATACATCCATTGATGCATTTGGCAATAGGCTCCGAAATTATGTCACATAAATTCTTCAAATCAATAGATGATATACAATCACTTCCACATGACGCACTGTTTTTTAGACTTGTAATAATTGTTGTTACTTCAATTTTGTCAGTTGGTGCTATAAACATACTATATAATGGGGTTCTGTTATAGGAATTCTTTCCTCTCCTCCCATCCGAGTTATCATGGAGTTTTTCTGCTAGAGTTTTTCCAACGGAACAAAAATACTGGTTAAGAGCATTTGCAATACATTGCTGGTCACTAGTGCTGTTATTAGTAGCTGTCAGTATTTCTTTTATAGAATTTAACTTGTTTCGGTTATTTTTACCAAATGTTTCATTTATGATTTGCCAAAATTTTCTTTTATTTCCATTAGCATTTTGTATACCAAATTCAAAGTGTCGCTTTTTTGCCTTTTTTATTTCGTTCTCAACTTTTCTTTTTGCTTCTAAATACATTCTTTTTAAATTTATAGTTCTGTTAGCCTTATATGAAGAGTATATTTTATTTCTTTGTTCGATTAGTTGGACAATTTTCGTGGTAATCCAATCATTATCTTCATGAACTCTGCATCGTTTAACAACAGTGCATGGATTCCTTCTTAGCTTGCGAGACAATGTCAATTATCATCTCAAAATTATTAAAATTTGACAAGTTCTGCAGTTTATTAGATACCAAACTCCTGAAACGTGATTTATCAATACTTTTAATGTTTACATATTGTAGCTTTTTTTTTTTTTTTTTAGAGATTTAGCCATTGTAACTTCCAACACTTTATGATCAAGTGCTGGCCAGTCAGACAAATCTATATTAAAGTCAACACAATCATCATCACCAAGAACATGGTCGATCAAAGTGCTCGAATTTTCAGTCACGCGTGTTGCATTCATTTGGTCTATTTTATTAATTATTTTGTAATTGTTAGACTCAATTATCTTCTGATACAAAAACGTTGAAGTGGAGTCATTTAATAAATCAATATTTAAATCACCCACTAATATCATGTTTCTGTGATTGGATAACAAATCATCCGTGTTCAAAAAAATCTCCAATAGATGCTGAACCGGGTGACCGATAAATAGCACCTATTTTCTGTTTTCTCTTTCTTCCCAATATCTCTACAACTATTGTGTTATACTTTTCAGATTGATAAACCAATTTATATTCTAAGCTGTCTCGGACAAATATTAAAGTACCTCCACTTCTTGTGTTTTCCTTCCTACAGTTAAATACTGCATAAGGCTCTGGGGTAGGGTAATCGCTGTTTTTTGGTGTTTTTTCATGCAATTTTTTATCGTTGTTGTTAAAGATAGCTTCTTGAAAAAAATATTTCAATGTTCTTCAATCTTTCTTCTAGTGCAAACACTTTCAATATCTTAAAAATATTGAATATTTATAATGAAAAAAAATATTTTAAAAATGTCTCTATCGTGACTTTTCAAGAAGATTTATGCATTAACTACGAGACCTAGAAATGTAATTATTTTTCTAATCGAAGGAGATTTTTAATTTCTAGTGCAAATACGTAGCATAATTAAGTTTTAAATTGTATTTTTTTTTTTAAAACTGAAAAACTACAAATTGTATTAATTTTTTATTGTCTATGGTTTATTTTATAGAAGATTACAGGTAAAAGAAGAGCTTCGGGGGTGTGGGGCGTCACATGCAGTCACATGCATGTGACGCCCATTTACAGTATATATTATATTATCTATGGTCACATGAAGAGTTTATCTCGGAGCGGGCGCTGTGTTCTTCTGCCTGTTTTGACATTTGGATTGTTTTATGCTTATTTCGTGATAAAAATGATAGTTTTGTGCGCTTGGACAATATATTTTTATTATAATTTATTCGTTTTGAACTTAAACTACTTATTTGGACTTTTTTTTATATTTTGTTTATAATTGACAGTGACATTTGTATATAAGATATCGTAATCTTGTTTGTATTTCATGATCAAAGATAGTTTTGTGTTTGGACATTAAAATGAACAATACAATACGTGGTGGATCAAGAAATATCATTATACGTGTGTATTCGCCACGTATTCGGAATGTTTGGTGGAATTAAAGCCGGAGAACTGTCTACTAATGTTTTCTAACTAACATCTCAATTGATTGGTAAATACTGTGTTTTTTGTAGATAAAATACTTTTTAATGATTAATTCTAACATTTTCAAGTATAAGAAGTTAGTTAGAGCTCATTTAAGGATACTTTATTTGTTTTAAAAATATCTGTCAATGAAAGATCACAGGACAGTTTGTTTTGACGTTCGAAAAACAAAACACTGTATAGAAAATAATGTTTGTTAAATTGCAATACTATATTGTTACCATTTTATCATTATAATATTTCGATTTCTTATCCCATTTTAAGATGGAAAATTTTCATTTATTTTTACTAAAATAATATTTCTATTAAAATACAATAATGGTATTATTTTCCTATCCCATTCTTTATTTAAAGTTGATTATTTTTACTTTTTTAATTAAAATAATACTTTACTTTTTTATATAAAATAATGTTCCTATATATATATACTTATTAAATTATAATACTAATATTAATAAATCAATCGAAAATAGTAAATATGTTTTCGACAGTGTCAGCTCATTGTTTTTATACAGTAAAACTTTCATATCCAATAATTAATCTTTATTTTTTTCAGGTTTTAATATGTGCGTTATATTAGGATAATTGTAATAGAAGGGAATTCAAATCAATGCAAATTTACCACGCCAGGTAAACATAGAAAAGGGCGACCAAAAAAAGGATTGGAGGATTCGACCGCTGTGCCGTAAGGCAAAAAGTCCATTTTTATACAGTAAAAAAAGCAATACCCAGTTTGAGAAGCTTGTTACAAGATGGGAGCTACGAACTTCTACGAAAAACTTTAATAAACATTGGGTTTTCGTACAAAAATGCAATTCAAATAGGAAAGTATTGATGTAGACACAAAATATTGCGGCTAAAAGAGAAAATTGTCTTAAAATAATCATGGATCACAGGATGTTGCCAAAAGAACTCCAAAAAATATAGTTTATATAGATGAAAGCTTAAAAGAATATTACAGTTTGTCTATACTTTATTTAACTTCAATTAATTCATTAAACATCACTTTATTTTAATTATGGATTTTTATTTTTCATATCCCGAAGTCCAAAATATGTAAAAAATTTGGCAAGTTATTTCAGAGAAAAAACCTGCTAAAGGAACAATAAATCAAGGGAACAAAAAATAATTGTTCAAACACAAAACTATCATTTATCTTTATTATTTATTTTTCAGTTTTCAAAAAATAATTACAATTTAAAACTTGAATATACTACGTATTTGCACTAGAAATTGAAAATCAGCTTCGATTAGAAAAGTAATTACATCTCTAGGTCTCGAAGTATATGCATAAATCTTCTTGAAATGTCACGATAGAGACATTTTTAAAATATTTTTTTTCATTATAAATATTCAATATTTCCGTTACAGTGTTTTATTTTAGCACAGTCATTGTTAATGTGTTACCATGAGCAGCGCCCTCAATTTATTGCCAATTTCTTGACAGACTGCAAGTTTTCTTTCTTTTTAGTGTTAGGAGATTTAAGGGAGATTTAAATTGAGGTAAGTGCAGGAGAAGAGGGGGACAAAGGTATTAAAGTTTATGTTACTAAAACATACAACAGCGGGACAAAGAATTAAACGCAGATGGAAACTGATAATACTTTTTATTAAAGCAAAAGGAAAACACACAAGAATATAACGAGCTTCACTTTGACATGGAAACACAGGAAGTGAAAAAGTACCATAGAGAGCAGAACAATAAAACAGGAATACTGCCCATAGATAATAAAATTAAAACATTGAATTTTCAATTCCAATACTCCCTCTAAAATTCAATGTACTCTCTTCGTCTAGAAGACGCGCCGTTAGGTTGGGTATTGTTTGCTTAGAAGAATCAAGAGACATCCAAGCTTGTCTAACTATTCTATACTTTGCCGGTAATGAACTCAAAATCTTCGTCATTAATGCCGTATCACCAATGTTTTCTCCGATTTCTTTTAGTTGTTTCCCCAAGCTTTCTACTTTTGAAATGTGTTGCGCAATTGAGTCATTCGGAGACATTTTATATTCATAAAAACGTTCATGTAACATCATTTTGTTCAATTCAGATTTTTGTTCATAAATTGATTCCAATTTTTCCAGCATTGCAGCTGCCGTCTCGCAGTTTTCAACTAGGGATATTTGTTTTAAGTCCATGGAGGAACTTATGATGAACATCGCCATGCTATCTTCTTTTAGCCATGCGGCATAACCTTCATCTTTTTCTTCTGGTTTCTTTTTCGTTATATCTAGTCCTTTTGCTTTCATTGCACACTTAATCTGGAACTTCCATTGACGAAAGTTATCACCGTTGAATCTCTCAACTGAAAATATATCTTTTCTTCCATCCATTTCGTATTGCGGACACACCGAACAACGAAATATACAACTCGCGTTTTTATATGAAAACGAAGCACTATTTAATTCTTTTGTTTCCCGCTGGGCCCATAACCTATTAAAGTTTATGTTACTAAAACATACAACAGCGGGACAAAGAATTAAACGCAGATGGAAACTGATAATACTTTTTATTAAAGCAAAAGGAAAACACACAAGAATATAACGAGCTTCACTTTGACATGGAAACACAGGAAGTGAAAAAGTACCATAGAGAGCAGAACAATAAAACAGGAATACTGCCCATAGATAATAAAATTAAAACATTGAATTTTCAATTCCAATAAAAGGATATAGACACGCCCATTACCCCAAGGTCATTGGCTTACCCCCTAGCCTTAAATGGCAATCAAAAGTAAGTTTTGTCTATGGAAGTTTATAAGCATAGATATAGATAATGTAAGAATTTAAATAAAAGAATACTTGTGAAAAAATACTGAACACGGTTGATGTTATATTTTTTTATTTCAATAAAACTAATTATCAAACATACTTTCTTTATTTCAAATAACCGCCCAACAGAAACCTTTCAATTTATAATATTTTGTTTCATTTTCTTGGAGCCACGTCTCGCAAAAAACAAAAATTTCAATGTTACTAAATTTATTAACTAAAATCTCCACATCATTCATTTTGTTTCTGATACTTCTAATGTTAGCATATAGTATTCTACTCACCACCTTAGCAATGTATGTATGTATAGTTAGTGGCCTCTCTTGCTAGTCTGTCATAATACATTCTTGTGTTACATAGTTTACTAAATGCAGAGTGTGAACTTTCCTTACCTCGAACTTCACAATTTTCACACTTATTTAATTCTTGTTTCTCATTAAATTCTCTTGTATAATGATCACCTGCACATTGAGCACATCTCTGACCATTTCTACAAAACTTCTGTACATGTCCGAAGCCCAAACACTTGTAACACTGTACCAGAGGCGATTCGTCCTCAACATAAATATTCTGGTATCCTATATATACCTTACCTACTTCAGCGAGGATCTTCCAGGTCTCTGGCTTAACCTGACAAACCATATTAACTAATAAATTATTTCTGTGCTTTTTCTGGTATTTTACAACAAGCTTCTCATCAATTTTAATTTTTTTATTTTGCATAGCAATTGCATCATTCAACTCCTCTCCAGTCAGTCCCTTTATAACTCCTTTGAAAACAATCAGAGGATTTTTTTTATTTCTTTCCTCTACCAAGAGCTCAGTGATCTTACCTGCTTGTAACTTTAAAATGTCGTAGTCTTTTCTGCTTTCGGCCTTTACAATAACAGACTTTTTTGATGTTTTTTTGAAGCTATTAATACCAATTCCCAAATGCTTTAGATTTATATTTTTCTTTACTATTCCTTCAATCTCATCGCTAGTTTTATTAATATCATTTGCCTTTATTATAAGGTCATGGGTGGGTATTCTTTTAACAAAGTTACTCTTTAGAGCGGAAGCATATGTACCACTCTTAAGAGGCCCCTTACTTCCATAGTTATATTCATTGGTTGTATTTAAATCGAGTAGTTTTTTCATGTTTGCTTCATTATTTTCTAACATATGTTTTATTTCAAAAATACTGTTTGATAACACTCTATTGCCATCGTGAGCAATATCTAGTATGTCCTTAACAATTAAAGTCACATCAAGCAGCTTATTCATTTTTAAGGCCTTATTGCAAAGTGTTATAATCTTCTCCATATGAGAATAATTATTATTGATGTTAGGACTCCTTTCACTCGGAAGAGGTGATGGGTAAGAGATCCCTCTTTCATAATCTAAGATCCCAATGATCCATGATTTCCATAGTCTACGATTTAAAAACGTTTTTTTTAACTTTTGTGAACAAAAAATAAAACAAGTTTATAAATTCATTTCGCAAAAAGCGACAACTCTATTGAGAACAGTTTGCAAAATTATTAAAAAGTAGGGGTAGTGCCGTAGGGCACAATATTGATAAAAAAATCCCTTAAATGCATTCTAAAAGAAATAGCACACGGCACACGCTGCTATTTATACAAATAATTATTGTGTAATAGCGATGTATATCCAAATTAAGATCGAGTTATGTAGTTGAATAGATCATAGTATAAACATAAACCAATAGGGTATTTGACTAATTTCCAGAAACCGTTTTAATTTATTCTACGATACATTATAAGCACATTATCTTTATATTTTCTGAAGATACGCCATATTTTATATGAAAAACATTATTAAAGTTTAAATATCCAAAAACGCGCGTAAAACGCTGTCTTGTATAATGGCGTTGGTCACGTGGTGCATTTTACGTCACACCATAGTGGGTATAAGTTTGCTAACGTGTTGATGACTAGAGATGAAACGGATAGCAATTTTGCCGGATACCGGATATTCGGCCAACTAAGCAACCGGCTGCCGGATATCCGGCGTATATATCTGGTTAGTTTGTGCAACAATATGGAATTATTGGGAATATTGTCGAAAAACCATAAACCGCATTAGTTAGTCTGGATTAGTGTGGTGTAATAATATTTTTTTCCTATGATTAGAGCGTTTAGATTTTTAACATTTACCCTCGGAACCAAGGTTGTAGCCAGGATAGCATTAGTACAGAGGTTCCCAATCTGTTTAGGTTTACGGCTCCCTTAATATCCAATCCAATCCAACCCAAACTCCCTTTATGCTCTACTTAGGGGCTCAGAGAGGCAAGAAGACCTCTCCTTTGGGCTACATCTGGCGCATTGTTTATGACCTCCTCACACACCATGTTCAGATTCATCAGCTCTGCTTCAAAGGAGCGGAACACGAGGAAGACCCTCTCGGTATGAGAGGGTCTTTCTCGTCTTCGGGACCCTGATGGGAGGAAGAACAGCGCTCCCCTTAAAATATGAGTGTTTTTTTTTCGAAATTAATTAAATGCGCTGAATACTGAAGAAGTCTTTATGCCAAAAGCCTAGCCCGGGCATTACCGTGGGTACAACGCATGAATTACGCTTACGTAGGCGGCATACCTTTACCAAATAATTGGACTGACTGCGTTGCCGGAACGTTATTGTTCCAAAAATCGCGGAATCTATCTGCATCTTTCAGTTGAATGATATGACGAAACGTAATTTCATAAAACTTTCCTTATTTACGGAGACAAGCGAAGCCGCTTGCTACCTCTATATATTCATTCTCCATAATTTACCCTTATTGCAGTATGTTTGCTAATCAATTTTCTAAGTTGGAGACATTTTTCTTGTGATTTCAAGGTGTATTTGTATTGTAAAAAAATATCTTTTTTTTAATATCCGGTATCCGGCCGGATAGGTGCTAGTTATCCGGTATTCGGCCGGATAGGCCGGATATCCGTTGCATCTCTATTGATGACTGTCATTTACAGTGTGACGTCACCTTGACGTCACAGGGAACACAACTAATCACAAGGCGTTTTCATCGGTGACTAGTTCCATAGAAATATTTGGATTTTTAGTACGAGTTTTTATAAAAAATAAGCCTATTTAAGTTTGAAATAAAAGAAATGAGCTTTCTTGGGCCATTTTCAAACAGGATGACCACAATCTGTAGCTTATTTTTCATAGTGTCAAATACCCTATACTATAGTAGTTGGAGTATAAAATCGCCGGCGACTCGGTGCAGAAAAAAAACTCTATAGTCTATGGTAACTGCTCTGAAATCTATGGATATGCCGGAAGCGTTTGTTTTCGGATTGCGGTAATTTTGATTAGTAAGTAATACAGAAAAAAACTTTTGGGAAAGATTAATCCCGTAAATTAAATTATCAATAGAATGAATGATTTATTGAAATTATCCGAAACTGAATGCGATGTTGATGAATTCAAAGATATTATTAAAAATGTTGAAAATGAATCTTTAACCAAGGTATTGTTTATAAAAATTACACTATTCAGGGTTGGCTGGAAGAAATCCTTCGAGATAAGTCCGCCCATTGACTCTTCGTTTTTTTTTTATTTTATTTATTAATTACTTCATATTAATAATTTGTTGGAAAAAACAGTTATGAATGTTGTAAAAGCTCTTTTAGGAAACGAAAATACTTCCCTCCATGGTTACTGAACGTAAAGAAATTTCTAAATTGGTGACGAAGGCTTTGGCAAAAGAACAATGTTATAATGATAGTAAATTTCATATCAACAACAAGATATGTAAGTATAATTATGTTTTATTTTTTCTTGAGCTCGAAAATCGAAAACAAAATTTATGTTATAATACCCAGAACATACCATTTAAATGGTGGTTTCTTCTATTTATTTTATTACTGATTTTCCTTTCCTTAAGGATAGAACACCTTTTCTCTAGCTAGTAGCATTATTAATTCTATCAACATGTCCAAGTCATCCCAACTTTGTTGTAATGTTTACCTCTAATATCATTGTTTATATACTTTTTTATACTATTTATGTATTTAATACTTATAAAATATTCTCAAAGGCAAGATTCAATGTGAGATATCAGCATTGCTAATGCAGTTAGATAAAATATTTGAAGAACCAACTAACCGCTATGAAAATTTAATAAAGGAAACTACTGTGAAAATTGATGAAGCATCTGAATCCATGACAGATGCAGTGTGAGTTAATTTTTTTTAAATTTATTTGAATGTTAAATTATGTTATCGAATATGATGTTTTGCATATTAATTAAAAACATTTATTTTATGATTTTTCAGAAATAATTACATAAAAGAGACATCCTTGATAATGAATATGCTTGATGAGCTTCCCACGCTTTATGTGAGTACCATTATTATTTTTTGTTAAGAAATTTAATTTCTAAAAAAACATTTTTAAAAATAAAAATGATGAAGAGTTGGAACCTAAAAGTAAATCGGAAAAATAAAAAAAAAATGCCTTTCATATTATAATATTTTAGGCAATAGTTATCTTCTTCTACCTTAGTTCTTATGGCCTATAATTTGAATCCTGTCTCTGACGATCAGTTTTCTCATTTATTATTGTCTACTAAAAACTTAAATATAATCAAGAAAATGAAATAATTTGTTCCCAACATTACAACAAGAATAAGTATAATCGCAAGGATCAGCGATTATAAAATCAAACGTTAAGTTAGCGGCTTATACATATTTAATTCTAACATCAGAAAATAATACATTATGTAGAATGTTGATAGGTATGCGGGTGCCCATAATAATACTGTTATATTTGAAATTTCGTTATGCTAGCTAATAAATTAGACTCAAAAATTGTTGAATCTTCAGACATAACACTAATCTATTTCTTATAAAATTGTTCTGAAGGATAAAGAGAAGTTAAGAGCAGAAGTAGATATTTTGAGGAAAGAATGCGAGGAAAGTAAATCTAAAGTAATTGAAATGACTACTAAAATGGAAAACCAAAAATACTTACTGGAGGAATTTAATAGAACTAAAGGAGACTCCGGCCTCGATAATCTTGCAACAGTTTTGTTAGTATTCAATTGGATTAATTTACAGGATTTAGAATTTGTCGGTGTAATGTTAAAATTTAAAATATTAATTTTGCAGAAAAGAGTTGGGAGATTGGGGTGCGGAAGAAAAATATTTAAAAGAAGAGTTAAAATATTGGGAAGAAGGTCTCAAAACATTGATGAACAAGTGAACAGAACAACCCTTGGGGAGAGACGAATAGAAGAACATATCGAGTAAGGAAATTGCAATAACTAAACCATTCAACAGCAGCTACTATTTTCCTAATAAGGATTAAATTGTAATATCATAAAATAATAAAACCACTTTTACGTTATCTAGTCTGTTGTTTCATTATTTTTCCCGTAATGTTTACTGACAGCCTTCTTGGCAAATATGCGCCAATTTTGCAGGAAGACGTAACATGATTTTTTTGTTCAATTCTACCTTAACAATAAACTACCAATATATATCTATTCCTACAATAAAAAAGAAACCTGCTTGGTATTGTAAAATGTATTGCGAGTCAAAAACGAAGATAAGTGTGATTGCAATAATGTGACAATCATCGGATCGATGGTAAAAAACATAGGTAAATAATACTTTTACCAAAAAAATCTACTGTCATGTTCCTGCAATATTGTACCTACTTATATTGTTTGAATTTAAAATAGCTTTTCTTGAATCATTATGTGCTTTCAGACGTCTTTTTTTATTGTTAAGACCGGTCTAGCGTTTCACTATGTTTACTGAGAAATCTAAAATATCCATCTTTAGATTTGACGAAAATATATAACTTTTTGAAGTATTTCATCTCCGAAGCACGATTCATACTTCTTTTATGGCACTAAGGAAAAGATCAAGGCTCCTCCACTCGATCTTCTGAAACCCTAGGCCAGCGATGCACTTACCGCGGCCCGCAGCCAGTTTTTCTGCGGCCCGCCGACGAATTATTACAATATTGAAAAATCGAAAGAATATTTAAAATATACCTAAGTAAATAATTTTGTACGTTTACCTCACTGCCGTGCCGGAGAGACGCCAGAATTCCGCACTTACGATCGTAAGTATTCGGGTAGAACGCAGGCGCAGGTCCTGCATGGTCACAGGTGACTTAGAAACTATTTATAGTCAAATCAAAAAGAAATGTGTCTAAGTCACCTGTACTGTAACCATGCAGGACCTGTGCCTGCGAAACTAGTCGGGTTATTAAATTTGTGAAAAAATACAAATAAATAATTGTTTTATTTAAATTACGATATTAAAATAAATAAGTCCACCAAGAATGCATGTTCAATTCGTTAATTTTAAAAATAATCACAATTTGTTTGTGTTTACGTTAGGGAGAAGATGTGGCGAGAGTGTGCATTGTTAATAACCTTTGCAGCTTTTGGAAGGATTATTAAAAAAATGTTTATTGTTTAATTTTTTCGTTTCTTGCGTGAAATGTCGACTGCGTTACTACGTACCTATTCTACTCGTCGTACCAAGCACATCAATTTCGATATGGATAAGCCAGGAACTAGTAAAAACGTAAAGGGCACTTTCTTGGGCCCAACTCTGTGGAATGTCTTATAGGACGATATAATGGATATTAAGGTATGCGGGGGTGTTGGTTTAATCGGCTATGTCGACGATCTTACAGTGTCTGTAACTGCGACTACAAAAAGAGCTCGTTTGAAATCTAATGCAGCTCTTCACGCTGTAGATCTGTGGATGAAAATAAATTACTTGTAAGTTGCCCTTGAGAAGGCCGAACCAGTTGTATTGATCAGTAGAAATATGGAAGGCATCCAGTTCTACTGTAAAACCGACGAACCACGTGACATACCTCGGAGTCATTATATACAGAAGACTCACAGAGAGGTCATGGCAAAGTGTGTGAGAAAGCTCAAAATACCAACAGAACAATACTACCAAGAGGTCCAAGCTCGTGCAAAAGAAGGATACAGGCAATGGCCATGTATGCCGCACCAATTTGGGCTCACGCCATGGAAACTGCGAAATACTGACAAGATTGTTCGTAGCACATAGAGAACTATGGCGTTGCGAGTGTGAAGCGCATACAGGACAGTGTCAGCAGGAACGGCGCTGGTGATTGCCGGTCTGGTGCCCATTGACCTGGTGGCGATAGAATGAAAAATTCTGTACAACCAAAGAGGAGGCACAGAAGATCCGGAGACCTCAGAGAGAGAAAAAACGCTCACCAGATGGCAAGAGCACTGGAAGTAATCAGCGAAGGGAAGATGGACTACAGGCTGATACATCAAATTAAGCCCTGGCATGAGATACAACACGAACTTGTGACCTTCCGCATCACTCAGTGCTTGAACGGACACGGCGTTTTCTACAAACAGCATCAATGTCAGAGTCTGCAGGCTGCTTATACTGCAATGACCCTTCGGGTACTGCTGAGCATACCGTGTTCTCCTGCCCGAGGTGGGAGAAGAAACGGAGAGATGTGGAACGAAGCCTGGAGATGCTGAGGCTGACTCCGGGAAATATGGTCTCGAAAATGCTGAAAGATCAGAGGAAGTGGTCAATTATTGGTGACTTTTTGGAAAGTATCATAAAGGCCAAAGAGATTGATAAAATTAATATGAAAGGCTAGGAGAGAAAAAAGAAAGGCGAAGACAATAATATGTGATAAGGCCCTAGAGCAGGAGGTACTCGGCGGTTGTCAGGAAGAAAGCGAGGGAGTTTTACCCGGTAAGAGTGTCCATGAAAGATCACCCCCCCCCCCCCCCAAAGTAAAAAAAAAAACGTAAGGTTAATTTAGTATTATTTTCCTTGTAGCGGCCCGTCCTTGGTTCATAATCTTCACAAGTGGCCCCTGCTCCCTATAAGTCTGTGCACCCCTGCCCTAGGCTATGCTTTGAAGAAACAGAAAACTGTATAAGATGGTATGTATTCTTCAGATGGGAGGGAGAAAAGGATATACAACAATAAAAAAATGTATATGTAGATTTTATATAAATTCTGTAATAATTATAAAATATAATTTCATATAGTTTGATGCGCTTACACAATATTAATAACATAAGCTTTAAAGTACAATAATCAATAGAACTATTCAAAGATTCACAGAATATATAATGTTTGATTACAAATAACAATATATGATTATTTTAATAGATGATTTTTTTCAATAAACTTTGTAAATTACCATAATAAAATTGACAACCATACATAATACATTGCAGATATGGCATTTGGATTTTATTTGTGACAAAATAATCATTTTAATTTATACATCTACCTATATACTACGTATATATCAACATGGTAATCAAAAAAGCTAAAAAGTAAACTATAAACAACGTTTTTTCAAATGAATAAAAATTTTTTTAATTTCGATTAATAAAATTGTTTTTTAATATATTATATTGTTTAATATAAGTTCGGCAGCCCCACAAAATAAAAAATCAACATTTTTTATAAGCGATAGTCCCATGATAAATTTAAAGAATACATAGACTATAATAATTGTACATTCAATGCACATGGCACAAACGGATTTTCAGAATTGCCATAAATATTATGAAATTTGAGTTTAACACTGAAAACATAATAGTAGACGGTTTACCCCGTTAGCACACCTCCGCCGCGGATGCGACGACGGTCACATCTGTCAGTTTCTGCGTGCCATGTTGAGAGTGAGATAGCATGCTCAAACCCGTACTGTTTTCTATACATTCATCTCTCTCTTGCGGTGTTTCACCATAGATTACTTCAAATTGTATTCACACCTCCGCCTGTTATTTCGCGGACCCGTGTGTTTCGCATTCTGCCCGCTTTTGAAGTTGTCAAAATCGACAGAATTTTGGAGCGCTATTGAAGCGAACGTCATGTTTTCTATAGAAATCACAGATGGAAAACGTTAATTGCGTTTTGTTGTGGGATGGTTTGCAGAAGTTGGATGTGCAATTTTTCTAAATTGTACCTAAACGTTGTTTATGTTTAAATATTTAAAAAAGTATATGAAATGTGAAATAATATTGTGGTTTTAATTATTTATATTTCCCAACAAAACATAACCATAGAATACTTACTTATGTGCATTTTTCTCTTTCGCTACTCGTTTACCCGCTAGTGTACTAACACTACCTGCAATTTCGCTTTCTGCAGTTTCGTGTGCCGCGATTCGCGGCGGTGGTGTGCTAACAGCCTTATAATGTACCTCTTAATAACTGCATATTCTTAGTCTGAGAATAAATCAAGAAATTCCTACTGCTAAACTAAACACGGAATCGATGAAGCAAAACATGTTGGGCTAATATACCAGCAAATAAAATACAAAATTCATAAAGATTTTCATAAATTTGTAGTTTTTTTTAGAAAAAACTCTTAAATAAATTAAAAAAAATATTGTAAAAAAACTAAAAAATAGGTATAAAAAATTGCCATGGTTATAACTGAACAAAAATTTATTTCTGTACATGGGTAGTATTAGTCGGATCAAGCAAAGCTTAATTGTAACATTATAAAATGACCTGTAGAATTTTTTTCTATATAAACTCGTTCTTCAATTATGGTATGGATAAGATCCAATTATAAGTTATACAGTTATTAGTTAGGGAGATAACATATACAAATATCAGTAATAAACAACAATTTTGATACAACGTTAAGACTTATCTCTATGACAAAAATACATAAGGCCACAACAAATAATACACAGACTTGTGCAAAAATGCTTAATATTCATAATACTAGAGAGAAATGCATAACATATAAATAACATTGAACAAAATATATCAAACACAGTTAACCTCTAATAACGAGACTTATTTGTTCAATAATTTTACTGGTTATTTGAAACATAAGTTTCTTTTCAATTATTTTATGCTTCATTTTTGTAGTTACTTTTATTTTCTTATGGCTTTTTCTTTAGAGAATTTTTAACTATGGTAATCATAAAACATTGCGCAAATTAAGTCTTCACTCAGGCAACACTAATTTGCTAGCTGGACAAGCGCTATCCAGAGACAAAAATACTTGGGTGAAAGTCTCGACTCAAAATTGAGCTATATGGAGATGGACATCTCTTTTCTGCTCCACTCTTTTTGTGAAATGTTGCATTAAGAGTGTATTTAACACATTTTGTTTTGCTCTTTTTAAAAATTACTCAATACAAGACTTACAACCATATTTGAAAGGAAGGTTTAAGCGAATTCAATGCTTATATTTAACACAAAAAGTTGAAACATAATCACTAATATTAAAATACCAATAGTTAAACTACAGTACAGAAAACATTTAATATAATAAAAATGTATAAAAAAATGAAATGGTTTCACCAAAATTCGTGTATAAGTATATATTAAGCGTTTAAGTTAATCTTTAGTCTCCGGCATCAAATCCATCCACCACGTTTGAGCTTGTGTCAAATCACATTCAGTTAGATTGATTATAACCTATAAAAATAATTATTCATATTTAAACTATTGCTTATATACCATGTAATCAAAGTGAAAATATCGAAAAAAGATTTCCTACATTTGTTTTCAATTAGAAAATAAAAAGAATGTACATACTTGTCCAATGATTGGACTTCCGCCAGCAAAGAAACCTTTCTGAGAAGCTACAGAAACTTCTAACTGGTGTGAATTCAATTCACCTTGGGACATTAAATATTCAAAAGTTTCATCGTAAACTGGATTACAATTATCCTTCATAACCTAAAAATAATAAAATCAAAGTAAAATATATTTGTTACTATGATTCATAACAAAAAAAAACACATTGATGTCGACCAGAAGAATTACTTACGGCTGTTTTACGCTTTGAATCTTTAGATCTGCCAGGCAATAAATATAGTTTTACATACGGATCCGGAATATTGCTTGGATCTTTCAGAGGAATATGTCTGTAACAAAATTTTTTTTATGATATAATTATGCTTTTCGGGATAGTGAGGTTGACCACCTCACGTCCTTAAATCTCAAGTGGTCAGAAAAGGCACAATGAGCCTCGGACGCCTTCGAGCGCAATGGAGAGCTCTTGTTGCCTCCCTATGCTCCTGAGTAGGGTTTAGGCCTCCCGCATTGTGGGTTGATCTGGGGGGATCCGCGGCAGACTTGGTTTGTGTGGGGTCGGCTTTCGGTTTGATTACTTCGATCGAGCTGGAGGCTCGGTTTCATGTGGATCGGGTTTGCTGCGGATTGGTCTCCTCCGGGCTGGCTTGCGTTGTGCGGGGGGTCTTAAAGGGAGTATGTATGTATGCTTTTCAGGGATTACCGTTAAAATGATAAATATGTTACTGGTGCAAATAAGTATAACTTACGCAATTTTGTGGACAACCACCACTAATCTCTGTCTCTGCATACTATAGCGTAGAGTCAGTTGAATCCGACCTAGTCCCGCTTGTCCGGCAGACCTGAAAATTATAACAAAATACTGACTTTGTAAAAAGAATTTCATCTTTTTACAACAAAATAAATTTGAATTTAGAATTCAAAGCCATTAATACTTTTTTTGTTTGAAATGGCCAGTACTAAAGAATGAATTTCATAGATAAAGACATAATAAAATCATTAGTGTTGCCATAAGAGAATTTTTTCTAATGAATCTGTGAGTGAACACAAACACACTGTTTCATTCTTTCACAGTAAGTTACTTATAGCTTGTGTCTTGAAAGAGGAATTAGGAAAGTCTGTGTCGTAACCGCTAGGAGGCTACCAACCAATTATATCTATTCTTGTTCATTTATTAATTTTTTTTTAAAAACAAATTATGGCATCAACTTACGATGTGGTACTCAACGATCTTCTTACAGCTTTAGGACTTTCCGGAGAGCTGTTCACTGGAGGGATTACTGCAATAATTTATTTCAATATTAACAAGTAAATTGGGGTCTTTTGTAGATTTTTAATAGATAAATCAACCTGCTTTGCCTTCGAATAACAATAAAATTTTGTATAACAGGATGAATAAATATTTTTCTCATGGTTACTTACTCATTTCTTGACCAGCCTCTTCAACATTGGAACCTTTGGTCTCCGACACACTGTCACTTTCCCTTTCTTTTCTTATAAAACTGGGAGTACCTAAAAGAGTAATCCGATTATTACAACTACATAATATAAACACTCTAAATTATTTAATATCACTGAACGTTTAAAATCTCCTTGTGTTCTCCTCCGAACCATTAAGAGTAAAACCAATATAGAGTTAACAAAGTGAAATAATAATAAAAAAAATTAATAAAAGTCATAAATAAAGTAAGTAAAATGGATATTATGAACACATTTTAGGCTTTTATGCGGCTATTTTTGGTCACATGCTTATGAGGTTGCGAATATTTTTTTCTCAAAATTTTATGCAACGATCTAGTTAAACTGTGAGTTTAAAATTTTTTTCTTCTATATTGATATTTAAATTTATCTGCAAATTAATTCACAGTATATTTGGACTAGACATATTGAAGAAAGTCTTATTTTTTTTTTCATTTTATGAACTTTTAAGAGGTTTTAAACGAATACTCATTCTAATTAAAAATTTTTTTTTAAATTTATTTATTTTTCATAATATGTACATAATTATTACAATATTTCTTCTTATAAACTATTTTCTTAAAAATAAAACGTTACATGAATACCCTCCCTTAAAAAGATTTCAGCGTTATTTTACAAATAAGAAAGGCAGTGAGTAGATCATTATAATTTTGGTATTTAACTTACTGTTAGCACTGGAATTTCCGCTGTAATTTGGTTTATTACTCTTGACACTGGCTTCCCTTTGCAGTAGAGGTGTTTCCTCAGGCTTTCCAGAGTTTCCGCTGATATCAGACACAGCTTCCTCATCCAGACTGTTACTTGGTGACAAGTCAGCAGCTGATGTAGCCTTAAGAACCTTGAGATTCATAGAAAGATAAATCTTTGAATCAGGTCCGCTACGTTGTATAGCAAATGGCTCACCCTCGATGCTCATGTTTGGTTTATCCAAAAGACCTGTCAGGTTAAAGTCCATCATACCTAATTGGTTTCCTGTTTTTTGATCCATAACCTATAATGTGTTTGTTGATTAATGTACGAGTTTTTGAAAAATTCATAAATATTTAATGTCAAGCAAAATAGTATTTCAATACCTTGATGTGCAGGGTATCATTTTCGGGGTTGCCAACTAAAAATGAATATCCAACTTCGTACACAGGATCACTGCTTCTCATCTGAACGCCAGTGTTTTCTGTTCTGCTGCCCATGTTAATGATTAAGTACGGATCGGGCTTAGATTGTACACGAGCATTCTAAATAGAAATCCAGCTTGTTAGTTAAATATAACATGAAATAATAATTTAAAAACAAACAATGGTCTTCATAAAATCAACTGTATACTTACGGGAAGATTTTTGCATGAGTCAACAAAAATAGTGAGAAGAGCTGTACTCATTCCTGTGACCCGAAGTAGTTGAGTTTCTTCAATAGCCTGATGGGAATAAAATAATAAGTCAAAGTTATAAGTATTCTATTTGAAAAATAAAAACACAAAATTACTTACGGCTTTCAGGTCTTCAAAGGAATTGCTTAATTTGTACCATGTTAAGCGCACATGAATCATTCCATGTTTGGCTTGTTCCAGTGTTAACCACTAAAAAATATTTTTTTAAATAATATGAATAAATAAAATAAAATATTTTTTCAGCTTATCAAAAAATATTGCTTACAGTATCTATTTGTCCCTTTTTGGCCACGCTGCTAATTTCAATAGTGCACCTAAAACATTGAATCATAATATTACTAAAAAATTTATCCTTCGAAAAGTCATAAATTTACTTTAAATCAGTATGTATTGTTAGTAAAAATATGACAAGCATTCAATTAAACCGAAATAGAATAAAGTTGGTATGAAATTAAAGCAAGAAAAAGTTTAAATTGTGTGATAATATAATAATGGAGTGGCAGATAGAATAGAGTATGGAATGATAGTTTGTTATAGATAACGAATGTTAGTGTTATGTGTAGTTCTACAAGCAACCTTGACCAAAAAAACATCTTACACATGCATTAGCCATGATCTATGAGTGTCCTATGATTCCGAGATTTGTCCCAAAACAACGGGTGTTATTTTAATGCATTTTGGCAAAATCCGATTGAATTATCACCAAAAATCACAACACCACCTATATAAGAAGGCCTTATCGCTGGCAGCCATTTTTCCTCCCCAGGCCGTCCGCGCTATATGATAGATATCATAGAGTACAGGTAAGTACATACAGATATAAGGCAAGTGCATACCTTACAATGTGACGTCAGTCTCAGCGCTAAGGCTTTCTTATATAGGTGGTGTTGCAAAAATCATACGCATCATTATTAAAAAAAAAAAAAGGTTTGTCAGTTAACTGGCAACACATATGCGTATTATCTATTTTTTTTCAGTCATGGTATAGCCTTGACAAATCCATTGGTGTGAACCTTTAGTCTTGTATTGCCAGCAGCGGCGTACCATGGGTATCCGCCACCTGGGGCGGGAGCCAAATTTGCCCCCCCCCCATTAGAATATAAATTGAAAAAAAAAACAGTCCAAAAGTAAAAAAAAATATTAATTTCAAAATAAAATAGTAAAAAAGTATAACATACAAAAAAGGAAAAAAAAATATACACCTAAGTTAATCCTTTTAAAGAAAATAAATCTGGGCTCACCCAAAGTGAATACAAATACACTTGACATCTCTCACATAGCAAAACTTATAGTGTTGTGAAATTGGAAACGAATGGTCGCCACTGGGATTCGAACCACGACCTTCAGTAGGCTGCGCGTACAAATGCAGTCGACTGAAACCAATTAATCCATGAAAATATACAAATATAATGAAGGTGCCGACCATTTCCAATTTCACTACACAAAACTAAAAATTCTGTTTTTATCAATTTGTTTTCCATGAAAATATACAAATATAATAACGGTGCCGACCATTTCCAATTTCACTACACAAAACTAAAAATTCTGATTTTATCAATTTGTTTGTGCATAGTAAGGGGCAAGCCAATTTTTGCCGCCCTTCTGATAGAGGCGCCCAGGCCGGTCCGTCCCCTCGGTACGCCACTGATTGCCAGTTAACATATAAATAGCTGCAAGACTGATACATATATAGCAAATTCACAAAACACACTTATAACTGACGAACACATAAATTAACAATAAATGCATCTTTCACAAAAATAAAGGAATAATGATATGGGAAGGCATCCCACCTTCCGAGAGAATCGTCAACAGCAGCTCGGTCCCAATCAAAAACTTTGAAAGTGATGCGTGAAGAAGCCATTTCTGTTATGCAGCACTGTCACAAGCAATAACAACACAATATAACATATGGAGTTAATGACAAGACAAAGGACATGATGTGATATTAACTTGATGATTGTATGAAATTAATATAAAAGCAGTAAACAATATACAAAATATTATATTACAAGCTTTTACAAACGTTATTTTGATATAAATGTATGCAATGTTAAACCCCATATAACGTTATGCGTGAAAAAAGAAACATTTTTTTTATACAAGTGTTTGGATAAACACAATATTATGGGCACTAAAAAACAGGGAGCAATATAAAGGATCTGTAAAGTTAAGTTGGGTATTAAAGGAACAAAAGTCAACAGAATGGGATGATACATGCATGTGTATTTTTTTATCAATAACAAATAAAAAAAAAACCCTCATTGCAAAACAGGTTCGGTAAACATTCTGAATGTCCCTGGATGGTAAAATCAAATATTAAACATGATGTTATCAATAAGATAGCGCTTTGTAAGTGAAATATTCACACATAACAGACCTTCCAAGGAAGTCATCGTTCTGAGCGCCCGGAAATCCTGGATCCCAATCCCACAAATCGAAACCAACACATTGTCTCTTGCGAGAACTTATCTGAGCCTATTATGAAATGACAAAATATATTTGCATTACCAAACAAGATACAAGAACCATATCAAACAAATAAAGTAGGCTTGTTATGTTATGTCAGTGTACATCCCAGTCCCAGTCATAAAGAGTAGCTTCTTTAAATAAAATATACTGCCAACAATTTGTTACAATTAACCTTACATTCATTTAGTGTGGTGGATTTTTTTTATAAAATTCAAGATTGGCTATGTCGGGAAACGAAAATGGCTACCAGATATAATATAGCTTTGATGTTATTCTACGAAAAATAAATGTTCGCCATATCAGTACTCCTATTCCGAATATTACTCACCAACATAAGTGAGAAACTCACGGGAATTTTATATGGGCTGCAGAACTTTCTGAAGTTTTCTGTAGGGGTGCTATACATGTTTTCATTCAAAATTTTGTTACTTCACGCCAGCGTAATTAATATCACCAAAACTTAGAACAGATGTACAGTATTGCAGTAGTCCTTTTTAACACTATACCCGTTCGTAGTGTAGGTACAGGAAAGTTTCACTTTTATGAAATTTTTTAAATAGTCCCCAAAAGAAATCATAAAAAAGAATTAAAAATAAAATACAACAATTAGGCGTCATTTCACAAGATTATCATCGAATACATTGTGGACGTCCACCAGAACACATTTTCTTCCATACTAATTTTTAGGATAGATTAAGAAAATGCCTACAGCAGGGAGAATATTTACAAAAAATAGCTGCAGTTTTGCGCCTAGTAACACTGATATGGCGGACACTATGAATATTCCACAAATAAACGTCACAGCTACATATATCCGGTTGCCATATTTTATTTTTCCCAACAATCTTAACTTGAAGATTACCAATTTTTTTTAGTAAAGAATTTTAAAAATTGAGTTTTTTTCGAAATTTGACACATTTTCAACATGTTGAAAAACCTCATGCCCTCTGTTTGATATTTATGTAAGTGATCAGTCTCTAGTCGGTGCCCCAGTACTTGTCAAGAGAACATGAAATATTCAATTCTGTTACCACGAACTAAAAAAAAACTTTTATCAACGTTTTGTTTGTTGGTATTTTACTGTGTATATATTAT
Organism: Mystacides longicornis; assembly: GCA_963576905.1. Taxonomy (NCBI): domain Eukaryota; kingdom Metazoa; phylum Arthropoda; class Insecta; order Trichoptera; family Leptoceridae; genus Mystacides; species Mystacides longicornis. The sequence goes on along the minus strand of OY756422.1, from coordinate 29,965,279 downwards.
AGTAAATACTGAAATAAGATAACAAATGAACATTGAAAGGTTATGGTTATTATGTATATGATATCAATTTATTCAACCTTCACCCTGTTAACTTTCCATGTACGAAAACAGGTGTGTAATTATAATATTCAAGAAATAGTAGAAGCTACCAAACACATTCTCAAGCAATAAACCTTAATTCACATTATTATAATACTTACATAATATTTTATAAAATTCAATTATACAATCAATTTTGAATAATTTAAACGTAAGCATTTTTACATTTTCTACATTACAATAAATAGATTTTGTGCTTTGGGATACAAAATATGGTTAGCGCCAAGATTTTAACAAATGCTCACAAGTCAGATGTCCTACAATGAAGGCACCAACAATTTCAGTGATATAAATCTAAATTAAAAGCAGTTTTTTATATTATCTTATATGCATAATAAAAGCCAGCACATGCCTACAACATTTTAGTTTCAATTTATTAATTACAGAAAATATATTATCTACTTATTTTACATAACATAAAGAAGTAAAATTACTATTCTAAATTATTAACATAGCAGCCTAAGACCATGTCTTTGTTAATAAAATTATGGTAGAAAATGTAGACAAATAATGATAGCTTTGATCAGTAGTGTTAGTTGAAAAATCAGCAATTAGAGATTCAAGTCAAGAGTTCAGCGGAAGAATTCAAGAAAATATGATCTGAGTGAAATAAAGTTTTGAAGTAATATCTTCCGACTTTTTGTTACAACTGTAAATATGCTTCTTTATTACTTTCTTTAATTATTTTTTGTGTAATGTAAGTGCCTGTGAATAAAAACCATGTTTACAGTTCCAACAAGGTATATCCCGAACACCAGGTAGTACAACATTGTCCATTAGTCAATTACAAACCTTCCCAGATTCTCGTCCTTCTTGGTCATATCGTCTTTATCGAATAGCGAAAAGGAGACACTTTGTCCAGATGCGTGTAGTACTGCGCTCTGTATTGATGTACATTAAGTGCATGGTTAAATATTACATTTCCGCCCAACCCAACACATTTTAATATTTATTTGCCATCATAATGAACAATTTAAATGTTGTATATTGTAATCATTCCATTCCATCAATTTTGCTATTCATTTAACTCTGTACTCGTCTGAAATTTTTTTGTTTAAGAAATTACATTCTTTGACTTTTATGACAAAAATGATGTCCAATAAAGATACTTTAGATATCGTTCATATTGTTTAATAGCAAAAATATTCCATTAAATTAATGAATCGAACTTGACGGTATTATTTGATAAATCAAATCTTAATAAAAGAATTTTTACTATTTCACAAATTTCCTTTTCCTTAAAAAATTCATGTTCCTATCGTAAACATTCCTTTCTTTGTTTTCGGAGTAAAGTAGGTGATATTATATTTGAAAAGTTAACACACCGCTTTCTGTGGGAGGAGGTCATAAACATGGAACAAGATCAAGTGTAATGAAGAGCTCTTATTGCTTCCCTATGCCCCTAAGTGGGGGGTAAAAGGAGTTTTGATTGATTGATTGATTGATACACATAATGCAAATGAATAGCAAACTAGATAGAAACTAGAATAAAGAGTGAAATTTGAGAGACAATTCAGACAATTCAAACATTCACAAAGATGTAGATTTAGAAATATGAGGCCAATGTGGTAGTCACAGCATGCAAAATCAGGAGCATTATTATCAATGTTATATTATTTTGGGGGACGTCAATTCAAAACCAAATTATTGAATTAGCAATCAAAAGAAACAAAACTGGATTCAATAAAAGAACTTTGCACGAAGCATAATTATTGCTAACATACTAGATTTAACTTCCATGGTATTGAGAAATAAATTTTTACTTGAATATTTTGTCTTTACAGTTTACACACAAAATTATACCAATTTCAGTGCACGCAAAGTAAAGTGCAAAAGAAGTCATGGAGGTTAAAAAACACATATTTTTTTAATGATTCATTGAATTATTTTATTATCTGATTTTTCTTTGCACTACCACTCTAGAAATCATAATGAGTAATTGAAAAATACCATCAATGAATAAAAAAATAAATTGATGCTAATGTTTTTCATATTAAAAAAATCAGCTTAAATAATAAAGCGTTTGATTAAATACATACTATGAAAGAAATAGATCATAATAAAAAAATTTAAGTAACCGTTTATTATTGCCTTTAAAATAAATTTGTTTGTAGGCAATAATTATATTCTGAAAATCGTAAAAAAAATCATATTTACGTTAATTAGCTGTCAATAAGAAAATATTTCAAAAATAAAAACTACAACTGAATATGTCTTTACAAAGTTATAATTTTAATAAATTATCAAAAATTAATTAAATTTGCAAAAACTTTACTCTAAACTCAAATCTTTGAAACTTTGATTTTTGTTTCACATAAAAAATATACTCAGACATTTATTTCTAAATTATTTCATTTATTAATCCATTAATTAGATAAGAATTGCAACAAGAGGGAAGAAAATGAGTCAAAGAAAATATACAGCATATCAAAAACATAATTGTCTATGTAATTTCTCACATTCCACAAGCTGAGCGCAAAACTTGATTGAAAAATTATGAAATTTTAATTTTATAATCTGATGGACCATAAAAAGGCTTGAAATTCTACACCTCTATTATTCTTTTAAGTCTTGGTATATCTTAATTCTACAACAAATATGACTAGAAAATTTAATAAGTCCTCACCAATGATTTTTTTTTTCTAAATAAGAAAAAAAAAGATTTATAATATGAAATATTTTTATTTCATTAATTGAATTATGCACTATTGTTATTTGTGCACTTGTGGCTTTTAAAATCCAACAGATAATCTTACAGTTAGCAACACTTTTAACAATGCTTGAAAATTCAAATGAAATAGTTCAATCCTTGTTAATATTCTATTGGTGTCCAAACCACAGAATTCTATACAAAACCTATAATCTCGACTAGCATTCAAAAGTGAAGTCAAAATATTTCAACATTTGACAGTATGATAAAGATGTTCTTTACTGATTTTTAAGTATTTTTAATTTAAAAAAATGTAAATATCTAAATTTATCAAATAAACATTTCTTTCTGCCAACAAATCTGTCAAAAGTGCCGGTCAATGAGTCTTTGGTATGAAAAGATATAGGAGTACTCCATCTTAATAAGTACTACATATGAAAATATATAAAAATCTATGGTTCAAACCAGCAAGATTATTTTGAATTTGGAAACATAAAAAGGCAAGAAGTTTAGAGTTAATGTTGCCAGTATCATAAATTCATTGGTAAGGACATGTAATTATTATTAAATTTGAGCTCTAAAGTTTTTGATAAATACTTACGCTTTATTAAAAAAACCTACAAATATAAATTTAGTAGCAATAATTTTAATACTTCTTTAAAGAGTTCACTGAAATAGCATAAATAAGAGGTGACTATTATAACATTTTATATATTAAAACAATATGGATATGCAATACATACCTCGCACCAGTAATCCCATTTAGGATTGACAGTATTGTCGATAATTTTCGTTCTGAATTCTTGTGCACCAACTGAGATTACAGTGTAAGGATCAGATTTGCCTTTTCCTGAAAACAAAAGCATCATAAAATAAACAAACTCCTTCCGAATTATCAATTAATGAAATTTTAGTTTAAATATAACTTGTCGAGACAATCTTTCTATGTTTACCAGCTCTATACAATCAAAGACAAAATGAAGTTCATAGATATCCAGTTAAGACTTGAAAATAATTAAATATGGCGTTAGAGAGATGGAAACAGGAAATGGCTGATAAATTACCAAGCATTCCAATATCCTTCTTCATGAGATTCTTAGCCTCTACAACATGAATTCTAAGAACACCCTCCGGCTCTGGCATCTTCAGATCATGGGGTGGAACTTCATCATTTAGTTTTATTGGCAACTTGTTAGGTAGAACCATCATCGCAGCCACTTGTTCCACTATTATGCGACGAAGAAGATCACTAGAAAAAAGACGATATGAAAAGGTAATTCAAATTACTATAGGCCAAATAGTTCTTTGTTTTATAATGATTTGCATCTTACCGAATATAGACAGGTACAATTATAATCAAACATTTTCAATAATGATAAGGATTTGTCTATTAAACGCAACTCAAAGGGTTGAGATCGTTCCCCAATACTTCAGTCAGTATAAATATTTGAAGGTTTACAAGTGCTTACCCAAATCACTCGACAATGGGTGCAAAGGGGTTATAAATAAAAAGGTACCTACCTGAATCCAGGCATATCCAAAATGTCAGCCATACCAACTAGATTAAAATCTATTATGGGGTTGTTTAGGAAGAATATTTGTAAGCCACCCACAAACGGAATGGACTTGATTAACGGTTTCATAACTACTCTCAACATTCCGTGAATCTGGAAAATAACAACCAATATGATAAAAAAATTGGATTTGCTAAATAATAAAGAGTCAAATCCATATTAGTAGGTAAAGTCTTATCAGGGATTTTGAACCTGTCATTATAAGAACACGGACGTACCTGGAAATCTTTAATGCCCCCTCTGATTCCACCCAGAACAAAAGATAAGTCACAATCACCTGCATAGCTGAAAAAAAAATCAATAACTTATAGCATGATGGCTGTATTACTATTGAATATTTAGGGGAACCTTTTCAGGTGAGATATGATTTATAATGGTTAATAACCTTAAGTATTTATTAAATTACAAGGGAGCAAGGCTTTATATCAGTTGTAGTAGGTGACATTTAATATTCGACATGGTCAAGACAAAATGTTATTTTTTGAAACCTATACTTCTATATGGGCATGAGTCTTAACCGGCCAAAAGTGTACAGAAATAAGATGGTGAAATTCAAGCTATGAACTACAGCGGACCCCCGGTAATCCAGTACTCCTGTAATCCGATATGCCCTTCACTGTTGATTTAACTAAAATTATCGGCAAATCTCCATATTACAAGAAAAATCTGCTTTCAAGAGCCATATCAAAAGTCCAGCCTATATAATAGACATTCAAGGAACTCAACAAGAAAGACTTGCTTTTTGCTCTTTGTCAATCTTGGAAAGCATTGAGTCCATCAACGATCCCATCGTCAGGGAAAAAATTAGGACTACAGGGGGTCTTAGGTAATAATTAATAATCTAACAATGACGATGTCTGACAACGCTTGTTAAATATATAAAATATTTGTCAGACTACCACGGATACACCGTACCTGCTTTGATATAAAATTAATAATTTTTAAAAAACAAATCAAAACAATAGCTTATTACAAAGTATTGGTTAAATTTAAACAATGCATTATCAAGAACCACTTACAATAGATCTATATCCATTATTATTTCGTTTCTGGATAAGTTTTTGTCATAGACCTTCACTCCACCAACTCTAGGAGGCTACAAAAGAAAACACTGTTTTAGTATCAGGAACAGCAGTCAAATGAATCAAGAAACACGTGATAATGTATTACTCACAATACTTCCCAAGATCATTCTTACAAATTTGAACCCGTTGAGTTTATAAGAAGCTAAACTCTTGCACACGTTTGGTTCGATTACATCCTTGATGATGTCTTTTGCGTAATGATTGACATTTGGCCACACTTGATTTAATATCTAGAAAAAACACAATATTATTAAAACTAAAATGTCAAATTTTAATGGGAAGTTTTCTGGGGAGCTTCCGACAATACACACTAGGTGGCAGAACTTCTAATCAGGTCTATTGTCAAATTCAGTGCTGCCAACGTAGAGATGTTTTTTTCAGTGATGCCAACGTTGGGAAGTTTGTTTTCCATTGTGTTGCTAAGAAGTTGTTGATTTTGTTGCGCATAAATTTGAGAATAAATCTCAGGGGTGCTGCAGCCCGATTCACGGAAAAGTTTAAGTCTAAGTTAGGTTCGAAGTTCGAACGAAGTTCGATTCAAACTTTTCCGTGAATAGGGCTGCTGGTAATAATAATTGTAGGCGGCGACTATCTACAGTCTATGTACCTATTCACGGAAAAGTTTGAATCGAACTTCGTTCGAACTTCGAACTAAACTTAGACTTAAACTTTTCCGTGAATCGGGCTGCTGTTCTGTATTTTTTAATTTGTATTTAGGTAGGTATATAAAAAAAGATGTACAATAGGGAAATTTCTCATTTTTTTTATTTTTGATAATTCAGTTCATTTTGACTCAGGAATAATAAAACTCTTTGATTTTTATTTTTATTCGCATTTTTCAGAGTTATATGTGTTTAAAAATTACATTTTCAAAAAGCGCGCTAAAAAGGCGTACCTAGGCCGTGACGTCACATGTCTCTAGCAAAGTGACATTGACAGGCGTCATTCTCGTTTTGTTTGCTTCTGTTTGCGGTGTTGGTGTATAATGCTTCTTGTTTTTGGATTTTCGACTCGGCTTTGCTTTTGGACTGTTTTTGAGAATATATATGCATATTTAGACTTGGCTCCTTCATTTGGTTTTCGACTTGGATCATTAGTGTTAGCAGTTAATAACCACTTTCCATTTTGAAATGTATATAAGCTTAACAATATATATTTTCTTTTAATAATAACAAAAACTAATCAGCAACAACAAACAGCAAGCCGTTATCGTATTTGTATGCAGAACAGTGAGTATTAATAATTTGACGTTTGAATACCATAGAATGGCTAGAGACATGTTACGTCATAGTGCGTTTAAAATGACAGCTCTTTTTCAGGATTTTATTTTTTAAATTAAAATTCACATAATTTTTTTCAACCATTTTCACTGAAATATTTGAATTCCTTGCAAAATTTTCAACAAGAATCATATATTTTTTATTACATAACTCACACATGCAAGTACCCTATTTTATTTGTAATAGTATGTAAAAAATGTGCAATGATTACTCTAAACCTATTGTAAGTTATCATGTATAATAATATATAAGTTGTTTAATTTGAAATAAACTAGAATGATATTTTGGAGGTTAGATTGTGAGCGACCATAAGAAGAAGAAGAAGTAAATCGCCCCCGTTGGCAACACTGAATTTGACAATAGACCGGATTAGCAAGGGCGCCTCTAGCGGCACAAAAAGGAAAAAAAACATCCCATTATAAGAAGATTTTTATGTATGAAGTAAAGACAGATCTTGAGGAACGGTCTTAATACGATTTAGTTGTGATCTTATTCAAATCTTAGCCCTTTCTGATACTGCTAAATAAAAAAAAATCTTTAAAGAATCAATTCAACTAAATCTATAATCGGTTGCGAATTTCTTGATAGTTCTGCATATGCCAGAGTGCCAAAAAAAATTATACTTGTACAAAACTAACATTTCATTCTATGTCATTTCGTCTTTATTTTATGCCAGGTTTAGAGATTCTTTCTTCTTCTTAATCCACATTCGCTCCCAGTGTGGAGCATGTGGAGGCCACAAAGTTCCTCCAAGCCTCTCTATTTTGCGCCAATTGCACAGCTTCATCTCAGCATAGTCCAGCATCTTGTAGAACCTCAGTGAATGCCATTGTTAATTTCGGCCTGCCTCATCTTCTTGTCCCATCCGGATTGTAGTAAAGGCTTGCATATTCAAGAATCTCAGGGGACATGCGGATAACATGGCCAAACCAGCTCAATCTGCGATTCTAGATTACTGAGGTGGTTGGCTTTTGTACTGTTCTGGCGCGTACGATCTCATTTGAGACATAGTGGTACCACCTAATCCCCAAAATCTATTCTCAACACAAAGGATCTTCTTCTGTCGAGCCTTTGTAAGATGGCAGGATTCACATCCATATAACAACACTGGCATAATGCACGCATTTAAGAGGCGACACTTAGTCTTGGTGAAAAGTTTATTTATTAACATAATAAACGGCCAAGTGGCCTTTTAATACAAATTTTACAAATTAAGGGAATGACAAAATTGCACAACTTATAATTAAAAAAAAAACCCAAACTAATAAAATAAACTAAAAAAACTCAAATTAAGAAATAACAAAATTACTCAACAATTAACAAAATAAGTGGCATCCGCAAAACCTCACAAAAGAAAGGGCGGGGAAGGAAAAGGGAAACATTCGTACGTAAAAAAAAAAAACTACAAATCTAGAGCCGCACCATAGTGCCGGACAAACCTACTCACAGCACATCTTCTCACAGCGTACACTGAATCACAGAATATATCTATATCATTACAGAATTCATTGCCAACCATGTGTAACCTGTTCATGGCTGCATGATAGCCGCAATTTGTTGGAGACATCCCAACGGAGAACAGCGCCATATTCCTAGTGGGTCGATGAGGGACACGAAAGCTTATCAAGTTCAACAGCTCGGGGCAGTCCAGGGAACCGTCAACTATCTTTTTTAAAGTGATGAGGTCAAACAAAACTCTGCGATCACGCAGACTAATCAATCTCGTATTAAGCATGAGAAGATCGTAGTTAAGATCTCCTATAGAGATACCCAGTCGGTAGTTTATGTCTAAGGAATCTATGTTGTATGGACTCTATGGAATTGATGTGTACAGCATAATTCGGAGACCATATTATAGTTGGGTACTCCAGCTGACTCCTGACATACGCACAATATACAACCTTTAAAGTTTGAATCATTCTAAAATTCTTAGAAATTCTCAGTATGAAACCGAGGAGCTTATTTGCACCGTCTTTAATACTGTGTATGTGGTCAACAAATGTTAATTTTTCGTCAAATATAACACCAAGATCCTTCATCACCGAGCGAGCCCCCAGATCAACACCATCCAACCCATAACCAAAAACTAGCCTATCCCTCGCCCTAGTGAAAGTATCACATTGCACTTCTCTACATTCAACCTGAGACCGTTTTCCGCGCACCAGCTCGACAAAGCATCAATATTCCGCTGCAGGAGGATGCAATCTCCCATATTGGCCACACTTTTAAATATTTTTAAGTCGTCTGCATAGAGCAGAGCCTCAACCCCATTAAATCTATTAACTAAATCGTTTATAAAGAGAACGAAAAGGACTGGACCAAGATGAGAGCCTTGTGGAACTCCACTGGTGGGCGAGAACTCGCGCGACAGGGATTTTCCTAGTCTCACAACGAGTTTCCTCTCCGTCAAATAACTCTCCAATCAACTGACAAAGGACTCCCCAAAACCCATGCGTTCTAATTTTTTTATGAGAAGTAGATGGTTAACAGAGTCAAATGCTCTGGAGACATCCGTGTATATGCTATCGACCTGATATCCCCTCACCATCGCATCCGAGATGTAATGGTTATATATTAGAAGATTGCTCACGGTCGATCTTCCCTGAACGAATCCATGCTGTTTAGTTGTTACATAGGAGCGAATGCACGGTGAGATTCTCTCCAATACAAGAATCTCAAACACCTTTGCAACTATCGACTGAATACATATCGGTCTATAATTTTCGACACAGTCTTTATCAGTTGGTGGATTTCCACAGTTTCCTCATGTTGTTAAAGGACAAACTCGCCATTGCAATTCTTATGGAAAGCTCATTATCTATCCCGCCGTTTGGTGTCAAATAGACTCCCAGGTATTTGAAACTGTCGACATCTTCAACATCGTCACTACCCAAAGATATAGCTCCCTGGCTTAGGCAGAAATCATTTTGCATGGTTTAGAGATTAGCTAGAAGTAAATGGTGTCTGAAAGGGCTAGGGTTTGAATTAGATTGCAAATAGATTGTATTTAGATGGTTTCGCCAATACCCCTCTCCACTTGTGATTCTAATGGTGCAGAAGATAAGTTGTCACTTACTCTGTTCACCCATTCAGCCCTCTCAATATCTGGGAAGAATACCTGCAAAATATATTTCATATTATTATCTAACTCATCTTGAAATTTTTCTAAAAATAAGCTGTAATTTTATATACTTAGCATAAATCTTATAATATAAAAGAAAGTCGGGTTATGTAGTGCGAACACTTATAACTCGAGATCGGGTGAACAGATTCTTCCGATGTTTGATTTATTGGATTCTTCTCCGCTCCGGATAACAGAATATCTAATAAAATATCGAAAAAGGGATAGAAAATAATATTAAATACAATATTTAAGTTAGTATGGAGATTTAGATACAACAACGCCATCTGCGAAAATTTCCATAACAAGACAATTTTTATTTAGCTACCTGACAACCATTGAGTTCTAAAACATAGGTACGCAGATTTTTGATAGAATTTCTTTCAAGCTTTCAGAAATAATTTTTTTAACATTCAAATATATTTTAAACGATTGTTTTTTTGTATAAATTACAAAATCAATATTCAAAGTCTATGACTATTATGGTAAGCACCAGAGCTGTTCCGAGTACTAAGTACAAGTACTACGCACAAATGTACTCGAGTATTGAGTACAAGTACTCAGTGAGAAGTACTCGAGTACAAGTACCGAGTACATTAGCGATTAATGAAACGCAAAATCTTGTATAAACCCAAAGGTTTCTATAATATATAAACCTTTATTTGCCCTCCGCATTGTTCAACCATGGGGTCACCACATGAAAATATCACGCGCATCCTCTATGCACGTGATTCAGTCATGGGGCCAAAACATATTATTATAAGCATCGTACAAGGTATTGTAACATGGGCACCCGTAGAAAAACTTCTAAGGAGGGGCAAAATATTTTTCACACTTTTTTCACCTCATTTGTGCCAACACTAGGTGCATGTTTTAAAATAAAAGTAACGTTATTTGACTATTTTCAATCAATCTACCTGATTGCTAGACGCATTTTTTTTTTCATAAGACACATCAAAGGTGACCTCCATAAGTATAGTTTGGTATTCCTTAAAAAAATATAGAACTAGAACTAACAAAACACATATTTTGGGAGTATCAATTTAATTGACTTTGAAATCTTTATAAACAAGGGTTTTTTTCAAGTACATAAGATACTTCAGTTTTTACGTTAAAAACAATAGCAGAGTTGGATTTCAGACTACACACCATAAAAATGACAATTCCATCAAAAACCTCCTTTTGAAAAAATAATGACTTATTTAGTTTTTGAAATAACCAATTCAATTATAATATATGGGTTTTAAAAAAATTACGTCACCAATACCCTAGAATTAAAAACGAGAACCATACATCCACACTTTACCATTACATAATATTATCACGACACCTAAAAAATACATATGACCTACGCAGCGTAGTAGGTTTAACGTACTCAACTAAATCCAATGATGTACTCGAGGACATAAAATGTACTCGTGTACTTGTTAAGCACAAAAAACGCGTCGAATACAAGTACAAGTACAGATTTGAGAAATTACTCGTGGACTGAGTACCGAGTACACCAAAAGTACTCAGAGTACAATCTACGAGTACTTGTACTCGAGTACCGCCCAGCTCTGGTAAGCACTACAGGACAACGTCTGTCGGGAAAGCTAGTAAGTGTTGTATAAAATTCACTTTTAATTCTCATTGGTGTTATATACAAGGGGAACAACTATTTTAAAATTTAATAAAGACACCTGAGCTACCATTATTGACGTTACTAGTAAGATTAAAGGCAACCCTAACTGATACAAAATTATTTATTTCTAACACTTGTTTCATGTTATACAAATTTGTATAAAACAAATGAATTACCAATGTATTGGAAAACAATCTCAACAGACAATGAGTCTATCACATCTTGGACAACAGAGCTGAGGGCTTACAACCTCCTAGACCACGTTAAAACCTAGATTATTTGAGGGATTAATAAAAAAGATAGTTGCTTTCATAACCACCGCGTGTTGGAAAAATAAATCCTTGTCAGATAACGAAAAAACATCAAGTACATTCTTCTTACACAACACCTATTGAAGATAAATAGAAACACAAATTGGATTTTCAGTTGACGACTTGTTTCCACTACATTACAACAGATGGCATTCACATAGAACTCCAGTTAGTAAAAAGCCTTCCACTTCAACGAAATGACAATTGGCAACAGAGAACAGCGAATGTTTCCTAGGAATATAAAGCGCTTTTAACCTGGCCTAGGAGGTTGTAACCCCACAGCTCTGTTGTCCAAGATCTGATAGACTCATTGTCTGTTGAGGTTGTTTTCCAATACATTGGTTTGATTACCTATGTTACTAGGAAAAATCCAGTTTTCTATCCGCAAGGATATAAACAAGATACAAATGAATTACTAACACTAACAATAACAATGAATTGGAAATATTTGGGAAGTATATTAATTATTAGAAAATTAAATCCTTCAGCAAGTGAACGAGTATGTATGTTTAGTGGGGATGGAAAGTGTGAAAAAGAAATCAAACACACGAAAGTGGCTGCTAGCAGGGTGGGCGGTGAGATAAGAAACAACAAAATCTCACTACAAGCTAAAAAAACTAGTGCATAACGTAATCCTGTAACCACTCTATTACTGTAAAACGTGGACATGGCAAAAAAAAACAGGAATGTAGTATAAATGCAGTAGCAATTAGAGCTCTACAATTAATATATCGGAAGAATCTGCGAGACATGGGAAGGAAAAAAATGTTAGGAAGGAATGTGGTATGATGTTAGTGTTGATAAGAAGATGAAAGTCAATAAGTTGAGATGGTTTAAGCATGTTGATGTTGAAAGAATGAATGCAAATAGGATAACAAAATGAATTTATAAGGATGAAAAGAAAGGTGTAAGAAAGCGTGGCCGACCGAGAATGACATGAATCAATCACATTGATTCTGTACTCAAGGAAGGCCAGGTCAGTAGCAAAGAAATAAAAGAGGTTGTATGAGAAATGTAATGTCAATGGTAGAAGCGAAAGAAGTGTGCATGGATAGAAAAGAGTGGAGGTCCGTTCTCTCTGTCTACCCCTTAAAGGACATGGCATGACGGGTAAAAAAATATAATTGGAATATGGCAAACAAAAAGGGAAGGTATCAAATAAAAATAGCTCACCCATGCAGGTAATTCGTCTAATCTAGCTAACACCACATCCTTCTCTGATGCCATGGCAGAGGCCTTGGCAATGTTCCTCCTGAGGTCGCTCTCTGCTCTCCATCTGTCCCTCAAGACTGACAGCACAAGTGGACCAATGAACCATGCTACAGACCAGTGCATGTAGCCAACAAGGTATATCGTACCCACTATGCATACCTGCAAAAGTTTGTCAAGAAATTTTATTATATCTGTGTAACTCTATATTGGTGATTCATGGTTAGGTAAATCTGCAAAGTTCAAGGCAAAATGCACCTTATGTACAATTTCGTTTCATTTTCCTTAATGATTGAGATCATAAAATCACATTATAATATTTAATCTTGATTACTATGAGAGGCATAACGCTTCATTTTAACTTAATAATTGATTTTGTATCTCATTAATTATTACATATTATCTACTTGTTGTATACATGGGATTTTTTGACATGTTGAACACTTTGAGAATTCTCATGATTAAGAGTTTCGGAGACCTGAACATTACCACCTAGCGGCGAACGTTGTTAACGTAACGTGATCACACTAAGCCAGCCTGCGAAATAACAGTAGAAGACGGTCATAAGCCCGCAGTGGTTTGATCCATTTAAAAATCGAACATCAGTAATGAATTGTTAGAGTCATTAGTTGTTATACATTAGTTTAATAAAATTTAATATAAATCTGTTAAGGGCTATATTTATGTGTATTTTGGACCTGTATTAAGTTAGGCTGACCCGATAAACAGCTACCGATAACCATTGACGGTCACCAGGTCTCCCGGGTGGATAAATTTAAATACCTGGGAGCAACCATTACCACCTCTAGTGACCTCGGGGCTGAGCTCCCGATACGTATCGGTATGGCAAGTGGCGCCATTAACAACATGACCAAGATTTGGAAAGCGTCAGCGTTTAGTGTCGAGACGAAATGTAAACTGTTTGAAGTGTGTGTTGCCCATTCTCTTATATGGGTGTGAGTCCTGGCACCTGACCAAGGCCCAGGCACAAAAAGTCTCAACCTTTGAAATGAAGTGCCTAAGGAGAATTCTGGGCATAAGATGGTACCACCGCATCACGAACGACGCTATACGCCGGCGCACCCAGCGTGAGCCCATCACCTCTAGCATTGTGGGGAGGAGATGGACTTGGCTGGGACATGTGTTAAGGATGCCGAATGACAGTTGGCCGAGGACAGCGCTGTTCTTCCTCCCATCAAGGTCCCGAAGACGAGGAAGACCCTCTCACACTGTGTTCCGCTCCTTCGAAGCAGAGCTGAGGGACATGGTGTGGGAGGAGGTCATAAACATTGCGCAAGATCGAGCGCAATGGAGAGCTCTTGTTGCCTCTCTATGCCCCTGAGTGGGGTGTAAAAGGGAGGATTGATTGATTAAGTTAGGACCCAAAAGAGAGGTCTGCTCCTTTTGAAACTAGTTGTGCTCATGGTTTTATACTCATATATAATGCTCACAATAAAGTTATACTAAATTTTATTCAGTTGTACTGTTTGCTGACCCTTTTTCTACACATAGATCACATTATGGGGACCAGCTTAATCGGAAAGAATCACAATCACAAGAAGTGTTCCAGGCAAGTGATGCAACACCAAATAAAGAATGTTACAAACGCAACAAAAGACAATGAAGATGGTAGCACTTAGTGTTCCCAGTTGATGTTTAATAAAGAATATCTAACAACTAATGAATAACAATTCATTACTGATGTTCCATTTTTAAATGGATCAAACCACTGCGGGCTTATGACCGTCTTCTACTGTTATTTCGAAGGCTGGCTTAGTGTGATCACTTTACGATAACAACGTTGGCCATTAGGTGGTAATGTTTAAGTCTCCGAAATTCCTAATCATGAGAATTTTCAACATGTTCAACATGTCGAAAAATTTCATGCGTGCAACAAGTAGATATTTAATAATTAATTAAATATAGAGATAAAAGTTGGAAATTATTGAGAACAAGAGAGCAACCATATTTAAAGACTGCGACAGCTGTCATATATTTGGCACCAGGATATGACTATATCCATTTTTGTTAATGTCTCATCTTTATTGCCTATTGACTTTGTTGCTGCACAACGTTCTAATTATGTCTAGATTCTTGTAACCATTTTTCAGGACTAGATCTTAACGAATATGTAACTATTAATGACTAACAATTCATTACTGTTGTTCTATTTTTAAATGGAACAAACCACTACGGGCTTACGACCGTCTACTGTTTAATAAACCATAAGTAATGAACCTCTGCGATTAATCTAAAGAAAAGATGCAGAATATCTGCCAGAAGTGAGGGTGTGGTTTGAGATGCATTTTGATAATTTACAATCTTGTCTCCATATTTGTTGTTCTTAGGAATTGTTAATTTTGCGGTGTGGTCATGTCAATAAAATGTTGATTCACGGCTTGTAAACATTTGCCTTACAATAAAAGATGATTCACATTCCGCAAACAAACACTTGAATAATTATCATGTCTAGAAAAACAGGTGTACCTACCTACAGAGTGCAAACTACTTGAAAATGAATACACTGGGTGATCACTTAACAGTGAATTTGGGCAAAAATAGTGTCACATAATTATTTTGTAAATATAATATATGACATCTTTGCATAGAATCATCATTAAGGGTTGCGCCCTCCCACACCCCTGGATGTTTCAGAAATTAGTTCCTTTGCATAATAGAGAATTGTACCTTTTTATAATGTTGCCAATATTGTAAAAATACGCAAGATGATTTATTTTTGTAAAAGTATTTTTGTGTTTATCGCCATTGATCGGATGGTTGTCACATTATTGCATTCACACTTATCTTCATTTTTGACTCGTAACACATTTATTTATATTTGCAACACCGAGCATGTTTCATTTTTCTCATAGGAACAGATATATTGGTAGTTTATGGTTAAGTGGTAATTGAAAAAAAATTCAAATTACGTGTTCCTGCTACATATCTGAATTCTGCCCATAATTGCAATATAAATCAATTAACAAGCATGATTTAGTTATAATCTTTTATTCATTGAAATTAGGGATGTTATGGAGCTCATTAACTAATCCGAATTAAAATTCTATCCGTAACCAAATCCAATATAAAAGTTCTAAATTATTTTGGATAGGGGGGAAATCACATTATGACAGGTTTTTGATTTTAAAATTACTTTTCGTTAAGTATAATTTACATACTCTAAAACAATTTCATATCTGTAATCGCATCCAAACTGATATAATATTATTCATAAATCCGTATCCACACAGATCCAGATCCGAAATTTCACATCCATTACATCCCTAATAAAAATTATGGATAGAAACTACTATGTAGTAAATTCGAAATAAATAAAATTTATTGAATTCTGCACTTCTGAAAAAACAGGAGGATGAAAAAAATCTATTGACTGCATTTGAAGGAATGGTCTTATATAACAAAAAAATTAGTCTGTTTTTGTCATTTTTAGACTATTGAAAATAATCTAATTGAAGTCTCATGAAAATCTATGGTAAAAAAATGATGGGTTAATGAATGTTGTTATGGAATGGAATATATTCCTAAAATGATCACCCACTGTACCGAAAATAAACCATGTCTGCTAAATTTTATCAACTACAGTGGACTCACGGTAAGTGGAACATTGATAAGCCAAACTCATAGATAAGTCGAATATATTTTCTGGTCCAGATTCACGCCTATCTTACCCTGTCTTTTTTCACCTCAATCAGTCAAATCGATTTTCTAGTAAATGAGTCGAACTGCTTCGTGGGAACCTCCACCTCTATGATTCAAACTCTTTACCATCAGCACCTCTACGAATCCAACAGTATCGACAATTCAAACATTTTCCCTCAATAATAGATAAGTCGAAATCCCCCCTCGATAACTTGAAATATAGATAAAGCAAACATATTTTTAAGGTCTCGGCTTATCGAGAGTCTACTGTAGGTAAATATTATGTAGATAAACACTATGTACCAACACTTTACTTTTATATCGAGTAAAGTACAATAAACTTCATTATTACTTTTTATCTGGCAGAACATAAAATAAAAATACCTAATGTTTGTTTTTTTTATCTGAATATTTCTGCAACATCTCACTATTATAATGACGGGAGATATTATATTCAGTGTGTATGAATAATGCTAATTGAGTGTAAAATATAGATGAGGCATGTTTTGTAAACAGTACTAGAGCTAACGACGGCTGGCGGCAGTTGGTATTCGTAGCACAACACGGCTGGTTGGAATCAGGTGATTAATATTCCGACGATGACACTATTTCATAATAACTCTTAAGAGGAAATACTTTCTTCAAACAATAGAACCTAGGTGGTTTGTATTTTATGGCTCTAAAAATGATGACGGATATAACATTAGTAATTAGCAGTATTTTCAGTGATGCAATGCTGTGGTTTGTGCACGCCCCCTGTTAATTATTTGATTTCATAGTTTCATTTTAAGTATATATTTTTTAAAATTATTGAAACATGTATATTCAACTAATTAATTGAGTCTAAAAAGGATTGTGCATCTATTATTCCTTCTCGTAAATATGGCAATAAAATAATTTTGTCTTTTCCAATAGCTTAATATTCAGTGCGTCCAATAATATTTCAATGAGAATATTTATATGTAAAAAAAAATGTTATAATATGTTCTTAGGTAACGCGAACCCCCTGTTGTTTTGGTAAACTATACTTATGTTGTTTATTTAGAGTATAAAACTATGTGTACAACAGGTTTTAGTTTCACAACTAAAAAAAGTTTCTTACTTCTTGGGATTAGATTGATTGTCTTAAGAAGACACGAAAAGGAATTACTAAATAAACTGCATTAGAAAATGCCTAACAAAACTGAATGAATTAGGCAAGAATAATAATGTCACTCTCTTCTGGGTCCCGGGACATGTCGGGGTGAAGGGTAACGAACAAGCAGATAGGCTAGCGAAAAGAGGTGCAGCAACAAACCTAGTTGGACCAGAACCTTTTTGCGGTCTAAGTAACAGATTCTTCCAAGAAGAGATAAGAAGGAAGGGAAGGGAAGAAAGAGAAGAACAGTGGAACAACCTTCCCGGACTTAGGCAATCCAAGGATCTTCTTGGTGGGTTTAACTCCAGAAGAACCAAAAGATGTTTAAGCCTAAGTAAAATAGGTCTTAAAACCCTAACAGGCTTCTTAACGGGTCACTGCATACTTAGGGAACACCTGAGAAAGCTGGGACTCGAGGATGATGGAACCTATAGATTCTGCGAAGAAGGTGTAGAAACGCCTCACCACCTACTTACAGACTGCGATGCAGTAGTTTGTGCGAGAGCAAGAAGTTTTGGTAAACACAGGATAGAGGTGGAGGACTTCGCCGCCTTGGATCCCCTCCTAGTGCTGGACTTCCTGAAGCGTCTGGGAATAGTGGGGAAGCTCTAATTGGGAAACACCATGAGCAAGTAGGGGAAGCACAATAGACCACTACAGGTTGGAGCGCAAACACCCCCTTAAAAAAAAAAAAAAAACTGCATTAGAATACAATAGAAATTATATTATAATCGTCAAAGATGGATTGTAATTATCTATATAAATATTATTTAATTAAATTAATATAATACCAGCACTACAAATATTTATAAAAGAGACAGGGCTTAGTGGTCTATTAAAATTCTGCAACTTATCAGCATTGTCAGATGGGGCAGGAAAAATATGATGGCTCTGGTGTAATTAGAAAGATGGGTGGAATGGAGGGTGATAGACTCCAACAGGTAACAGCCCAAAAAATATCAATGAAAAATAATACCCACAAAAAATAGTAGGAAAATTTATACACTCTTCTATACATTACGTGTCAGTATGGTGGCGGAACTTGATGCTTGAAGCATTTTCTACCAGTCTACCGGTCCAGTTCAATCCAGGATTCCAACAACGAGCAGATAATTCACGTGAAAACACACACGGGAATCAAAACCAGGACCACTTGATCAGAAGTCGGCGCCTATGCCACTAGGCTACCAAGGTCGGATTTTTTAAGTAGCGATGCTATACACTGGTGCACCCAGGGAAGGCCCATCACTTCTACCATTATGGAGAGGAGATGGACTAGGCTGTGACATGTGTTAAGGATATTGAATGCCAGTTAGCAGAGTGCTGTTCTTCCTTCCATTCGGGTTTCCCAAAGACGAGGAAGACCCTCTCATACTGTGTTCCGCTCCTTCAAAGCAAACCTGAGGGTTTGGACATGGTGTGGGAGTAGTTCATAAACATAGCAGAAGATCGAGCGCAATGGGGAGCTTTTATTGCTTCCCTATGCCCCTATATGGGTTTAAAGGGAGATTTAATTGAGCCTTCAAAATACCAATAAAACAAGCCTATAAAAAAGTTCTATCAAAGGATTTTTTTTTTATCTAAATTCCGTTATTAATTAAATGATAAAAAAAGTAAATAAGAATTATTTTTTTAAATTTATTGGATCTTGATTGCTTAATGGCACATATTTCAAGGCTACAATTCGATGTTGATGATAAATTGATTAGGTTAATCTCTAATATAAATTAAAGTCGGGTTAGTGCGAACACTTATAGTTATAACTCGAGATTGGCTCAACAGATTATTTCAATGTTGGATTTATTAGATTCTTCTCCGCTCAGGATAACAGAATAACTAATAAAAAGTTGAAAAAATGGATAACAAATGATGTAAATTACAATATTTAAGTTAGAATGGAACGGTTACCTAGAACGCGCCCACGCCATCGGGGGTAGTTCCCTCTCATTCTCGCATACGTAATTGCAGTAGCCAATCCCACTTACTCCACCGCAAAAATTTTATACAAAGTCAACAATATTATCGGGCACATTTTTGTATTGGTACCTACTTCATAGGCGAGGTAGGGTGTGTGCGCGAGCGCATTATTCTTATGTTGTTCCCGCTAGAGCTTTGAATACGAATGAAATATGGATGTTTCAGAAATATTTTAATGTTATTATTTTATTAGCTTAACTCAATCGAATTAATTTTGTATTGTTTTATGGGGGCGCAGGGCACATTATGTACATATTAACGGGCTATAACCACAGGACAACGTCTGTCGGGAAAGCTAGTAGTAGATAAGTTATGTATGGTCTAGTAGATATATATATATATATATAGGACTCACCTGAGTTTAGCCTAGACCTCTATATCACATAGACATAAAAGTGTGCTAACACCGTGAGGTCATTGCAGTCATATAACTACATATCTATACACTACAGGTATATACTGGCAGTTCTTACATCATTTTATACAATCAATAATAATATTTAGAATATGTAATAGCAGGTTTTTCATATTTAGGTATTGTGCATATACAACAAGAATTTATCTCAGATTTTAACCAGTGTTGCCACTTTGTGGAAAGATAGAAAAAACAGATTCGATTCGGAGTCAATTTCTAATTTTTCACATGAGATTGCAATCCTATTTGAAATTGGACAAGATCAGTTGACTGGATTGGTTAACCTGATAAAAAAATGAAGTGCCTCTATTTTGCAAAAGAAAAATTTCCACATTTGCTTTGATATTTTTCGTCTTTTATTCGCACATTTCATTTGATGAATTGTCGACAATAGACATTGCTTAGTTGCATTAGGAGAAGTTTGATAAGAAATCCAAATCCAAACTCCCTTTAGACCCCACTTAGGGGCATAGGGAGGCAACAAGAGCTTGATAAGAAAGAAAAACTAAATAAATAAGTAGAAAAAGAAAAATATAACACATCAGACTAAAGCATTAGATAATTATGGTGCATGTTCTTTGGTAGCTCTCCAAACACGCAAACCACGGGTGGGAAGATGTTGACACTTATATACACGTCATATTATTATGAATACAGTGGACTCCTGATAATCTGGTGCCCTCTGTTATCTAAGGGTGCGTTTACACCAAAAGAACATAGAGCCAGAGGTACAAATAGAGCATTCTTTCTTGATCATTGATATTGTCACAAAGCAAACAACAATGAGAGTAGTCTGTCATCGCCCATTAATTAGTTCTTGCTGTTTATTCTTGCTCTATACTCGTTTAAAGCACTCGAACACGCCAATCACTGATTTGATTTTTAAACAGACCACTACGGACTTACGGCTGTTTTCTACTGTATTTCGAAGGATGGCTGGCCCGACACTAATTCCGGTAATTATTTACTTTACGGGTTTCTTCGATATTTCACAATTTTTTATATGAAACACATATCAAATGTATATGCAGATTGGTAAATAAGCATATTATGGATTGATTTGATAACATTTGAAGTATTTTATCAACCAATTTTAAGTAAAAATCAATTTTAAAAGTTGCCTATTTTCTCATACAAACTTTTCTTTCACGGAGTGACATTTTATTTTTTGATTCTAAAATTGGTGTTTTTGCTTGAAAAATGAAAATATTGTTGGTTATTGTTGTTTTTTTTTTGGAAAATATTGTTGGTTATTGTCGTTTAGTTAGTCAATTTGGATAGATTAGGGGATTTGACAAAATCCTCGAATGATAGCACTACACTCTGTTGGGTGAAACCCCCATACCTCCTGGGAAACCTCCCCGAATGATAGCACTACACTCTGTTGGGTGAAACCCCCATACCTCCTCGGAAACCTCCCCGAATGATAGCACTACACTCTGTTGGGTGAAACCCCCATACCTCCTCGGAAACCTCCCCGAATGATAGCACTACACTCTGTTAGGTTGAAACATATGCCCGTAAAGTAAATAATTAACCTAATTCCTTCTAAATACTTGGAGATTTGTTTTTAGCTCTTTGTCAACCTTGGAATGCTCCATCCGGACTCCATCAACTATCACACATTGTCATGGAAAAATTAGGACTTATAGGGGTCTATGGCAATACTCTGTAATCATAGGCTTAGTGATGAAACGGGACAAGCTGTTATGCCACTAATATTTATAATGAGCCAATAAAATTAATCCCACAAATTTGATTGTCCATCACTGCCTTGCAAAATGTTTGTTGAAATATCGCGGATGTACTGTAGTCATATACAGATTAAACTAGCATGTCATTTTATAAAAGGAAGCCATCATAATGCGCTTGCACGTAAAGCTTGACAATGCAAAACACAAAAACAAAGATAATTTGTAACTATTTGTGTCCCCTCCCACCAGAGTTCAGATGGTTCTCTCATACACTATTCTATTCTTTCTAAACAGAACAATAATTGAGAGATTCGGGCATGATGTGGGAGGAGGCCGTTAACATTCAACAAAATCAAGCGCAGTAGAAAGCTCGTGTAGCCTTCCTATGCCCTTAAACGGGGTAACATTAATTGTCAAATGACAAGTTATCAACTTATTGATTATAGCCTTACACTAATAGTCAGTGTTGCCACGTGTCTCGGTTTTGCAACATGCTTCCAGGTGTCTGGGCGAAAACTAAAATGTCCGGGTTCTATCTTTACTCAATGACCCTTATTTTTTAGGGAAATTATACTTTTCCCTTTGAGAAGAAATAATACTAGAGAAATAATGTGCTACTGCGCATGGTTCCAACAAGTACCAAGTGACTGCTGTTAAACTCATACAAACTGTGATGTTTGTCAGTAGCCATGTGTGACATTCAATTTTTTATTTTTAATATTTTAGCGTTAACACAGAGGAATTTTATTTTTTAATCATATAATTAGTTAAAGGAAGTACCTATGGGCTTTGTTGTGTTATCTTGTGCTTGTGACTAAAACTAAAATTAATTATTATTGATAATTTATCTTCAGTCACGTGACTGTTGAATGAAGGGACCAATTTTCGGTTCTGCGCATCTTAAAAAGTTCTCTAATAATACTTGTACTCGGTGACTTTCCCAGATTTAAAATTATCGGAATGACCTTTTTTCCAATGATGGCAACACTACTAATAATGTCTGAAGTTTAATGGTAAATTTTAACCATTACGACTGTTGTTTCAAACAACATTCGCCAAATTTAAATTTCGGTAATATTCGGTCAAATTTAAAATCCCAAATACAAAACATGTTGAAAAATCCCATACCCACAGTAGGATTTGAACCTTAGACCCAAGCTGTGCTGTGTGGAAGCACTAACCTCTGGCCACTAGCTGGATGTATGAAACTTCCAAGCAGTCGGATATAATTCTGTTATTAATGAAAGGGTGAGACATCTATCTATTGGAATAAATGAGAACCTCTTAAGTTAAGATATTAATATATCCATTTTTTCGCAGTCTCTATTTATTGCCTACGTGGCTTGATGGAAAACAAAATTCTTAATATTTATATTCTTGTGTCCTTGTCAAGAGTAGATCATTGAAAATAACAAACGTAGGTTAAGGCTATGAAATCATTTTAAGGCTGAACAAATTACAATATTAGGAAGACATTTCGGGTGAAACTGAACAATAATGGTTTTCCTTTGAAAAAAATCACAGGTGTTAATATTATAATAAAAATACGCATGACTACAAGGTTAATCTAATTTAAACGGTCAAGTGAACAATGTGATAGTGGCCATTTCAGATATCAAACAGTGTGTCATATTTTAAAATAACTGAAATATGAACCACTAGCTGACCCGCCCGTCGAACTTACCTAACCAAGAATAAAAAAAATAATTTTGATTGAATTAAATACAGTTTATGACATAAAAACTGAATTAAATTTAGCTAATAATTTATTGTATTATTGTTTATTCGGATGCGGGATGAAGTTCGACGGGTCATAAGTTTGTAATAAAAACAACCATTCCTCTATAGTTGCGTAACTTGATGAAAAAAATCCAAGAGATGGCGGTGCAGTGGGAAATAAGTGACATATGAAACAAAATAGATTATTGTATGTTGTTAAAAGAATAGACTCCATTGAAACCAAACTTTAGCAAATTATTATGGTTAAGATAATTGAGATCATATTTTTTAATAATGATAGGTAGGTACCATTTACTAAACAAATAATGATTCATTTGTTTTTGAATTATACTGGCTATTTTACTACAAAAAAATGGCTGTATCAGTTAAAAATGAATCTGGGCTCACTAAGTGTGCACAAAAAGTGCAATAAAAAGTGCACTTGTGGTCACTAAAAGTGAACACAAATATACTTTTGAAATTTTTCACAGAAAACAAATATTGTGTTGTGTAAGTGTAAGATGGTCAGCGCTGGGGAATGAATCCATGAAATTCAGACCGAAAGTCAACAGCTGGGCTACCAACTATTTCAATATTACAGTTACAAACAAAAGGTTGACAAATATAATAATCCTATTTATGTTATAAATGTTTCAAAACTAAATAAACCGAACAATAAAAACTTCTGGGCTGAAAGTCACACCCAATCCAATTTCAAAAATGGTACGGATGAAATCGATGTGGTTTGTATTCATATAATTTTTATATACGGTATATTCAAATGCAGATGAAACATACTACAGTCGGTATATATGAAAACTTTATAGTATGTACCTACATATTATGTACTTATTGAATTGAGATATAAACTTGGAAATGTATTTAGAAAATAAAATTTATGTTATATCCTGTAATATAAATTTATTACAAGTATATTATTATTATTTATGACATGATAAATATTGTCTCACACATAACTATTAGTTATCAGTTTATCACTATATTCTCCCAAAATTTTTATAGTTTGATCCAACCCTATAGGTACTATTTAAATATTTTTTGTATGTTGATGGATAATATAAGCTAAGGTATCCATCGTGTACATGTGCACCTGCTCAACTGATCAATTACTTCATACTGAGGTATGGAAATCAACCAATACTGTCTTTACGACCCCATATACGAATAATGGGAGGTAACAAGAGCCCTCCACTATGCACAAATTCGTCAATGTGGTATACCTAATTCGTTATTTTAAATCCCTGATTTTTATTAATAAAAATACAATTAATTAAAAAAAAAAAAACCTTAAAATAAATTATTAAATTAATAAAATTATTACCTTTTTGGCTACTGCATACACCACAGACATTATTCCGGAATCGGATGTCACAACTGATGGCTTACTTGAGGACACCATTTTTTCTAAACTTTCTTTCACTTCAGCCTACACAGAAAAACATCAATGTAGTGGAGGAATGGTAAGCTCTTCACCACAAAATAAGAAACATCAACAAACTTGGTAAAAATTAGAAGCATAACTAAATAAAAAAATGCTATATGAACTATGCGAGTATCTAACAAAAACAAAGAACTGATGTGTCCATTTATACAGGTACTTTAGTCAAGGTTATTATAGTTGTATGATGACTAAAATTTAGTGTTAATTAGTGTCTAGTTTGTGTTAATAATCACTAACAATTTTTTGCCAGATAATGCCTATGTTTTATAATATTGAGTAAGGAAAAAATATGTAGGTAAGTTAATACATCTAATAAGTAATAACTAAAAAATAAACTCTTATTTGGAGCCAAATATCCTTATTTAGTTATGAATACTTTTATATTTAATAAAACTAGGGCATATTGTGTTATATTTTATCAATAATACATAAGTATGATTAATAATTAATTTAATGAATAAATTATTATGAAAAAAAAAACAATCCAAAAACTAAAACTTCGTAACAGTTGTTGGAAACAAACTTAAGAAAAACAAACATACCATTTTAAAAATCAACGCAAATGAGGTAGTGCAGTAAAAACTTAATTAAACATTTGTCACTTTATCAACGTGAACAAAAACTTTATTTTTATAACACACAAATGAATTTATTAACTGAAACAAATAATATGGTAATAAAATAAACACATTATTACGAAAACAACTACGTACAGATACCGGTTGTGAGAAATACAGCGTTTAAATTATTATTCGTTCCTTTATGACACAAAACTTTATCAACTTAAATATAGACCATGCGAAACAGAAATTTTATTACGTACTAGATTATCAGAATTATAAATATAGCCGCGCCTGTTTTTAAACACAACAGAACAAAACTAAAACTCGAGGAATATGTAACATCCTCTACGAATCGATTGAAACTGAACGAAGAATGCGAAAATATCATGAGAACAGCTGTTTATTGCCGAGTTTGATTAGATCACGGGTTTATTTATAACCTACGTATTAATTTACAGATGTACATTATTCTACTATCATTTTGATAATATTATTACAAACCGAAAAAAGTGGTCGCCATTGATTCAACTACATACATTGTAGCAAAAATACCTATCCTCCAGTATCCTCAAAAACGGCACACTTCATATTTTGACATTTCAAAACAACGATATAATGAAACAACAGTAGGTTAAGCCATCTATTGAACTATGTACCAAGTATTATGGTAACTGTTGTTTTTTGAGATTATCGATAGGTTATAAGAGGTTAAAGTTTGTAGGGACGTATTTGAAGAGCAAGGAGATGCATCATGCATTTGAAAATCCAATGTGTTTTAGAGAATTTTAAAATGATATTCATAGCCTCGAAAATCATTTTCATTCACATGGCAAAATTCGAGGACAACCGATGATCCAAAAAGGTTTAAGATTGAAGATTTTCTAACCAAAATACATCAAGTAAACTTAAAATATGAAATGTCAGTTGTGGAAAACTTTTATTTGGCAGAAGGCAATTGAGATTCAACTGTGACTAAAAAAACTCAGTATTGGGAATTAGTGGGTTAATTTCAATGCTTATTTTCTATACGAAATTTTTCCACAGGCGCGATCACGGTAGCGTGGCCGAGCGGTCTAAGGCGCTGGTTTAAGGCACCAGTCTCTTCGGAGGCGTGGGTTCGAATCCCACCGCTGCCATGTTTCTTTTTGTTATTCTTGTCATTCGACCAAACAAATATATTTATCGTTATATTTTGGACTTCCTAAATTATGAAAATATTTTGTTAAAATGCTTTATATCTACAAAATGGTACCAAAACTACCTATACAACTAAAAATACCAAGCATCATTATGAAATTGTAGTTTTGGTTAACTAGATCGAAAACGCATGCAACTTAAAATTATTAAACAAACAGGTAGGTGTATATAAATAATAATTAATTAGATTGTGCGTGCCGTTGGGACAGAGTGGATGGGGATGACCAGGGACAGAGAGGAGTGGCGTGAGCGTGAGGAGGCCTATGTCCTGCAGTGGATAATTACGGGCTAATATGAGATTACAAAATGAAAATAAAATGCAAAAAGGAAAGTGCGATGGCCGGGAATCGAACCCGGATCAACTGCTTGGAAGGCAACTATGCTGACCATTACACCACCATCGCCGATGACAGTTGCGGCGAAATAAATGTATTTAGATTACAAGTTTTATTTAAATAAGTATATTTCAAATAAAAAATATTTATTTCTTATTTTTTAATACTTTCTGATGTATAAAATATTGTTATAAAATCGAATCAATTACTATTAATGAATTATAATAATAATTTAATTTGCGATCACCTACAGGCGAAGAACACATTTCTTAGTCACAGAAGCGAGATGTTATGTTATGCTTATCAATAGATGGCGTTTTGCAAATACTCCACACTCGGCATAAAAATTTGGCTAACATAGGGAAACTGTGTTTTGGTTTGGTTGCCTTTTCAGCAATGTAAATAGAAAGTACCTGCGCAGGATCCATTGAAAATTATAATAATTTAAAATAACAAATTTGATATATACATACGTAATACGCATAATACTTATGTTGATTCTGTGATGTCTTTTTTATGTGTTGTTTCTTATATTATTACATACCTATGTATTACCAAAGGCGTCGTCACCCCAAGGCCTGGGGGGGGGGGGGGGCAATTGAACCCATTCATATTCATAGGCTATTCTCCGTATACCCTATATTATGGAGGATGAGAAATATAGGAATTTTAACTATAGTCAGAGTATGAAGAGTTTTTAGGATTTAACGGCAAGGCACGGTCTTAGAAGTTTGGTTATATTTTCTACATTTTTTAATCTCTAGGGGGCGGCTGCCCCCCCCCCCTTGGCGCCCTTGCCTATTACTAGTTTTTTAAAGGCGCCCGTGGCGCCCACCTATGGCCTTTTCCTGCAAACTTTGCTTTTTCATAGCTGAATTCACACGTGAGACTTCAAAATACTTGGTTGATTCAACTCTTTATGAAAACTCAAAAACAACTTAAAGTTTTAATTACAAACTTTGCATTCAAATAGCTTTTAGTGTGTGGGTATTTTACTATTCATTGATTGATTAAACTTTTTCATGCAAATTTTGCATTCGCATGGCCGAATTCTTATGTGAGACTTCACAGCACTTGATTTATTGAATTCTTCATGAAAACTGAAAAAAAAAACAACGTGAACTTTTTATAACAAATTTTGCATTCAAATGGTTTTAGGATGTGGGTGTTTTAGTATAAGATTGATCAAACTTTTTATTTCAAACGTTGCATTCGTAAGGCTTTTTCCGCTATGAAGTCGCGTGTGTGCGTTAGTTTTTTGATTTGGTAAACGTTTTATTGCAAACATTGCATTAGTAAGGCTTTTCTCCGCTATGATGTCGCGTGTGTGAATTAAAAGATTCGGTAAACTTTTTCATGCAAACTTTTGCTTTCTTATGGCCGAACTCATATGTGAGACTTTAAAGCACTTGATTAATTGAACTTTTGATGAAAACTCAGAAAAACAACAAACTTTTTATTGCACACATTGCATTAGTAAGGGTCATTCCGAAATTTCGTATCCGGAAAAGTGAAAATTCGCTAAAAATGTAATTAAATAAAGTTACGACCCGGACGCACGTCGCGAAACCCGGACAGGTGCCAATACTAATCAAGTAAGTACATCTTGTGCGAAAATTTGATCTAAATTTAGTATTTTAGATCAAATTTCCGATACAATCCTATTCGAGCGTCCCGTAAGACAACAGACACAATTCTAAAAACACAAGAGACGAAATCATGTTTTGTAAATCGGCAAAGCTCAGAAACTGCTATGATGGAGCACAGTATTGCAAATATGCACTAATTATGAATCATGTGCATATTTAATTTCACGCCAATTTAGACTTATCTATGTCAAGTGCTATAATATGTGTGGTCTGTTCTATTGTACGGATGCGAAACATGGACGTTGAAGGTCAATTCCATGAACAGATTGGAAGCGTTCGAAATGTGGGTCCATCGCAGGATGTTCAAAATACCCTGGACATACATGATAACAAATGGCGAAGTCCTAAGGCGAGCTGGAGTAGACAGAGAGTTGCTGTCAACTATCAAGGCTCGCAAAATCTCATACTTGGGCCATGTACTGCGAGGGGAAAAATATCATCTCCTGCAGCTGATATTGAAGGGCAAAATTGAGGGAAGCCGAGGACCTGGCCGGAGACAGACATCATGGCTACGCAACGTAAGAGACTGTACCGACATGTAGAGGAGCTGTTCCAGACGGCGCAGGATAGAGAAAGATTCGCCGAAGTGATCGCCAACGTTGGAGAGACCCGACAGGGCACTTAAAGAAGAAAAAGACTTACCTATGTGAAAATTTATAACAAATTTTCAGCTGAAAATTAATTGTTTGATTTTGCGTACATTTAAATTTACACATGACTCATATTTTGTATGCGACTGCGATATTTAGAGAACATTGGAAGGTATCGTTATTAGTTATTATTTTATACCTACGTCAATTTACTGTTCGCTAATTGCTTCGCACTGTGCATATTGCCATCATGGAAGGAATTGCAACAAAATATATGAAAGATAAAAAAAAGTCTCCGCTGAGGACAGGATTCGAACCTGCGCGGGTAGAACCCATTGGATTTCAAGTCCAACTCCTTAACCACTCGGACACCTCAGCCAATGATGTCGGTGCCAAAATTACGATACACATTCAATACAGATTAATTACGGTAAAAAATGAAAGTAGTTTTACGTAGGTATGTATTGTGTATATATCATCATATTATTATCTGTCTATAGGTTGGTACTTAACTAATACTATCTTGACTCATCACTATGAAGCAAACAAATACAGGTCAAATCTCTTTTATAGCGAATACCGAAGTAGGTATATGTAACGAAATTTCCAATATAACGAATCGTCAATAATTATCCCCGAAAAACTTCCATATGGTAAAATGTACTGTACCCGTATTCTAAGTTTTTTCGGAAGGTAGTCACGGAAGTAAAGTGAGTATTACACGATACATTTTGTATGGAAAACGTCTATACGTATCGAATGCGTGAATCGCTTTTGTTTCTAGAAATATCCTTGTGGCGGAACTATACACGTTTTCCATACAAAATGTATCGTGTAATACTCACTTTACTTCCGTGACTACCTTCCGATAAAACTTAGAATACGGGTACTGAACCAAAATTCATTGTAACGAAGTCGATCTCAGTATACCGAACTTTTTTGTTTTAAAATTAAGTAAAAATAAAGTCATGTTACAATAATTACTTTAGGCAATAAAAATTTTCCGACTTCAGTTTGTCCTTGGCATTGGCGAGTTCGCAAGTGTTTGCCTAACATATTATTTCCACGTGATTTATAAATCCTTGAAATTTGTTTTTGTTATTCTCACGTAAAATACCAACGTACCTACCTACTGTGTTCTGTTAAACTTTATGTCCCCAACAATTATTCTTAAACTTTTATCTTGTTTCAAAAAAAAAATAAAAAAAAATATTGTCTTTTCACAAAAATAGTCACGATGAGATGAGACTAATGACTTTGTGTTTTGCTTTATTCATCCTCAGTGTCTCAAACGATTCTAAAACTTTTTTCAATAACAAGAGGTAGGTACATTTAATTCAACCCGACAAGGATAATTTTATTGTGTGCAAAAGAAAAGTTTTGATTTGTTCATTAAAAAATAAAAACCTTTTTTTAAACCCAAAATAAACACATTTAAACTTGCTTTTTAATTACCTCTTCCTTTGTTGTTTTTAAATGTTTTTTTAATAAAGTCTCGTAGTTTGAAAATCCTATATTGTTTTGATCACTGGCCGGAAGTTCGGGTATGTATGTATCAAAAGAGGCTCGTGCCTTAAATCACAGGGAGTGCATACAAATCATTATTACCTACCTCCCGAAAACATGTTTATGACGTCAAGACTTTGTCATTGTCCATCTGAAGAAGGGAGCAGTCGCTCCCGAAAACATGTTGATGGTAATAAAATAATTTGCAGTAGCACAAAGACTCGGTTTATTTTTACATCAGTGAAAATGGACTACATACTACCAAGCACCCTCGGCCGAAACTATCAACAGCAATATATAACTAACAACTAGCCTTATGGTGTATCTGTATATTATGTATAATTTGATAAGTAGGTAGTTTGTTTTACACGACTGAATCATTTCTAAGTAGGTATATCCTAGGTAGCTTACAATCTCTTAAATAAGTTTCTTGTTCAAACAAAACTGGATTATTTAAAAAAAAATCACGCTAACCGTATTTTTTTAACACATTGCAACAATAAACGAGAATAAAATAAATTGTTAAATTAAATCACGAGGAATCCCTTTATAATAAGAATATTGTTCCGATTATTTCCTTGAAAAACGCTCAATACGCGCTTCAACATACTTCTGTCAATAATATTATTATGAATATTATAAACCAATATTGCATGCACGTATCTCAAAATTATTATCCTAATGAAATACCGTTGGGCATATTTTCTTACGCACGTTCAAAGTGAAGGACATTGGAGGTACTCTGTACCCGTATTCTAAGTTTTATCGAAAGCTAGTCAAGAAAGTAAAGCGAGTAACACGATACATTTTGTATGGAAAACGTATATACGTATCGAATGCGAGAATCGCTTTTGTTTCTAGAAATATCTTTGCGGCGGCGCTATACACGCTTTCCATGCAAAAATGTATCGTGTAATACTCACTTTACTTCCGATAAAACTTAGAATAAGGGTACCGCACACAGGACGTGGATTCCCTTTCATTATTCCCACATACGGGATTGCCGCTCTCAGGGAAGTCCGTTTCACTCACTCCACTGTTCACGCCTTTTGTGACATTTTCATACAAAATCAACAAAATTCTCGTGCATTTTGAATTGTGCACACGAAGTATCGGTAGGTACCTACTTCATAGGCGAGGTAGGATATGTGCGCGCGCATACATACATACACATACATACACATACATTCTCCCTTCAGGCACCCCGCACACCGCAAGCCAGCCCGGAGGAGACCAATCCGCAGCAAACCCGACCCGCACGAAACCAACCCCCTAGTCTGGTCAAAGCAACCAAACCAAAAAGTCGGTCCCACAAGAGCTCTCCATTGCGCTGGATCATGCACCTTTACAGGGGACAGCTGATGCGAACGAAGCTTATATCTTGTGCCTTTGCTGACCTGTTGGGGTTTAAGGACGTAAGGGCGCGCGCATAATATATTATATTCTCGCGTTGTTCCCGCCTGAGCTTTGAATATGAATGAAATATGGATGTTTTGTTATGGATGTAATAAGTACCTGTAATAACTAATGTGGCATAGAATAGTAGATGCCTATTTAAATTCTTACTTACCTATAACAATGTTTTTCAAAAACACCCCGACATCGTCATGGGAAATTCTGTTCCAGCCAGGTACCCTTATCAGATGGGTAGGCACTAGTAGGCAGTAGGCACCTACCGTTGTTAAGAAGTGTCAGAGCAGCTACCTACTTTTTTATAGATGATCGACAAGAAGATAACACCACGTAGGTACACCTATAAATAGGTAGATATGTACCTACTTTGCAATAGTAACGTCAAATTACGCGGCAGTCATACAAATGACACGGAATAATCGTATTTATAATGCAGCTAATTATTAATGTTGCTGTTAATTACAATGGGAGATAAAATATGGTAATCCGAAGGTGCTTCAGAACTAGTCTGTGCTCCACCTAATGATATGCGTGGAATACTAGCAGTCGATTAACTTTAACTGGATACTGCTTAGGTACTCAATTAGGTTTAGTACCATCATACTTTTCAGTTACTGCTGATGTAAAGAGTGGATCATTATGCTTGATGGAGTTGGACAAAATGACGTTACTATATAAACGCCAATCAAGTTCGACAATAAAAAAATAAGAAAAAATACGTGATGAACGTGAAAGCCCAGGAAAATGTCACTGAATTCTAAAACGTAGATCGACCGATGATTTGACAGTTTGGTTTGAAAAAAAAATGGTTATGTTTCTAAGCGGAGTGTAGATACTCTATAAAGAAGTTCTTTATTCATTTTTAATTTATTTGAATTGAATACATCCCCTTTATATCACTATATATACTCAATGGGATGTTTTTTCCATTTTGTGCCACTAGAGGCGCCCTAGCTAAAACTGCGACCTTCATCAAAGCTTAGACTTAAGTATATATATAACGGGATGTAGATCAATTATTATGATGAAGCGTTCAACTTCCTCGGGCTAAACTTCCAAAACAGTCACAGTTAAATAAAAAATAGTTGCTTATTTCTCGCAAGCAAAATTACACATATTAATGAGTCAATGGTGTAACGAAAAATTCCACGCCCATTGCCAATTCGTCGATATTACAGAAGTTTTTTTTTAGATTTTGTGAAGTGTTTAGCATTTACTTGGCGTTTTCATACTACAGTCACATTTGACAGAGCGGAGGATTTTTTTCAGTAAAAAAATCCTCCGCTCTGACAAATGTGTGTCAAGGAAGTGTCAGAGAGGAACGGAAGCAGGTGTGTGAGGGTGAGTGCGTGTGCATATGAAAAAAGGAGACTATCAGAAAAACTAAAAAATAATAATAAAGTTTTGTTCAGTAGAAAAACGTCATTTACAAAATCGGTTTAGGTCGATAGCTGAAAATGGGATTCAGCGAGTTTTGAACGGTAGAATGAAGAGCATTTAGAAGGCGCGTGATCCGGGTCAAACAGTCAATACCGAATATCCATTTACTTTGAAATCAGTTTGCAGCTAGAGAAGGCGCCAGGTAACTTGTCCCTCGAACTGAGTACAAAATATATTATTATATCCCTCGAGCCGGCGCGGTGATCACCAAACAATGTGTTGCCAGGTCGGAATCGGCGTTCTACGTGTTTCCATCCTTAGGCTGAAAACACGTAGAACGCCGATTCCGAGCTGCGCCGACCGGCGCAAAGAATGTTGTCTATGGTTTCAATGCATAAATGGGCATGCCGGAAAGCGGGTTCCTGCTTTTGCTGTGCGCATCTCCATTCAAATGCATAGTGTAACATTCTTTGAGCCTCCGGTCGGCGCGTGTCGAAATCGGCGTTCTACGTGTTTTCATCTTTAGGCGAGAACAGTGGCGGATTTACGCATTTGCCGCCAGTAGGCTAGGCTGT
Source organism: Mystacides longicornis (assembly GCA_963576905.1). NCBI lineage: Eukaryota > Metazoa > Arthropoda > Insecta > Trichoptera > Leptoceridae > Mystacides > Mystacides longicornis. Next base: position 29,931,053 of record OY756422.1, on the reverse strand, counting down.
TCAAATTTTGCCGCCCCTTCTAACCTTCGATACCCTACACAGACAAAAGAAGGTGGAAGAAAATATTTTAGAATTAAGACTAAAACATGATTCTCTTTTTTTTAATTATATACATGGTTACTGGTAATTCGATAAATTCCTTGAAGGGGTTATACTAGAGCATATTTGCAACAATTTTGTTTCCATTAACCAGAGGTAAAATGCCAGTGGTTTTCGAGTTATTTAACTTTTTACAGTTTTTTTTTTCAAATTTTCACCTTTTGAGATAAAATTGGAAATTGTAACAAAGTAGGTACTCCATTTAGGAAAGTAAAAATACATTTTTCTAATAGTTGAAGATTAAAGGAGTGGTTGAAATAAAAAATCAAGAAGAAAATTAAAAGATTCTCAGAAATACAACGTTTTTAAATCACAAGTAAATTTTTTTATTTTTTATTTCGACTTCTCTAAAGGAATTGCTCCAAAAAAGGATAATATACTTGGGGTATAAAATACAAGAAAAACTTCCCCAATTAATAAGCTTTTCGAAAACGTATGAATATTTTACAATTTACTACAGTTTTGGAAAATAATCAATATTAAACGATCAGATGGTGCTATGAAGGCGTAGGCGTTTTCGGCCAGGCACTCTTAACGGATGGTTATCCCATTCGTTCCCGCACCGCGCTCCAAATAAAAAAAGTATTAGCAGATTGACAAACGTCAAATTCCTCAATTTGACAGGTTAAGTTAAGTGGTGAAATCTTATAACATTTAGGTATTTATTTATTTTTTATTTCTGTAAGACAATAATTTTTTTTGGGGAAAATTTGCCGCCCCCAAAAATCCGCCGCCCTAGGCTCAAGTCTACTCAGCCTGCTGGTAAATCCGCCACTGGGCGAGAAAGATGTTTGAGCGGGGTTGTTGGTATTTTTTGCTGAAAATATAAACAACACACCACTAATGCTTTTTTCCTATAACTAGTGAAAGTATAAATATACCTACTTTCAATAGCTTTTTGGAATTATCTAAAATATAAATTTAATGACCAGACAAAGATATCATAATCTAAATTGTTAGTAAACGTTGGTGTCATTTTGTTGATCCTTCGTAACCGGAAATTTTATATTTTTAGCGAGGTGAGTCCTTAACGAGTCCTTAAAGCTACGTCGCGTCGTCCCGCTCCTCATAGTACCGTTCAAAACTCGCAGATTCTCATTCCCTATTGTCAAACACTTTATTTATACAATTAAAAAACGCGTTCCAATATTATATTGTTTGGGTATAAAATTAAAAATATCTTAAAAGATAACGTTTTCAGCTTAAAAATACAATATTCAACGATGCTTATTTAATGAAGAATAAATTATAACTAATAACTGATAATCATGACTTTTAACTTAGCAATTAAAAACAATTATTATTATCTAAGATTATTAGACAAAGAAATATGCTACGCCGTTATAATGTGCAAAAAAGGCCATTATATTCTATTGTTTTATACAGATAAAAGAGTGCAAGACCTATTTTTTTAATTTGCGGCAGATATATGGTCTTCCTTGTGCCAATTTACCAGTTATGTCGTAACAATGCTATAACGCTAGGTTTGCATTACTTACATATTATGATTATATCAATAATAAGGTTATATCAAATAACATTTAATGCAAAAAGTATTAAAAATATTTTCTTCTTTTTTACCCCTTCTTAAACCGATTTTTTACATATTTAAGGCAAGTATAGATTTGTAAGTGAGATGATTGACATTTTGGAAACCACTCTCCTAAATCTTGACATTGCGCAGCAAGTAAATTAGCGCGATGTCGTTGAGGAGCAAAACACTGGAGGTCAATTTTCTTTGATTTTTTTTATAAGTTGCTGCGATTTAACTTTGACCTATCAATTTTAGTAAAGTCGATAAGTAAAAACCATTTCGAGTTCCATAGTAATGATGTAAGGAAGCTTTTGATCGATTTCGTTACTTTGAACTTCTCTGTATTGACATGTGTTTCTCTCGGGGCATATAGGTAACCACAAACATGTGTGCAATTTTCACCTCAGACCTCCAAAAATATACAACATTCTATTCACGTTTGTTTCTTGTGGGAGGATTCATGGTAGGTTGGTACTTATTTTGTACCAGACTTTTTCGACGTTAAAAAGTCATGAATAATAATAAGTAGTGTTGGATATTGATATCCCTTATTGCCTAAGGCAATTTTCTTCCAACCGGTCCCGTCCAATCCGAGACAGGCATTTTCTGGAGTAAAATTTCTATTTTTAAATTTTCGTTAAAATTTGGTGCAAATTTACCATTAAAATGCGTCGCAATATGTTTTTCTTTAAAAATCATTTAATCTTTTTCTTTTCACATTATCTACTGTTTTTAAGGACATACTTTATACTTAAGTAACTAACTATATATGTATACACGGTGTTAAGTTGGTAGTGGATAAACCGAAGCAGGGAGGTAGAGGACCTCAATACCTATCGATTTGATACCTTTATAAATTTTTCTCAAATCTTTCAAAGGCTCTAGACAAAAAAATTCACGGAACATTTTTCTACAAGGCTATCTAAAAAACTTTCACTATTCATGGAGAATCATCCCTGCAAATTTCATTTGGCTGGTATAATAGGATCATGCTAAAACGCTCTCATAACTTGTGCAAATATTTTTTCATTAACACATAGCCTTGTCATATGGGTGGTAAAACCCAGTTTTTAAATTATTTATGGTACCTAAATGCATAATTTGATGTGATATTTAAATGAAATAAATTATTTATTGAAATAAAGATAAAAAATATTGTTATACATACACTCTTAAAACTATAGGTAATTAAAATTGTACCTACCTACTTATCCTACCAACTTAACATCGTGTATATATTATTTATTTATGTATTTATTTCATAGAGACACCAACAGAACACTGAACAACACAAACAAAATAAAAACATGAAACAAACACATAGAATATCCAGCGCTCCAATAACAGGTATCTCCCGCATAGCTATTGTACATACATATGCATAGGTAAATAAATAAATAGTAAGAAGAAAGAGGAAGGGATTATGTTTCAAATGAAATTGGTGGTAGTCTATAGCGGCTACGACGCCGCCTTTCGTACTGTTTCGTTCGGAGGTCGTGGGTTCGATCGCAGGTGCCGACCATCTTCCTCTTTCACAACACAAGCTTTAAGTAGCTTACTGCGAAAGAGTCAAAGAGTGTATTTATGTTCACTTTGAGTGAGCACAGATTCATTTATTAAAAAAAAAATAAACATATTAGAACAACCACAGATCAAAGTACTTCTTAAATAATAATAAATCGTTCTTAAAATGCATTTATTTTATTAAAAACCCTTTTGCAAAATGCATTCATTTGAAATCTTGAAAAAGATTATCAATATGTAATTAGAATAAGCTCTACTCATATTATTCAATGCATGTAGCGCGTAGTTCATTATTTTGTAACAAGCATTGACACCGGGCGGGGTATTGCGACAACATTACGCGAATTAAACCGACAACAATAATAAATATTATAATCGACCATAGACACATATTAATATTATTCTTATTTCAACGCATGTAAACGAGTTGGCGGGTAACTACTCTCCAGCTGTCACTTTGAATTTGAAAAAAAATGCGAACCTTCATCTAACCGGCTGAATATTGGCATTGGCACATATTACCTATCAATATCATGTTTTTAAATTTCGATTCGTTACATAATGGTGACATTAAATATTAAAAAAAAAACCTGCCCCTGTTATTAAAGCCCATAAAAAATAATTTAAGAAGTGTGTATTGAAAATGTATTTAGAAAATCAGATAGTATTTTACTTGAGATATGTGTGGAGCTATTACCACTAGCCAGGCTTCAAGTTACGTAAACAAATCTATTAATCTACATAATAATTCAGAAATGTTTTTTTATTTGCATTTTACCGTATATGGGAGCATCACGCTCAAAATACAAATGCTACATCAGATATGAATCTGCGCAGAGCCGTGCAAAATGCCGGAGAAGGTTCTTAAATACTATTTGCTGCATTAACTTGATATATTTAGAGCTATTTAAAAAACTCTATTTTTTAGGATCTTCATACAATTTTTTCAAAGAAGACAGTAAGCTATATTTTGGAAACAAAATTACTCATGTAAACGTTGAATGGAAGCTTGGTATTACGGTATAAAAATGTAATAAAATAATTGGAGATTGATTTGTTATACATATAAATGTTATTCAAATCTTATTATTCTCAATAAATAAAGATTTAATGAAAAAAATTGCAAAATGATTCCTCCATTTTAAAGTTTGACAGCGGCTTTTATCACCCTCTATGGGTGGAATGCCTAATTAATTATCACACATTAGAGGGTGTAGGGAATGTAGCTAAGATTCAAACCACAGCTCTCTCTATGAAAACTTGCAAATTATGTCGGTAGGTTCGTATAATATTATGAGGTCGGTAATACAAAAATTGTAAAAGTGTCATTCTTCTTTTTCTGTGCTTATGTCAGTTATAGAGGTCTGTTGAGCAATAGGAAGCTAGACTAGAACCTGCTTAATTACCTACCGATCAAGCCTGACAATCGGAATCAAAAACGTAAGGCAAGACGGGTATAATTTTATTTTATTTATTTATTTATTGCTCATCCCTAGGCCTTTACAGGCACTTGGAGTCGTCAGAAATATACATCATTATTATAAACAAAAAGAAACAAAATCAATTATAAAAACAAAAACAATTTTCAAATTTCATGCAGTGCAAATAAATAAATAGGCGAGGCAATATTATACTGTAGCTAATTAATAAATATTAAGCTAGTTAAGCTAGTTAATAAATATTAAGCTAGTGAAGCTAGTTAATAAATAATTGATTATTCAAAGGTAATTTTTTAGACATACTTATATATGTAGTGGCGATTTACATTTTTTCTTAAATTATGAAGATACGACTAAAACAACATATTCCCTTTGTGACCTCATAGGGAGGCAACAAGAGCCCTCTACTACGCTCGATCTTGCGCGGCTTCAATAATGACCTCTTACACCAAGTCCATATATATAATCCCTCAGCTCTACTACAAAGGAGCGGAACGCGGAGTGAGAGGATATTCCTCGTCTTCGAGACCCTGATGGGGAGAACACAAAAACATTCTTAACATCTTTCACACTAACCAAAGGGTTGTGCCGTAAAAGCGGAAATGGTCGGCACGGCCGCGGTTCGAACCTACGACCTCCAATACGCTGTACGTGCGAAAGTCGCCGATTGATACCACTGGACTACCAACCGCCTCATTAGACATCTCAGCCATGTCCATCTCCTATCCATATAATGGTAGAAGTGCTGTACTTTCTCGTGTTCTCCCCCGGATCTACGTATAGCGACGTTCGTTATACGGTGGTACCATATTTTACCTAAAAATTGCCTGAGACACTTATAGTTTCAAACGCAGAGGCTGTTTTTGTGACTGGGTGTTGGTCAGGTGCCAGGACTAGGGTGTCCCTTATATGATCGAAAACATTTTTTTTTGAAGATATTAAAACGCACGCCCCTTCAGTTTTTTTTATTATATCAAGCCTTATACTTATGTGCAAATTTTTAAAATTCTACGATGATATTAACCCGTGCCGACTTGAGCTTGAATATTTCCATACATTTTCACTATTGGCGCAATACGAGGTTTGCGCACTCCCATTATTTGTCACATATTTGCCAATAATTACTTGAAGACTTTTTTTGCAAACATGGCAGTGAAACTAAAAATCACCAAAAAGTATACTTTCTATGAGGTTAATTTACAAATAGGTAAGGGTTAAAAAATAGCCATTTAATCGTCGGGCTCTTGCTTATTTTTCAATATTCTCTGATTTAAGTTGATCGTCTATAATATTAAAATTTTTGTCTTTCGAGAGTAGGTATATTATAATTTGGGCAAAGGCTAGAATACCCAATAAAGCCCCTCCCATCGTTGTAACGAAGCTTGTAAATCTTTATCAAGCTTCGAGAGAGTTTAGAAGTCGTGTCGAGATAACACAGGATGTTAACAAACGCCCGGGAGTAAAAATTTCAAAAGTATTTGGACAATGTTATTGTGCAGCAATTGAGAACGGTGGCCAATAAGGAAGTGAAGGTTGAAGAAGGGAGAAAAAAGGATCCGTTGGTGGCTATAGGAGGAATCATCAAGTGTGTTAATGAAGAGGAACTGAACGAATGTTTGTTCTCTCAGAACAAGATCAAGGAGAAAAATCAGAAATTGAAAATAAGGTACAGTAGAAAACACAAAAACTCGCTGATGTGCACGGTCGTCTGCTCCTGCCAGCGTTCTACAGCGACCTGCTGAAACTGGGGAGAGTAAACACTGAGTGTACAGGATGAAAGTCCACTTGTCAGATGCTACAGGTGCAAGCAATACGGCCACACCCAAAAGGTATGCCGCAACGACGAGATATGTGCACACTGTGCCGGGGAGCACAGGTCCTCTGATTGCAAAGAGGGAGACTCCAAAAGAATATGTATAAACTGTAAAATTAGGGGTATTGAATCATCACATGCGGTCTTCGATAAACAGTGCCAAACTAAACTGATTATGGAGGAGAGAGCGAGATCAATGGTGGGTTATCCAAAATTGTGCTAAAGTTCTTACACCGGGGATGATATTGATAAACTGAAGCCTATTGTGAATTCAACCGTATCTTGTCCTGAAAAGTGCAGAGACTTCATACAAAATGGAAATCTTAAAAAAACTTTGAAAATAGTACATATGAACATTCGTAGTAGGTATCAATAAAAATGTTGATTTGTTTGTCTTAGAACTCAGTAATTTGAAAATAAATTTTGAAATAATAGTGCTAAGTGAATGTTGGATAAACAGTGATGTTTATATTCCAAAACATTGTTAGGGTATACAGAGTTTCACACTGTGAAAAGCTATAATATGAGTGATGGTGTTGTTGTTTTTGTAAGGGATGGTATGCAGGACTGCTTGGAAGTATGTGTGGGTTTGCAGACCGTTGTTCTGGCGATATATCGTCCTCCGTGTTTTGGTGACCTTGACTCATTTGTGCTTTCCTTGAATGATATCCTAACAGACATAAAGACACGTAGGGTATCAACAATAGTGGGGGACACCAACGTGGATATACTCCAATCCAATGCAAACGTTGTGAATTATCTGTCAATGTTGGGAACACACGGATATTTGTCTGCAATAAACGCAGTGACACGGTTTGCTTCAGCATCCTGCCTTGATCATATAATGGTAAGGGGTAATATGGATGTCACCGCGGTAGTCTACGACTGTTCCATAACTGAACATGGTATGACTATGATGCAGTTGCGGGATGATACCTGTGTTTTGGGGGATTCGGGAGACAACGAACAATTTTTCGTATATGATTATGCTGGAATTATGGATGGGCTAAATCAGGAAAATTGGGAGAACGTCCTAAAATGTCAAAATACTTATGAAGCCATAATTTATTTTAAAATGTTTTGAAAAGCCACAATCGTAAAAGAAATAGGTGTAGTAATAATAATAAGTATAAAAGATTAAAGCCTTGGATAAATTTTTCCTTTGTGTCTAATAAGAAGGCGAAATAAACTGCACATATCTGTTAAAAAATATCCCAACAATGAGTTACTTAAGACTCAATATGTTAAACTTAGAAATGTGTGTAGGGCGGCAATTGACCAAGCAAAATATTTTTGCTATGGTAGAAAAATTACTGCAGCGGGTAGAAATTTGAAAAAAGTTTGGAAAAGTGGCCATTCGGCTATCTTTAAACAGTCATTCATAGGATATCTCCAAGCCTCTGAATTTCACGATTTATCAACAACTACTGATGACTGGCTAATAAAATTCTCCTGTATGGGTATAAACTTTGGAAATTTGACAAGAGAGTACCTATTGTATTTGTATAAAGACACTAATTGGTTTTTCACAAGTCTTTTTATTTTTCAAATATGTCTCACACTCACCAGTGACGCTACGACTGCCGCCCACGCCACCAGTGACCATAGATAACAATCACATAAGATCTTATGTGATTGTTATCTATAGTATATTCATACTAAGGCATAGATAAAACATTTATACAACAGAGAGATGGGACTGCGGGTTGACTGCGAGACTGGTGCATCGTTTCTTTCCAGAAATAAAACTGAGAATGAGGCAAAAAATTCTTGCATTTGATTTCCTGACATCGCAATTAATTGATAACGAGTCATGGAAAATTTATCGGCAAGCTTTGATCTGTTAACGGATCCATGGTGCCTTTGCCAGAGGATCTGAAGTTCTGCAGTCTGCGGCAATTCGATCTCTCAAAATGCAAGGGCACGCTGAATACTTTGGCTTAATTTTGAGAGTAGGGCCAGGTCGTCATGCTTTGAACGCAGCGATTAGTGCGGTTCCTGATAACACTTTGGAAATTTGGCAGTCAGGGTAAATACATATCTCCGCAACTCGCGTTTTTTGTTCTCCTTGTCAATAGAATTGATGATTATTATTATTTTTTTATTTTATCTTAAAGAATTTATTAAGCGAGGCTTTTCGTTTTTCGTATCGCGTCAGATGAGGTCCCTCAGACTTCTATCTGAATCCTTGCACTGTTTCTATCATCTTCCTTAAAAAAAATGTTTTGGTTTCTCTGGATGAAATGAGAACTTAGGTTCCTGAAACATCCAGGGGTATGGGAGGGCACAACCCTTAATGATATTAATCTTCGATTTTTAAATGGTATGAATAAACCACTATGGGCTTACGCTTTCTACTGTTATTTCGAAGGTTGGCCTAGAGTGATCACTTTACATTAACAACGTTCGCCATTAGGTAATAATGTACAAATTCCCGAATATTATGAGAAATTTCAACATGTGGAAAAATCCCATGCGCCGGGCAGGTGAATTTCAACTTACTCTTATACTTGGTCACTTATCGCCCAAGTAGCAACCGTGATAGAAAACTCTACAACCCATATCGAGTCTTGGCCTCCAGTAAAATTTGCCTCCAATCTCGTCTGTCCTCTGCTGCAACCTTCTAACTAGAAATACTCAGAAGCTGTGCAGCATCTCACCTTATTGGTACAAAAATATTCCAAGGGAATGTAGAGGCTAGAACCGATAAGCAGACGAGAGTATCCAACATACAGAGCAAATCCCACACCTCTAATAATCCTATCTCCCTTCTTAAAATCCTTCGCTCCATATACTCACCTAGTCCTTTTCCTTCTGTGAACCCTAAAATCGACAATCCAAGTATGATTGTCATTCGACCCGAGCCAAAGGATGCGTGACTATAACGGGTATAAACGAAGGCTCCTGATAGCAGGCAACCTCAAGGTGGCTTAAATCCTTACCCGTAGGTAACATGCGGGGCTCTGTACTGTAGGGAGCGAAGTCTTATTACCCCTGTTATTCGTGTAAACTAAATGAATATAAAGTTATCATGGCTCTTTTCTTCTTTCGGTGTCCTATCGGGTCCCTCCGACCTCGACGACCACTTGAGAGAAAGCCTCTCTGTCTTCAGCTGCTCTGAATAAATTTCCCACAGTTCTCAGCCCGGTCCACTGACGAATGTTATGGAGCCAGGAGAGTTGTTTTAATCATAGTTAAGAAAATTAATTAAATATATTCGCCCTTTATATTATTATTATTATTATGTTTATGGCATCCCATCCCTTGAGGGACGATTTGTGCCAGTTTCAAATATTTGATGTTTTGCAAAACAAAAATATTACGCTTTAATTTATTATTTTTCTATTACGCCCTTTATATAGGATATAATTTTTCACATAACTCTACCATGGACCTTCATAAATACTTTCTATCGATCTCTTTCAAAACCATGAGGGGAAATGTTCTCCGACACTATAACGTGGACCGGTGAGAAACCTGGGCCGGCTCCAAAAGCGAGTTTTGTTTTTGCACGAAGCCAATTTTTACACGACGAGTTTTGTTTCTGCATTTAAATGGAAGTCAATCTTTTACGGACGTATAAGTTAGTATTTAATATATAATTGATATTCTTAAGATTATTTTAGTATACAATATAGAAGATAAGGTATGATGGATCTTCCAAGATTTTCCAAGTTTCAAGATGAACAGGAAAATGCTAGGTTAAACTTTCCATTGATGTATAAAAAGATCCGCGTACCTGGCTGTCACAGGAGCTAAAGGAGTCGGCCCTGGCTATAAAATCTGTACGGGCGCGAGGTGTCATCACACAGCCGGTACGCGCTGGCCATAGCAAAGAGCCAACCTGCAGTGTTGCCCATTGTAATCAGCAGCAGTCAACAGCGCTTATCAATGATTGCATTGTCTCACCACTCTCGGCTAACAACGTTCGCGTTCTCAAGTAATCGATCAATTAAAAACACTACCTACACTATAATCGGCTATTAGATAATCCTTTTTGACCGTCAGTGTCTTCCTGCCATACTACTTGAAGTGATGTGAAAATGAGACAAATTAAAAACCGATAATTGTGTAGTACCTAATAGTGCTCAGTGAGTGTTTACAAATGCCGGGTCATTTAAAAGTTCAAAAAATTAAATCCTATTGATAAAAAAAAATTACCACATTTACTCAAAATGTTTGTAAATTTTAAACCATTTTTAACAACAGTGGGAGTGTTGATTTGTTTGAGTTTGTTGGTCTGTGGTTTGAACAATGTTGGTTTCACCTCTCTCAAAGAAGAGAAAATCCTAAGGGGTGCAGCCAAAAAAGAACTATTCTCCGATGAGGCTATCCTAAAAATTGTATCTGAAACCTCCGCTGAAAATATGACATCAACAATAGATGATGAGGATTCAAGAGAATGTGTTGAAGGTAAATATGAGGATAGTTCTCAATGTGGTCAAAATAACGATGCAGTGAAGTTATCGGATGTAGGACATGAAAAGCTAAACGTGACCGAAGCAACCAGAGACAATGCTGAATACGAAAACAATGTCTTATTGGGTAAGTGAAATAATTGATCGCGCGCCATTACTCAATACTGTCACATAATAATTGAATATTTAGTGTTGGCTAACATCTGATTACACACATTGTCCTTTACGCGCTTTGGATTAATCCAGACCGGCTCAAAAGTCGTTAATTCTACATTTAACTTAGACTTGTCATTGTTGTCAAAGGTTAGCTAGGTGGCATCTGTTTTCTGCCTTAATTTACTAGGATAGTTTTCAAAAAGTTATGATGATGATTAATATTTTTTTGTCTATTGACGTTTAGAACACCAGACCCAAACGTAAAAACATCTACATAATATTTTAGAAATGTTTTTTTATTTGCCTTTTGTCGTTGCTTTACGGTATGTCCGAGCATCACGCCTAAACGGCTGAACCGATTTCACTAATTCTTTTTTTGTCGTGTTGGCTTTTATCTTATCAGTAGAAGGTTCTTATGAAAGAAAAAAATAAGAAAGTTGCGTGGTAAATTGGGAAATTAAATAAAACTCGCATTAGCCCCTCCTTCTCTATCTAAATAATAATTCAGAAATGTTTTTTATTTGCTTTTTACCGTATGTCATAGCATGACGCTCAAAATACAAATGCTACGTCAGATATGAATCTGCACAGAGCCGTGCAAAATGCCGGAGAAGGTTCTTTAATACAATTTGCTGCATTAACTTTATATTTAGAGCTATTTAAAAAACCCTATTTTTTAGGATCTTCATACAAAATTTTAATAAACATTAAAAGTGTCATTCTTCTTTTTCTGTGCTTATGTCAGTTATAGAGGTCTACAAAGCAATGGGAAGCTAGACTAGAACCTGTTTAATTACCTACCGATCAAGCCTGACAATCGGAATAAAAAACGTAAAGCATGACGGGTATAAGCTAGTATAATTATAAGATTGTGATAATGCGAGTATATTTACAAGTAAAAACACTATTTTCTAGCTTATTGAGAATAAATTTTTTATTAAATTTACTTTTTATGTGATCTTCGTAAATCATTTAAAAGAAATCATTTAATCAAATTGATATAGGTCGCCTAAAATGTAAGATCGTGATATTTGTCTCAAGAAAATAGTAGCTAATATTGATGTTCCAAATTAACACAATAGATCGGGAGATCACAATAGATTGTTCAAAATCATTTCAAGGGCAGCACAAATTTACTTACTTACATAATAATTACTTTTTACCACCATTGTATTAACTCTTATTAATATTTTACTAACATCCCGTCTTTTAATTCCTGTACCTACCCTCAGTCGAGCCGTACATCGGGCCCAGCAGAGTTATTCACGAAAATGTTTGAGAAACTCCCTTTTTTGGCACTTTTACTTAATTGTCCTAGTACGAGTTCTTTACATACGAAACTGAAGCTTACGTTTTATTTTAGAATAAACGGCTTTGATTTAATAGTTTAGCGAAGCAGGCAGGCAAGTTCTTTGTATTTTCACTTTAAAATTCATCGGCTATTTACAACTTGTGCGCAGTTACGAAAAAGGCGTAAATGGAATTTGTTTAATTTTTTTCCATAAATCTGTGCTCATTCGAAGTGAACAGGATAACACTTTTGATATTTTCACATTAAGCAAAGGCTTGTGTCGTGAAAGAGGAAATGGTCGGCACCACCGGGATTCGAACCCACGACCTGCAATACGTTGTACGTACGAAAACCGTCGATTACTACCACTGGACTGCCAAACACCTCAAACATGATATCTGTTCCGCGTTGTGATGCTCCCTAAAGAAAATAATGAAGAAAAGTTCGAACTTGACTTTTTCATGAATGACTACGTTTGGCCTGTCTGTAGCTAGCGCCTTTGCAAAGAAATAGGTAGATGTTAGTCCTATACCGGGGACAGAAAATCATTCGATCAAGCCGTGCGTCGTCGAGGTAGTTTAACCCATAACCCGCTTGATTTTGACCCGCGAAAATCAAGCGATTGAATTTTACGTCAACTGACAGTTGTTTCGAGTATGAGTATGGCACTCTTTATACACGTACATTCACAGGATAAATTTTCAAGTAGGCACACAACACAAGAAAAGTCATGGCTCAACCGGGGATTGAGCCCAGCAACAACAAATAAGATGAGTGTCCATACTACCATAAGAGAAAACATTATTTATTGGTTTTATGTTAATTGCATCATGGAGGAAACCTTAGAATGAATGAAAATAAACATAATTTTATGTTAATTGTGTTTTTGTGATGGCGTGTCTATAGTGACTTTTTTCAACATCAATAGCAGAACTTCATTGTAATCATTTTCTGCTCTTCCTTTATCTATGTATTTTTTTCCATTAACAATAAAATATTCTGATTATCAATGAGCGGGATTACCGAGTGTATCTGAAAGTGAAATATCGTTAAAAAAAATTTGGTTCTTCCACAAATTCATACAAGCGTTTGAACTGTAATGAAAGCATTTGTAAATAAACATATACACCAAACAATCATAGAGTCAGTGCCAGAAACAGAGCATTATTTGTTGATAGTTTATAATAATTGATATTGTCACCAAGCAAACAACGAGCTAGAGCTCTGACGTGCATAATCTTTCATCGTCCATCTTGACGTTAGCTCTTGCTCACAGATTTTTGCCTGGTCAAAAACGAATGCTCTATTCAAAGGTATGTCTTTCGTTTGGTGTAAACTCACCATAATAAACATCTACAACATTCTAATATTTCATTTGTTTTATTGTAGATAATCTAATTTATAATATGCAGACTTATAGGCTTTTACTTATTATATTGAACCTACACTCACTTTTTCGATCGAAGCCGTAAAATTTATCCTACCTGCGTTTATTTGCATAAAGATTCTTCAGTCCTTTGGCGCAGTATCTTACAAAACTATACGCCTGCATTTTCCGGCAATTATTATTATTATAGTTATTATTAAATGTTTACGTATGCAAATTATAGAAGCATCAGATATGTTGCGAGTAATAATTGTCGGACAATTATATTAGTCTATGGCTGACACTTCCTGATAAGATCATGAACAATATTTTTTAAAGAGAACTTGCTGGATAATCTTTTATGTATATTAAATCTGAAAACTTGTAAATCAATAGTTACAATTTCTTCTTTTGGGTTTTGTGTGATTGTCCCAATTCTGTATCGGTTCCAAAAAATGTTGGCATCAACTAAATTTCGAATTTCGTGGGTAGGTAATGTCAACTGATTTATAATATTTTAATTTTTTTTTTCTATTTTGTTTTTAAATAAACTTCACTTTTTATATTTTAATTGTAGTTTGTATTACTTATTTATTCTGTATCTTAATTATTTTTATCCAACCTTGTTGATTCAAGTTGTGTATTGTACTGTGTGTCCAATGCTGTATGGGTGATTTTGCGTTGGTAAATTTATTTATTTGGGATAATTTTGACACAATGTTTTGTTTTATACATACCTACCTATGTTTTTTTGTGGTTATATTTTTTTATGATTTCATACTTTTTGACTTTTATGATATTTTAATAATGTTTACAATTTTGTTTTATATTAAACTTCACTTTTTTATATTGAAACTACGATAGTGTACAAGGTCTCGCTTTTTTATATTAAAATTACGAGTATACAAGTTTACGTTACTCATTTATGTAAATATTTTATTTTGTTATTTAAATTAACGTTTATAACCTGTGGTGCCGTACACATGTAAATAAATAAATTTAAGCCAACCCGAGCGATATTGCATAAAAATCAATCGAAGTGAACATAGATGCAAGTGATTTTAGAGAATGATTTACAAATTGAAAATTCTCATAATGTCCGCCAAATTTGTTTTCTCCGAACGAATTCATCTTGATTTTTTTCTAAATGTATCTGTGCTCACTCAAAGTGAACACAAATACACTCTTCGACACTTTCACAGTAAGCTACTTAAAGCTTGTGTCGTAAAAGAGGAAGATGGTCGGCACCTGGCTGGGAGCGAGCCACGACCTCCGATACGAAACAGTACGAAAGCCGGCGTTGTAACCGCGTGGCCAGTCTTCAAGAAGGAGATCAAGAAGAATAATAACACTATTAACATATCTTCAAGAAGGAGATCAAGAAGAATAATAACACTATTAACATATCTTTTATGATGAAAACATGGGCACAATAATATTCATACTGAAAATAGCGGATTTTAAGCCTCAACGGTATTCTAATGGAATCAGGGTTCTTGGGTGTTTATTTTAATAGGTACCTATACATTGTTTGAATGTATAGAGTATAGACCAGGGGTTCCCAATCTTTTTTAGCCCGCGGCGCACTTACATGTTTAGTATTTTGTCACGGCGCTCTACTTTAGTAAGCTATTTGGAATAGGTATAATATAGTGACTATATAAAATCCTGGAGAAGCTAGTGCGTGGAAAAGATCATGGATCCACGCAAATTTTTCGGCATCATCAGTTGCAAAGTACTTTGAAAACCATTCTGTGAGCTTTGATAGGTTCTTCGATTTCGAGCCACTGCAGGTCTTGTGAGACGACATATTCATTAGAAACCGCATATTTATACAATAATTATGAGAAGCAATTTTGACCGCTGCCTTCATTTAGTTTTTTTTTATCCACTAGTCACAACTGCAGTTTCTTCCTAAACGCTGCAATTCTCTCCAACTGTTTCAGAATGCATGTGTTGTTGCCTTGAATGAAGGATTCAAATCAGTGTGTGCGAATTTCTTGGCGTAATTCGAGAAATAAGGCATTTCCACACTGAGAGAAAAGTAAGGGGGAAAAGCTCGTATTTCTTGAGTTTTTTCTCGTAAGAACTGTTTTTTTTGACTCAGAGTGAAGCATTGGTTTTTTTCCATGCTCCGTCATTGAATTTTCATACTAGGTATTTTCCCGTACGGTTTACTGGAAATTAGCACGTATTGGAGAGGAATTGATCTATGCAATGTCATTGAATTTTTAAATGATAGTTCATTGGAAAAAGCAATGCCGTCATTGATATATCTAAGTAAGAGTCTTTACATTTTCTATTAACGTACGGGAAAAAATCAATGCCGTACGTGGTATAAACCGTTACATCATTGATATATCTAAGTAAGGGCCTGTACCTATATTTTCTAGTAGCGTACGAGGAAAAACCAATGACGTACATGGTACAACCCGTTACTTCATTGATATATCTAAGTAAAGTCCTTTATATTTTCTAGTAAAGTACGAGGAAACAACAATGCCGTGCTTGGTACTTACAACCCATTACTTCATTGATATACCTAAGGAAGAGCCTTTTTATTTTCTAGTACATTACGAGGAAAAACCAATGCTGTAATTGATTAAACCAGGTAGCAGCCCCTTTCTTACCTATTACTTCATTGCTATCTAAGCTCTAAATACCTACCTAGATCTAAAATATTCCACACATCCAGGTGATTGAGTTTGTCTTCTTCGTACTTAATACGTTTTCACCCAGTTGATCAAAACAAGTCACTATGGAGGTATTGATGACTTGATGAAATTTTTGAATTTTCTTTGTTATTCTGTTTGCATCCATTCTTTCCACATGCCCAAACCATCTCAACTTATTAACTTTCATCTTTGTCACAACACTTACCTACTTCCATAGGTACTATTTTCCTTCCTAATATTTTCATTCCTTTCCATATCCCATAAAGTTTTTCCACATATTCTTTGTAGAGATTTCATCTCTACTGCATTTATACTACATTCTTGTTTTTTCGTCCGTGTCCACGTTTCACAACCATACATCATCGATGGTAACAGGATCGCGTTATGCACTAGTTTCTTTGCTTGTAGTGAGACGCTGTTGTTTCTCATTATAGGTCTTAGTGCACCGCCCACCCTACAACCAGCAACTTAAAAATTATATATTGTAGTGTTATTCAATGCAAAATTTTGTGATATATTCCAGCAATATAATATCCTAATATTAGAATATATGGATCTCTAAACACCGGCACAATACGATCCTAATTGAATGAGCCACCAGTAATCTCGAAAGAAATATGAAAAATATCTCTGTGTATGTGTACCTAAGTACAAACGGTCATTCTATTAAATTTTTGTACAAATGTACAAACAGATCATTACGGCTCATACAGATGTTATTTACTTGTAAATTATTGTTAAGTAAGAAAAAAAGTAAAAACATTAAATGTATGTAAATAGTATTAAAAAATGTGTAAGTCCCAGTTGTTTTGAAAACGATAGTTTTATAAAAAGAAAAAGCTAATGACTGATTGATTGTATTCTTCGAAGATGTACAGTTCTGTTATACAATAAAAATGGTGTAGGAATAAGTGACAGCTGCCATTAATATTAGCATTTCTATAATAAATGTGCTCGTTTAGCCAACCTTGTACCCGACCCGATGGCCCAACAATCTCCCGGAACATTCACTCAAGGCAAGCATCGTGACAAATGGATGGACCATAGTTTTAATAAACAAATAAATAAACGCATAATGATTTATTGTAACTGGTTCATATTAATATTAAGAGCTCAATGACATGGCGTTATAATGTCTGTATTTTTTATATTTTGCAAATAGAAGATGTTAGCATAGGGCTGTCACCTTCCAAAAGGTTAGATCAAATCGAAAAAATCTACCTATTAGATATTAAACAATATATCTTTTCAAAATAATTTTCTTTCGAAATTAAAAAACTTCAATTCTAGGATTTATTATTATTTATTTATTTATTTATTTATTAGCCTTCCACTCATTATTGAGTGATTTAGGAATTCTAGGATTTCTAGGTGGGATAAAGTGTTTATTTATTTATTCATTTATATACTTTACTGTAAATTGATTGATTTTAAAATAATAAAAACTTCAAGACAAACACAACATCAACATACTTACAGATTACAGATACCGAGCTTTGCGCTATAACTCGTATTCATCAGATATAAAGAGGCTGGCACACGACAGGGTGCGTGGAGACGGAGACTGCTTGGGACAGACCCGAAAGAATAAGAAGAATTGATTTCGACTTTTCCATGCCAAAAATTATTTATTTATTTAATAAGGCAATATTCCCCCCTTCAAAAATGCGTACGCATTTGCGGCATTTGTGTGAAGATGAGGATGAGGATCTGACCCAAAGATTACTTTTTGACATAAAAATGAATTAGGGCTCACCCAAAGTGAACACAAATATACACTTTCCACATCTTTCATATTATAAAGGAAAGCTTGTGTTGTGAGAATGGGGTGACAGTCTTAGTTATAGTGTATATAGTGGTCCCGGAAAATTGCCTTGTTAATACATAATTAATTTTGGACTACATAATATCATAAAATGTAGTTTAATAGCACGCAATTAAATATGTTTATCTGTATCAGCTATACTAATATATAAAGATGAAAGATTTGATTGTTTGTTTGCATTGAGTAGGCTCCGAAACTACTGAACCGATGTGAAAAATTCTTTCACTTTTGGGAAGCTACACTATCCCCGGTGAACATAGGCTATATTGAATTTTCAAAAATATTTGGGATCCATACTAAAACTCCAATAATGTAACCCAAGGTGTAAAAAAATTTCCTAAAATATTCTTTACATCGCGTGCGCCGTGAAAACTGTTTATGATAGAATAAAATAATGTACTACGACTTTGTAGAAAACATAATTATCTACAAAAAGTGTCACAACGGCATGTGTCTAACTATTATAATTTAGCCACAATAAGTGTTCATTTATTTAAAAAAATTAATCGATATGCTGATATAATAGGTGTCACTGGGGTACGAGCCGGACGGGAGGGGACCATTAGAATGCTATATTATTCCAGATTAACACAGCCTATAGATATAATATTTTGATAAAGCTAGGGATCTATAAAGATCAAGATAATAAGAAAACTGAATTATTTTTTTTAAATACCTATGTACCCATGAGAAGCTGGGACAGACCGCTAGTTTATATTAAAAATATAATATTGCGTAACTATATAGATGAAAAGAATCGGCAAGGAGTCAGTCATTTTAATTCTGGGCCTATTATTGGACAAGAACATGATTCGATGTCCTGAATTATGCATGAGGCGTGCGAATTGACGACTCCATCACGGATCTGGGGACAGTGTACAGCTGACTGCTTACTATTCGTCCCTCGTACCAGATTATCAGGGTTTTTCCTAGTCTCCCAAATCGTTGGACGTAAGATTATGTTTGTCGGAGGGACAGGTACTTAATTCCATCCATTGTCCACATTGTCTATTATAATCTATCATTAACTTGTTCGTCCTCACATTATTGTTAATCAGTAAATACATCTTGGATACGTAGGTACTAAAATATTTCACGAGTTCGAGAGAATAAGGTATTTGACATTATTAAAAATAAATAGAATTTGTGGTCATCCTAATAGAGAATCACCTTGGAAAACATATTTCTTTTAGTTTACGGCTAAACAATGTGTTTACATTCTATGTACCTACCTACCAAAATGAATTTGGAAATAGGTATTTCAGATTTTTATTTTAGATTTAAGTTGGTCTAATGCTAGTAGATTAAGGGCATAGTAAAATTTGAAGATTTCTTCATGACAATGCAATGTTTTGAAACTCTAAAATTTGAAGATACATACCTAGTGTACCTACCTACTTACTTGCTGTCACAATAAATTAAATATCAAAAAATATACCTACAATAAAATAATCTTGGTGTTTGGAATATAACTACACTATTTTCTGCGTTGAAGAAAATGTTTTGGTATTGTTAAGTTACGAAATACAAGGAATATTATATTTATATATGTTATACGACATCACAGGCCGTAGCAGTCGTGGCCGAGCGGTTAAGGCGTCTGACTAGAAATCAGATTCCCTCTGGGAGCGTAGGTTCGAATCCTACCGACTGCGGAAAACAAATTTTTTTTTAATAAAATTTTTCAATATTTATCATTGTACTTTCAGACATGCAAAAACGCAATCAATCGCCAGATTTTTTTTCTCCCCATCATTTATTTGAGATGATGCCACCATTTCAGCTACACAAGACGAGAGGTGTGAGTACGCATTGTCGGAAGCACAGCGCCATCTATGCGGAGAGTTTGAAACAGCTACAGATGTGGGCTTTGAGAAGTAAGTACACAAAACTAGAAATAGGTTTTTTTTTTTAATTTAGAAAAAAGTAGGTATAATGTCAAATTACATATTTTAAAAATTATTGAAAAAAAAAAAACAAAAACTGACCGACGAGGATGGGATTCGAACCCACGCGTGCAGAGCACATTGGATTAGCAGTCCAACGCCTTAACCACTCGGCCACCTCGTCTGTAGAGGGCGACGCCATATTTGCGTTTACAAAGTAAAACATTATTTTGAAATGATGAACGTCATCAAAAAATTATTATGCTTACTTTATATACATCTACATTTTTATTCATAAAAGATGGTTTTATTTTTATTTAGAAACTGTTTATAATTACACTAAAGAGTCTATTTTTTAGTCAAGTATAGTAATCAATTTGTACTTAATATTCATATCATGTTCTTTCGAGAGCTAAGGGAGGCAAAAATTATCCTTTTGTTTTGGATATACATATTAGCTCTACAAAACGTTGCTACGCTAACTGCCTAATGACAATGAGCATTCCATTAAAATTTCGAAGGCTACAACGAAAATTGTATTTTTACGCTATGTTGAAAGATGATAGTTTTCACATCCTTGTTAAACATTTTTTTTTATTTATGTACTCAAAATCGGTAGAAAAAAGAGATAAATCGATAATAAAAGAACTTACAAAGTGAATGGATGTTTTAAACATTCATTACCTATCTCTACCAAAGAGAGACAGTGCGTATGTTACACCCGATTTATGTGGAATTTTTGCGTATTTGATAGATATACGTAATTTTAAAAAAAATTCTTTGAATATTTATTTATTATAATGCCAAATGAATATTTTTTTTTCTCTTTGCTGAATTTACAAAAAAAAAAAAAAACTCCGCTGAGGACAGGATTCGAACCTGCGCGGGTAGAACCCATTGGATTTCAAGTCCAACTCCTTAACCACTCGGACACCTCAGCTTGAGGGCGAGCGTCTTAAATGTTGTATTAATATATTCACAAAGAACAGGTTTTAAATACATTTTGTTAAATTTAATTATACAATCTTCAATCTTTTTAATATATTTTCATACCGTTATAGTTATTACGATTCCATACATAATTACATTTCAAATACTTAATGGTTATCCCATTTACTGCAAAATTACTATGAAGATCTTAAAGTTTTTGATTCTTTTTAAAATCTTTATAATAAATTTGAGTACCTACTTACCTAAATGTAGCAAACTGTTTAAGAACGCTTCCATATGTGTTTTGCACGACTCTACGCAGAATTATATCAGATGTAACGTCTGTATTTCTTACTCGATGTGGCAATCACGAAAATGCATACTGCAGTTTTGTATAAAATTATATTATGTAGGTATCTTAGTTATATTATCGCATTGAATTATAGTTAGTTGTATATTTAAGTAAGTAAATTCTTTTGTTTTATAGTGTATGATTCTTCTACTAAAATTCCATCTGGATTTTTAAATGGAAACATAAACCAGTATGGAGATATTGATGAGTGTTTGAGAGTAAAGCATAAACTACCTGATGGAGAGCAGCTCAAAGGACAGTATTGCTTGGCATCATTGCAGCTTTCTTTGTCTGCAAATGCTTCAAGCATCATAAAAGATGTATTCAAATTAGTTCACTCACATTACGCTTTCAGGAGTACGCTTTCTGATGTAAGTTTAACATTTCTGTTATCTACTTAATTTAAATAAAGCTTAATTTTTATTTGATATCATTGACCACCAGCCAGGTCACAGAGTGCCGAGGTTTTCATCCGTTACATGGGCAGTTTGTGTACCATCAAGTTGCACACCACAAGATGTGCAAATAACTATAAATGATTACATCAACAGGCACACGTTTGATAATCAAATATCAGCTGAAGTGTATGTGGATCCAAATATGTGTCAAATACAACAGGATTACACGTTCAGTAGAGGATTTGTATTTGTCAGGTAAATTCAAAATTAAATTTCAATAACTAAAATAAGCTTGTTAAACATGAAAACACTAAGATGTATGTACTGTAATTTCAGTTTAATCTTCTTTTTTTTCATCACACTGTCTATATTGGGTACACTCGGAGAAACAATTTATATTGGATCAATACGTAAGTAAATATTATTATTTATAATGACTTTGGTAGGTTTAAATGCTATAGAAATTAATAGTTCTCTTCACCGATAAATGATTTGGGCATTTGGGAATAGTTGAACCACAATATACCTGCTAATATTTTGTATACATTTCGTTTCAGCCGAATGGATCTGTGGTTTCTCTCTCGTTAGAAATATGAAAAGCATTTTCTCCATAAAACCAACTTCAAATAATGACGAGGTGAAGGCTGTGCATGGCATAAGATGTTTAAATGCTATAATGCTTCTAATAGCTCACAAATCAATGGCTATATTCTTTTTGCCTTATATTAACAGAACTCAAATGGCAGAGGTACTAATTTTTATACAACATATTGTTTGATTTCAAATGCTTTTACCAAAAAAATTGGATCAAAATGAATTTTATACATTTTTAGCTTCTTGGTCAACCATGGAGCGTTTTAGGACGCACAGCAAGTCTTTACACGGATCCTTTCATAATGTTCAGCGGTTTGTTAACTTGCTATTCTTTATTGGGAAGACACACTAGGGGTCAGAAGATAAATGTGACAAGTGAATATATTTGCCGACTTTTTAGGTGGTATTTGCATTTCTTCAATTCTGTAATTAATATACTTATATTTAAACTAACATTCATATTGACATATATTTTAGATTGGTGCCAACTATGAGTGCCCTAATTTTGTTCTGCACATGGATACTACCAGAAATGGCAACTGGACCGCAATGGCCTCTTGTTGTAACAAAACATGCTCAGATATGTAAAGATAATTGGTGGCGAAATTTACTTTTTATACATAACTACTTTGGATTCCAAAATATGGTTAGTTCTGACTGATTTTCTATACTATTCATCTAAATCACATGGAACATATTCTTACTTATTCTCTCATTCCAGTGTTTGACTCATACTCACCATATAGGCATAGATACTCAACTATTTATATTGGGCGTACCATTGTCACTGTGGTTGGTGAAATCAACATCAGAAAATTTAAGAAGAAATGTATTCATACTTATATCTATAGCTACTGCATCAACTGTAGGCAGGTTTTATATATCATACGTAATGAAATTGGCCAATTTTGTTTCATACGGCTCTTCGTAAGTACTTTTTATTTGTGAAATTATTATATTCAATAAATACAAGACTACTTACAACAGAAATTTTAAAACTAATAAGAAAACTGCAGAAATTGTTTACTTAGTGAATGGAACCCTGAGTTATTTTCTCTTTGCTTTGTGGTTCTAGAGTGGAACAGTTATTCAAGACGGCAGATTACATGTATATAATACCAGCATACAGGATAACTGTTTATATTATCGGTATGTTGCTGGCACTTCTTTTGAGGAACACAACACATTATAAACTCTCAAAGGTACTTTTTTATCTATTGATATTCTTTCTAAACAATCTAGGGTACGTTTTTATCTATTGATATTCTTTCTAAACAATCTAAATAATAAATTTAATATAGATACGGCAACCATTCAAAATATTAGTTCATATTTTAAAAGGATGGATAAGTTATGACAACGTCAAAAGTTCATCGCAGATAGTAGTAATTTGAAATAATGAGTATGCTTGTCAAGTGCGCTTTCGTTGCCAATATGAATATATTATTTTATTCCTGGATGGAGCCAAATACATTTGAATGGTTTCTTTATCTTTCCATCTTATTTTGAATGACTGTTCAAAGCATGATAGTAATAGAACAATCGAGTTTATATTAGTAATAGAACAATTGAGTTTATATCTAGATATTTTTGAAAAAGGTATCTAAATTTGATATAAGTTTGAGAAAGAGTAGGTATCTACATTTGAATATAATATTAACTTTTATCAAACGAAATCTGTTTAATAACTTTGATACATTCCATTACAGGGTCAATTGAAGTTGGGTTGGATAGTGGCAATTTGCTTGTTCCTTGGATCACTTCTTCTACCAACCCCAATGTCCTACGTCAACTATAAATATAACCCCCTGTCATCTGCTCTTTACGCATCTTTGGCTCCTATAGGATGGGTTTTATCATTTGGTTGGATTATATACACCCAACATCTTGGTTATAACAGTACGTCATATTAACCACCTACTATTCCTCTTATACAGGTGCGCCAAAGAAATGGTATCAATATAACAAAGGAAGAAACATTTTTTGAGCAGAAATACAATGCCTCATTTCAAAGCTGTTGACCTCATTTCATTTTAGTGTTGTTTCAAAAATAATTCCATTTCATTACTGCACCAAGGAGTGGTATAAAGGTTTGTCGTGGTCAATTAATAAATTTTGTTTTACAGGTTGGTTGGGGAGTATATTTTCATGGAAGATCTTCGCAATATGGACGAAACTCAGCTACGCCATATATCTCACACAATTTCCAGTCTTTTTCTATTTTGTGGGGACAACCAGGTCTCCACAATATTACACAGTCATTGGAGAAATGGTAATTTTAAATAAAAAAAAATACCGATGAAATCAGATTTAGAAATAACTCATTCTATATACAGCCATACTTTTTTTTAGATAAACATAAAGGAAATACTGATTATTCTTGTGACATCGGTAATTTTAACATTGCTATTTGATTTACCATTTCAAAATTTGAGGAAGACCTTGTACAAACAATTTGATAAGTCAACAAAAAGTAAGAAAGTGAATGAAGCTGATAAAACTGAGAACAAATCTCTATATTCTAAAATAATGGGAGCTGTAAGCCATACTATTGCCATAGTCAATACAAATATGAAACAAAAATCGTTATAGTAAATGTGGACTCTTATAAAGACGCTGTTGTGTGAAAGCAACTATGTAACTTTAATTTATACTAACTACTAATAAATTATGATTAAAAAAATAAAATTACAAATATGAGAAGTATGTTTAATTTGAAGATATAACACATCTCCATCATTGTCATAAAGCTATACATAAATAATTAACTTAACATACTTCATATGTGACTTATTTTCTACTACACCGCCATCTCTTGAACTTTTTTAAAGTTATATATCTGTAGCTAGCCCGTTGAGCTTCCTCACGCCTCAGAATAAAAAACTGTGTTAGCTTATTAGCTGAATTCCATTTCATGGTTTATTAAATTAACTTAAGGGTATTCGACAAATTAATAAAAGACTATTATAAACTATAAATTAATTTATTTTATACAGGTAATAATTAAGTAGTTTCCTATATATTTTTCAATCTCAAAACATTTCTTTTATATTTTACATAACATTTCTTTATAATTTATTATCATTAAACAACACTAACTAAAAATACACAATTATATCATAACAAGAATCATAAACACATAACAATATAAACCTAATAATTTTTACTAAAATAATACAAATATAAACATGGCGTTGCAAATATGCGGTCCGACCTCATCATTACAGGAATGGGAAACATTTTCCCAAAATTCACATCTTTTCTTTTAGGAATTTTTTTTTTTTAAATATATCAATTAAAATAGTGAGAAATTTGCTTTGGTTTTTCGTAATTGTCACATTTAACATTGACATTGATCTTGATGGTCAAATTTCTATCGAGATCTCAAATCCAGGGTTGGCAGACTAAACCACATAACTCAAAAATTACATTTTTCGAGAATTTTATTCAAACAGTTGAAATTTGACTTTATCATATCAATTATTTGACTTACAATTACAATTTTTGACTTATGTGGTTTAGTCTGACGACCCTACACATATGAAAGAAAAGATCTTTTTTAAAGAAAGGGCCATATAAAACACAGTATACTTATAACAGCACAGTGAAAGGATTTAAGCTCAATGCAGTAGTAATTACATATTTTATTGATTGAAGTATATTGTAAGCGTACAATAATTATTCTAAAAGCCTAAAAGCGGGTTCACACCTGTAATGATGAAGAGGGGAGATGACATTTGGCAGTTATATTTGTGATATTTAATCAAACATACTTTGAATCTATTACTCAACTAGCAATACAATAATGCACACAAAATGTTTGCGTACCAATGGTAATACAATGACTAAGTAATCAAACATGTAGTAGTAAACATATAATAATCACTCCTATCCTCTTAGTTTTACTTTGACACAAAATCAAACATGACAAATGGCTGTAACTTTGCACATTATCAACGTACATGTGCGTGTACTGTACACAATTATTTTAATTTCTTTGATTTTTATTCCGTAATCAACAATTTTTTGAAATAGCGTACACACATGTGTACAGCTGAGAATGATTTAATATTCTTATATACCATATGGTTCAGAAAAGCACCAAGAAAAGCATTTTACCACACCACGTTTTCCATGATGTACGATTTAGAATCACTTTTAACATTTTTTTATTATACTAAGTAAAGCTTGATTGACCTGAGAGTTTACCAGGAGATAGTGGAAAATGCAATTTGACTGAATTTTATTTAGGAAACAAATATACAATACAAGGTCTTATAATAAATTAACAAAATATACAATAGTATGAGAGATGAGAATTTTTTTCAAACATGATAAAGTTGATTTAAGCTACCACATACAATATGAAATATCCAAATAATAGTTTTCTATCACTATAAA
Source organism: Mystacides longicornis (assembly GCA_963576905.1). Lineage (NCBI taxonomy): Eukaryota > Metazoa > Arthropoda > Insecta > Trichoptera > Leptoceridae > Mystacides > Mystacides longicornis. The sequence goes on along the minus strand of OY756422.1, from coordinate 29,904,352 downwards.
TCGGGCTGATGATGATTTATTCGCAAGAACCAAAGCCCTGGGGCTCGGTGGAGTGAGGTCATGTGTCGCAGTAGCAAAAAGGAGTCACCAACAATTTATCACTTCTTGTAAAAAATTCAAATATACTACGTAACCGCTACAAAATTAAAGCGACCTACAAAATTTTCTACAAAACATAAATTTGAGGTAAAAATACTTTTTTTTATTATTTTTAATACTACAGTTACATTTACTTTAGTAAGTAATATTTATTTATTTATTATGATATCGAAATTGTATTGTTATTAATTTCACAAAATAATTGACTTTTTGTTAAAGATTTGAATGCAGAGTACAGCCTGACCATTCAATCTAGAATGTGACAAAATTTTGCAGTGTATAACACTTCAAAGGTAACTTGAGATAAGTTGGAGGTTACTCACGGACAGACTATACTCTGCAATCACACATTTGTCACAATATAATATGACTATAATTCATTTTTGTATCAACAAACATTGAGCTTTCTACCTTGTTCTCAAATCCTAAGCCACAACACTGATACACATCGTGGCGTAGCATGACGTACTAATAATATTAGTGAGATCTAATTGAATTCAGCAGGCGTCCCAACTTTGCATCAGGAATATGTAGATATCAGCAGTCTAAATAGGTGGGTGTATGAATGGTCCGAGGATTGCGCAATTACCTCATGAAAACTGTCAACGTCCATGGGACCGTGATATTATGAGCAAACTACAATGGTTGAGTATATTATTTTTTGTTTCTACTTCACAAAAAAACTCGTTGAACTGTTACACACATTTCACCCCCTGTACACTTGTGTGTACAAAATAATTTTTATGAATTATCATTAATTAATACTAAAAATAATTGATATTATAATATTATTATTAAGTATAATATGATAGATTATTTTTGAAATAGTAAAAAAAATGTATTGGTGTACACACCTGTGTACGGTGGGTGAGAATGAAAGAAATAAGACATTGAAAGTTGATGTTCTAGTTAGATATGCATAGTTGTTATAGGGATGGTAAAATAGATATAACGCAATGACTGAGCTAAGCAACACCACATGCAGTCCGATATCTATTTAGCAGGTAGACATACATTATGGCTTTATATTAATTATTATATTTTAATAGTAGATACAAAGAATAATAAATTTTCTCTTGAGTCCCATGTTATACAAGAAGTATTGTGAAGACATTACAATAGTAATAGCCAGAGTTACAGACCAATAGGTTATAATACACATACATACATACAGAGTATCAGAAAATTTGATATGTATCTTATTAGGAAATTTCACCATTAATTCATTCAACACACTTTATTTTAAACCATTTAGCATTTATCGCTAATCTTCGTCAATCGACGACAAGCTGTCATTAGAAAGAAAAGAGAAAGACAATACGCCTCCGACCGAAGATATAAAAAAATAAACATCTCTTTGTAATCAGTGAAATTTCTTAATAGAGACATAATCAAAATATAAAATGTTCCTTTACATTGTTACAAATAAATGGCACTTCTAAAAGCTTCTAAGAGTACTTCGGGTGATGGACACAACAGGGTTGTTTTATTGCACCCTCAACTACCAAACAGACTACAACTCTACTAGAGTGAAATGTGGAAAAAATATATTTTTTGGTAATGCCATGGGATTCAACATTGTTTGTTATAGATAAACCAAAATAAAACCCCTGTTATGTCGACACAGGAGTAACGCAAACGGTTATCAGACCAAAGTATTGGTTATTTTACCGACAGAGAAATTGTCCAATTTCAATTCAATTATTTGAATTCTTATACTTTGGTTTGATAACCTATAGTAACTAGGAAAATCCAGTCGTCCAATTAATTGGAAAGATGTTAATGACAAAGTGTTATCGTCTCATAGAGAATCAATCGGCTATGAATCCCCACATTACAAACATTGTTCCTCTATTAAACAGGAGAGTGTGTGTTTACCCATTGGTAGAAAGAGTACACTAGCTGTGCATACATATTATTACTTCTTTTATGAAAATAAAACTAGGATGATCTTATAATATTAATCGATATCACTATAGACATTAATTTCTAACAGTCAAACAGGTCTGCCTACATTTTACATTTATATAGAACATCAAGAACAACTAGCAACATAGTGAGTGAGTTTCAGTGATCCATGGCGGATCGTAGATTAAATACAATAACATGTAGAACATACGCACAACAGAAATAGTTCGTCACGCAAGGGTCAAGGGGACTGATGCAAGTGGCCAGTTACTGTGAATAAGATCGTCAAGCTGAAATTGTTAGTAATGTTTGTAAGAAAATGTTCCCACGCTATTGCAGCTTGCTTGAACTTTAATAACATGTAAAACATATGCACAACAGAAATAGTTCGTCAAGCAAGGGTCAAAGGGACTGATGCAAGTGGCCAGTTACTGTGAATAAGATCGTCAAGCTGAAATTGTTAGTAATGTTTGTAAGAAAATGTTCCCACGCTATTGCATCTTGCTTGAACTTTAATAACATGTAAAACATATGCACAACAGAAATAGTTCGTCAAGCAAGGGTCAAGGGGACTGATGCAAGTGACCAGTTACTGTGACAAAGATCGTCAAGCTGAATTTGTTAGTAATGTTTGTAAGGAAATGTTCCCACAAAAGAGTAATTATTGCAGCTCGCTTGACCCGTCCTAACCATCAGACAATAACTTAATTCTCTCTAATCCAGCTAATCTAAGCAATCACTAATGTTCCATTAACACCATTTATTAAATTTCAACAATTATGCAAAATATAAAAATTGGAATCATTGGGAAATATCACAAAATTTTCAAAGTCAAGACAAGTCGTTGGTATATTATAGGTAGATAGTTTCAATTTTTTTAGAATTTTGTTAAGAAAAAAGCAACTAGTTTTAATGATCTAAATCAAGACAACTAGTTATTTCTTTTTAATATAAGAAAGTAACTTTAGTTAAAAATGTTTACTGGTAAACACAAAAGATTTGGTAGAAATTGAAAACCGATATTAATTGTGGTGACTTTCAACATCCATCTCTCTCGATTTCAAACAAATATTCATAATTTAGCGAGACAACATTGATAACACAGACCTACTAATATTCTCGATAAACATTTTCCAATCCAGCTAAGAGAATAAAATTCTATCTTTCATTTTTAAACCTACGCAGGGTCTCTGCAGATAACAGTGGACACTTAATATTACTACCACGACATCCTCTCCAACAAACTGCCATCTACTATCAGCTAATACAAATTACCTGTGATTACACATTTCCATTTCACAGCTACCAACTTACACCCTCAATATCAAAATGTATAATCACACATGTAGGTATATTCCTTTCGAGTTATATATCTTAAGAAGTACAGTAATATTATAATTCTCTTTTAATATTGTTTAAAGCATTGTAATATATATTATGTCTATATATCTATCTGTGTAAAACCAAACATATGAAAAATATTTATAAATATGTAGTACTGTTTTTTTATATTTCATATATATTATATTCTTTCTCATTCCTATCAAAATTACATTTTTAGTACAAGACAAGGGTAACATACAACACCTCCATTGCATAAGCTAGATTTTTTACTAAAATTATTTCAATGACATCACAAGCTAATACAACATGTTCAAAATCCATTACAACATGTTTCGTTTAGGATCATATTAATAATTATAATAACAAAAATAAAATACATGCTGCATAAACTTGTGACAGCATTAAAACAAAATGCTGCTTGTAACCATAGAGAATCAGGCTGAAGATGAATGTTCAGTTTTAGTGAGGGCCAGTTGTGTGCGTCTACACTCTCTGGTTGCGTCCTCCTAACATGACGGCCCTCCAGAGGGCGGGCACTACTGCATTCACACATTGATTAGCAACGGTGAGATTGGTGGGGTTCTAAACACATGCATGTAGTAATATATAACCAACAACACTAGGAGCTCTATCTATATGAAGGCCCAACATTCTAGGATTTTGATTATGAAATCTTCTCTAGTTGTCAACGGTTCATTGCCATATGTTGTGCAAGCCTGAGTTCTGCCTTGATACAAATCTCCATCTAGCCACAAACCAAATTTGCCACTGGAAAAACACACACATATTAGAACATCAAATAAAGAAAAACAGGTTCTGCCCTAAATGAGAAAGAGAACAAATTGGCTTTCTGTGAGGGGCAAAAGTCACAATAATTATGATGTTTATTTGATCTCGAGTACCAATCTATTCTACCTGCATCATTATGGCATAACTCACTGATGTGGCCAAAGAATTTTGTGTAATGCCGTAGCACAATAGGCTAGATGGCGACATGAATGTTCATTTATTTTTAACTGTCATCTCAATGTTTAGCTCCAAATTCTCCAAACCTCTGTAAATGGTGGTCTTGGCCTGTGTTTTTGCGGCATAGTTGCATTTGTTTTTTTTTTAATTATAGATTTCTAAAGGAATAAACGATCTAAAGAGAGAACCATAGAGTTTTGAGAATTCCTCTTAGAAATATTTTCCAATCATCCAGCAATGAATAGATATGGCCGAGAAATAAGAAGGTAAACTGAAATATTGTGGATACTCACTCTCCAGCTCCAACAGAGATGTTATCATTGCTTCCCCTAATAAAGTACAGGTTATCTCCAGTCCACTGCCACACCCTGAATACTTTGTCAGGAGCGGGAGGAGAGATCTCCCCACCTTTGGGTGGAGACGTGTCCCCTGTCCCTCCTTCAACACTGCTGGCAGAAATGTTCATTAAGTTTGATGGTTCTGTGGTGGCACTCTGTGTTGTCGCTGTAGTTGTGTTGGTGACCTCAATCGGGGCGCGGAAAGGAGGCGATGTGGATGTTCGACGGCTACGAGGGTTTACGGGTGAGGGAGGTTTTTTGGCTGAGAAGGAGTATAGGAATGATTCACCAGTGCCGTAGAAATGTTCAGATGGATGCAGAGCGCAGGAAGTTAAAGCACCAAATACCTGGAACAGCAATAACACACAATAAAATTAAATAAATTAATTAACAATTTTCTAAATAAAGGTGTCAAAATTGATGGGTCAGATACAATGGCACACAGTACTAGTACAGTAGTAATGAGTTGAGATGGTGACTTACATTATTTTCCGTGTCCTGCACGACCATCAACACTGGGCTATCCACCCTCTGCATTTTGCGATACAGCGAGTTGAGGGAGAATCCATTCATGCTGGTGGAGAACACTAGGGACCACATGTACCCCTGGGCCCTGGCTGGCAGATGGGCACATATTTTTTCTCTAAAACAGACATTTACCATTAGTGTTCATACCTTAAAATCATAGAATAAATAAATATGCAATAGATTGGTATTGATGGATCTGTCGCCAACGTTTGTACCGTGACAAACACAATCTTATAATTTTTAATATACAATAAATAATTGTAACCACCACCGCCATCTATGGAAGAAATTTATAAGCAAATGGTCAATCCAATCATTCAGGTAGATAATCTTCAGAGGCCACAAAATAAGCTTACAGACGTTTGCAGCAATGCCTGTTTACTTGTCTTTCTACTGTTGTAACAATTCGTTATATTACTTGATTATTTACATCAAAGTAATTTTTAATTGTATACCTAGTAGTAAATACTTTGAAGTAAATTTGTACTAACATAATAATTAATATCTCTTCTCAACAAATATGTAAATTTGGCGTCTCCATAATACATAATCTTTTCATCATAGTATCAACCTTTCTCTTACAAAACACAACTCACTCTTTCTTCACCCGAGGAAGTTACTACTACTCTTACTACTCAGACACACTTCTTTTGCTGCTTCCTTCAACATAACATTTTTCATACAACCTCTTTTTTAGCATATTGGATTCACCAATAAAATTAACAACTTACCGATGCTCCATAGTGAGTATTTCAGTAGCTCCTATAAGATCAGGGGGGCTGAATTCCATATCCACCGATGCCCCTGAAGAGTACAGAGCCCGGCGCAGCTCATCGCTCATAGACAGCACCTGGACACAAGATCATGTTTTAGCCAACATTGTAAATATGTCTCATTTTTATCAACTCACTCATTGCATCCTCAAACATTAACATGTATGTGGGCTAAAGAGGATCTCGGCTGAAACAGAACTCAAAGTTTTATTTATTATATACAAACATCAAACACTAATAGAGCTAAACTCTGGGTATTTCAAATTCAACATGGGAATATAGAAATTAATTTTTTTCGTTAAAAAAAAAAACAATACTAATCAAACAGAATAAAAATAATAATTATGTCCAAATATATTGAATACACGTTTGTAAAGGTAGGTATTGATTGAGTGTTTGTTTGAGGATCTATCAATATAGAATATGCACAAATTTTTGGAAAAAAAAGTATAATTAGAAGTTCTTCCTTTCCGGGTTACTATAAGTACTGTATTACATTCGGCCAGACTTTCTGGGCTTGATTCTCCATCAGATCAGAATTATTTGTCTGAGAGTTTTTTCATTTAAAATTTCTCCCTGGGGTTGGAATCCTGTATGAAATTGCGCAGGACTGGTTGACTAGTACAGTGTTCCGCAAACGGTGTGCTGCCAAAAATGGAGACCCAAATATTGTCCGAGGCTCGTTATTTAGATTTGTCTTCTGTGTTCAAAAGAAAATAATGGGTGTTAAAACTTGTTTATCTGCCGGACACATTCGCTCATTTAAATGAGCTCAACAGAAAAATGGAAGGCAGGAATTCTAATATTTTACCGTCTCCTAAATAAAATTGAAAGCTTCGCGCTAAGAGTGTGTGTGTATATTATCATGTACGCTCTCAATGATGGTACCTTATGAAATGTTTCAACAAGAAAACATTGTTGGCGTTGATAGGGAGATACTAGGAGCTATTAGCAGAAAAAAGAACCTTTACTTTCCAATGTGTGACCTGCAACCAATGGACTGGATCGGATTTTAAATTTAAAAATTTCGAAGAGCTGGCCATAATCCCAAGTACATCTGCCATCACTATTTTGCCACAACATACTAATGCGATTTTCAACTCTGGACTATTATTAAATCGAAAAAAAAAAGAATGGCTGAAGACAATCAATGACTGGCTAGCCACATGGGTGTTTAGGGGAAGGAAAGGGGGAGTGGGGGGGCACAAAAAACAAAACGTTACGGCGTGTTTCATGGGGACGGGGGGGAGGGGGGGGGCATATAAAAAAATCATTGGTGTACCTCTGAATTTATTTGATTTGGTAGGTGTGCCTTGAACACAAAAAGTTTGCGGACATAGGTTTCAAAAATTTCATCAAAACGAATTTCTCCTTCTAGATTTATTTATGTTACATTTTGATGTTATCATTCGGACCGAGGATGGGTTACCATTAAACAAACAAACAAATAAAAACTATTCTTTAAAGAAATCTTAGAAAAATAATCTGTACTAATATATAAAGAGGAAAGATTTGATTGTTTGTTTGCATTGAATGGGCTCTGAAACTACTGAACCGATTTGAAAAATTATATGAACATTGGCTATATTGAATTTTCAAAAAAAATTGAGATCCTTACTTACTCCAATAATGTAACCCAAGTTGTAAGAAAATTACCTAAAATATTCTTTACATAGCGTGCGCTGCGAAAACTATTGATGATTGAATAAAATAATGTACTACGACTTTGTAGAAAACATCATTATTTACAAAATGCGTCACGACAGCATATATCTAACTATTATAGTGTTCTTTTGTTTTAAAAAAATGTAATTGAAATGCGGCAGAGATATAGGCGTCACTGGGGTACGAGCCGGACGGGAGGGGATCATTAGAATGCTACACTATTCCAGATTAACATAGCCTATAGAATATTTAGATAAATTTAGGGGTCTATAAAGATCGTAAGAAAACTGAATATTTATTTTTAAATACCCGTGCTAAGCTGGGACAGACCGCTAGTGTCAAATATTTTGGATAAATTATTTTCTCACCCTTTGAGACTTTGTCAAAACAAAATTGTAAGCTTCATTATAATATTTTGTAGGGTATTTTTCCGAAACAAATGGTAGCTTTAGCTGTAACCAGCATTACCGCAACATGTGCAAAGATAACATCAACTATTGATTTCCAGATAGCAAGATCACGCCAACATGCTACAGTGATGTTTGCTCCTAACGCTTAGTTTCATTATCTTTAACTAGCCTTTTTACCCGTCCATAAAATTATTGATAAAGTTTGTTGAGAAAAATGGGAATTATAGAACCTGATTTCTGGATAAAATAAAAGTACCTTTAAAGTATGACCCTAAGTAGGGTCAAAAAAAGGGAGAATAATTGATTGATTGATCTACTTTAATCTTATATTACTTATATTTAAAAAGTTTGAATTGGTAAATAGGTAGATATAATTAGATAGTAGGCGTGTCTGTATGAGAAATATGTAGAATTGCTGTAGAGGCAACAAAAGTGAGTCACAAATATAGCATTTTTATCTATTTACCATACCTTCCCCATCAATGACATTATACTTGATTTCTGTAAATGCTGATCTTATTCTTCTGTAACAACATAATTATTATGTACCTACAAAGTTATATTTATTCTTAATATCAAATTTAACAGGTAGGCACATAGGTAATTATTTTAGTATTCTAGACCTCTACCGAGCCAGTGATTTTGTACATGAAAATATTTTGTATGAAGAATTTTCAGTATGTACAGCCAGCAAGAAACATTGCACAAAAAACTATAAAAATTCAAACCCATCTGGGAATTGGAACCAGAAATTCCTTATCAGTAGTGGGCAGATAGTAATTTTAATGTTGTGGCCATCATTATCAGGATTCGAACCTGCACCATACTTCCTGCATAATGCCATCCTTCGTGTAAGTAGAAAAATCATTGTAGATTGCTTATTTCAAACAAAACTGGATTAGGGTAGTAATAAAATTTTCAAATTGCTATGGCATCCCATTAATTTATTAAAATATTTCAAAAATTTAATTTGCTTACATAAATAAAACAATTAATACAATTGGTAAAGAAACACTCTTTTATAATACATAACTAAGGGGTTTTACAGTAGCTGTTTAAACTTCATTTTTACAGGGTAAAACTTTTATAATAATTTTTTAATAAATGTTAATTTTGAGTATAATTATTTACTTCTAGAGGATTAGACCTCTCATCTATAGGTGCTTAATATAAGTCATACCAAGAGTTGACAATTAATAAGAGGTATACAAAAGTTAAAGTGAAAGTTATTGTTAGAGAAAATATTTTAAAAATTTTGACACACTTTAAAATTCTGTAGACATCTTGGCATTGCATCAATGATAATATATAACTCTAGGAATCCCAGCTCCATTGAAGAATTATTGAAGACATAAAAGCATCGAGCCGTTGGCCCTATGGCTAGCGTCTTAGCAGATTGTTGAATTTGTCGAATACTCAAGGATTTCAATTTGACCACCTAAATAAGGAAAGTTGTTAACGTGAAGTAATTACACAAAGCTATTTGAAACATCAGGAGACGAAGGTCGTAATCCAGTACTGGTCAAATTGATAAAAATATAGCATTTTAAAATCGACCATAAATAATGGTGTAATGTTGAAATATTATATATCAGTCTGTATAATATAACACTTTTCAATGTTATAACAAAAGGCCTGATTTTAGATTTCAACATAAAAAAAAAACATGTTGTTTACAATAATAATAATTCTGAAATTAAAATAATTGTCTCCAAATAAAAAAAAATTAATGGTTTAGAATATAGATTAAACTGCTATAGGCTTACAATAATTATTGTCCTCCAAGGCAATCACTTGTAAGTTTCTTTTAACTAATCTATGAATGCTTATTTTTACCTACTAAATACACATAATCTGCAAATTAAATATAACATAGGTAATCTTTATATTCATAAGAATGATATTAAAAATTCAGTAAGTAGTAAAATAATGAAAAAGTCAGTGCACGACGGTTGGGTTTAGAGTCACGCTGACCATCACCGCTGACATGCGAAATGTATAAACTTCTAAGAAGCGTTTTAGAATAACGCGTAGCTGTCAGCACGGACGCTTCTTAGAAGTTCATACACTTCGGCTGTCAGCACTCAGCGGCATAATCTGTAAATTAAATATACATAGGTAAACTTTATATTCATAAGAATGATATTAAAATTGTGAGAAGTTTATAAGTAAATAAATATAAGTAATAATTTTTTAATAGTCCAGGCGTTGGTTATTATAACATAACATTTTGTTAAGATTATAAGGCCTGTTCCAATTAAAATCTTCTTTTTCCGATGGTGTTACAGCCCAATTCTAGCCTTGTGTTCCATAATTCGACTCCTCCAGACAACCCTGTCTCTGTCCTAATTTCGAGAGTCAAGAAATTGCTCGCATCCTTCCTGACTTCATTCGCATATCGCAGCCAAGGTCTGCCAATTCAGCATAGTTTTCTCTTTGGTGCCCGCAATGATGGCATTCTCTGTCCATATCTGGCCCACCGTAGCCTATGATAATTAACCAATATTAGGATGGGAGGTTAGATATCTCAAAATTTCTTATGCAAAATTTAAAAACATATAATGGGATTACACTTTATAAATAATAAAGAAATGGATATAACATGAGTTTAAAAATTTTGATATTGATAAAAGTAATATTTACTTACTTACTTTGCGTTTCCGGTCTACACTTTGCCACACCAGTAAGCAGCGACAGTCATCGCCTCGTTCGCAAGGATAAGGTGTTTGCAGGTTACATGTTTCACCAATCAGCAGGCATGTCAAGAGGTGATTGTCATCCTGATGGAGCTCACCACATTCACATTCAGTTTTGTCAGCAGAGAGGTAGCCCCATTTATGTAGGTTTTTCCTACACTTGGTAACACCAACCCTAACTCTATTGAGGGCAGTCCATAAAGTGAATGGTAGGTGTTAAACCGTACTGATGCCTTGTAAAGTAATATTGAGAAGATGCAAGACTTATCTGCAAAAAAAATTATGTGTGTTGAAAAATGTTTTTATTGCGCCCTTTAAAGTTGCTGCATTTAATGTCTATTTCTTTTTATTATTTTTATTTATTTTATTTTATTTAAAACATTTATATACAAACAGTGAAATTGATACAAAAATAAGACAGTACATACAATTTGCAAAACATACACCAGTGAAGTATATACATTTAAATCAAACATATAAAACTGTGAGGTAAACATTTTTTTTGAAATAGGTTACATGTTACATACCTGAGAAATAGAATTCCATATTAATGTAAATCTCAGTCCATCTATCAAACTCATACTGACTTGTATGTTTTTGGTTTTGCAAGAAATGAATAATTTCTGACGGCTATTTTCGACAAAGCTCAAACAATAAAAATAACCTTTGTGTGAAACTAATTCGCTATATTACTCAAAACTACACAAAAGCTATAATTATCAAGACAAACAAATAATAATATTATTATTACATATTGCCAATTATCTCATTTTTATTACGCGTTGATTATTTACTGCGTATAAAATTTTACACTTTTGACAGCACCATAGACCATAGAAGTAGAAATTTATATCATTACGAAGACGCATACAACACTATAAAAGTAGTCTGTGCACACAACTTTATTCCAACCCTTTCATATTGAAAAAAAAATACAGTATATAAATAATTCATTCTATTTAAATATTTATAAAATTGATAATATTGAAATTTTATATTTTTTATTCATTTAAATAATTAAGACCTTTTTTATTTAATAATTAATTATGACGTAGCAAATTTGGTAATTATAGACGACATTTTATTCTGCAATACATATTTTCTAGATTTGATAGTGTCTGTAAAAGTAACCTTCATAAAAATATAATATGTATTAGATGTCATTTGCACACAATATATATAATTTAGTTAAGCAATATTAAACGTTGCTTATTGCTGTTTTATTTTAATTAGATGCGCTGCCGAACCATAGATTTACTTATACATAGATTAATAGAATTCCTTGTCAATGTCACTTGTCACTCAATATTGATAAATATTGATCTGTCAAAAAAAAAATAAGAGAGTGAAGGAATGCTTCCAATTTCAAAATAAAAGTTATTTGCTGCTCAATAGATATTTTCGGTAGGTACCTAATGTTGTTTAAGATTTATTATATGATAATCACTTCTTTGTAATTTTTAAGTACTGACTCAGAACCATAAAAAATGATGACCTTTTCTGTAACATTCTTTCCATCGCTTAGTATTTTATTTTTATAGTTTAAGAATGCATGAATCACTTTTTAATGGTAACGTAATTGAAAACAAATGAGCCAAGACAATCATACTCTTTTTGAAAATATATAAGCAATATGATTTATGCTAAACTATAAGATTTGATTTTAAATTCAACCATTAGTGCAAAGGGGTCAGTAAAGAAAAATAAACGCAAATATTTACTGACTGATGATTAATTTATTCATTTTCAGTGTCACAAACCTTGGTTGCTTTTATCTGTCATCAAATTGGGCTGTGACAGAGTCACCTTTGGGTTTTTTTTGCGTCAAAACTTGGTCGAAACCTGTCAATCTGCACATACCACATCCAACGATTGCAGTTTTGGTCTTTGAAGGATTCTTTATTCTACAGGATCATGTTTGAGATGTATAAAGAGAATATGTTGTTGACGGAAGAAACTACTACACCAATTATCCCATACCATACTTTTTTAAAATGCTTCTTGTCGTATTATGAAACATACATGAAGATTGTTATATTAACGCAATAAAATATTAATATATATTTAACATTGTTTTTAATTTATCTTCATACCTATTAATTAAGAATTTAGATAATTTTGTTATTATAATAGCAAACAAAGTGATCTTCAAATAAAGTGATATTCGATGATTCTGTCCACAACAATCTGTTTTATGTGATTAATTGAGATATGAATATTATACAGTATTTCTTAATTATTATGATGTAGATAAAACAAATATATTTTTTACTATAATAAACATGCACAAATACCTGACAAATCCATTATGATTTTGATAAACAGGATCGTCATTAGTTCCTGTCAGATTCGCTTTCTTTCAGAGTTCTGTTTTATTGACCAAATCTACTAAAGAATTTTTATACTCATTTCAATTTTCAAAAATCATTTTTACGATTAATATATTTAAATGTATTATGAATTTAATTTCATGTATCTTTATTATTTACCAACATATTTAATATGATTTTATCAGGTACTTACTCATCTAATGGCTACGACAGATTTACACAAAATGTGGCCATAAATTTTTTAAAATGTGTCAATTTTCAAAATGGAGGATTTTTTTTCCAAAATTTTTCATTAAATCTTTATTTATTGAGAATAATAAGATTTGAATAACTTTTATATGTATAACGAATCAATTTCCAATTATTTTATAACATTTTCATACCGTAATACCAAGATTCTATTCAACGTTTACATGAGTAATTTTGTTTCCAAAAGATGGCTTTCTGTCTTTTTTGAAAAATTTGTATGAAGATCCTAAAAAAATAAAGTTTTTTAAATAGCTCTTAATATATTAAAGTTAACGTTGCCAATTGTATCTTAGAACGTTCTCGAGCAAATTTCACCGCTCTGCGCAGATTCATATCTGACGTAGCATTTGTATTTTGAGCGTGATGTTCACATATACGGTAAAGTATTGTCAAAGGCAAATAAAAAAACATTTCTGAATTATTATGTAGATATATTATTGGGTTTTGCTTGATGGTTACACATGTGTGGAGTTTTCCCGCAAATATTTTGTATACTAGTATACGAGTATCTCTCTGAAATGTGTAATTTTCAACCGTTCACCCACAGGAAATCAACCCTCAGATCAGCTTCAGATGCTACCACTCTCCTCGTAACAACCAACTGCAATGCAAAGCCTGCGTATTCCCACAGAGCTTTTAGTATTGCATCTTCAGAAATGTGGAATAAACTTCCTGCCTCCGTGAGAGAAGTTCAAACCATCTCCAGGTTCAAGACTTCTCTTAAGACTCATCTCTTTGGGAAATCATATCCAGACACAAAGCACTAACTCCATCCATTACAAAAGCGCCCTTGAGGTGGTGTTACACCACAAAACGGCGCTATATAAATCATCTTATATTATATTACTTATTATACATTATTGATTGTTTTTTAATAATCAAATAAGCAAAAAATGTTGTATTGACGTAACGGGCAATCCCGAGCACATTCTTATTTTGGTCTAACACAAAGGACCATTATGATGCTGACTTCACTAGGTGCTGCCGGTCCTATTGTTCTATACTTTTAAAATTTTACAAGCTCTCGACAATATGGCTAGAATGATAATAACTAAGCTTCAAATTTGGTTTATTGCTGACGTGCAGTGCAGATAAAACAATAGCCTAAGAAGTGGTTTTAAACTTTCTAGACCCTCCCTCCCCCCAAGTGGATTTATTTATAATTAAAATTTTGTAAATGGTTGGGAATATGTTTGCTGCTATTGGTAAGGTTATAAGTTACTTATATTTTATTATTAATATTTTTTTTGTAGAAGAGCGCCGACAATTCCATTTGTATGAATTTGTTGCGACTTTATTATTGTTTTATAACCTTGTAATATTTTTTTTTAAATGAATCTGTGCTCACTCAAAGTGAACACAAATACACTCCTTGACTCTTTCACAGTAAGCTACTTAAAGCTTGTGTCGTGAAAGAGGAAGATGATCGGCACCTGGGATCGAACCACGACGTCCGCACCAAACAGTACGAAAGCCGGCGCTGTAACCGCTAGTCTACCAACCACTTCATTAATAATTATATTCTAATAAAAAAATAGATACCTATGTGGAGAGATTTCAGACTAACACCCCTCCCCCTTCTTTTCCTATTTTTTATTTTTTTAAATAGGGGGAGAGGGGTTAGTCTGAAACACGCGAGTTTAAATAAAAAATAAATAAAAACATGTCCATGCTCCCCCCCTTCCCTCCGGTGTGATATTTCGGGATTTTCAACGCGTTTCCTTCTCTTTCGGCCTCAAGTTAAATGGATGTGCTCTTTTCTAAATTGTGTGCGGGGTATGAAATACATTTTACATTCAAACAATCTTTATACGTACCGAGTTTTAAGGGTTACACTGACTAGAAAATCGACCATTATCATTTATGTATGTTATTTGCAAAGAGAATAATATAATACCTTACGGATAACAATATGGTTATTTGAAGTTAAGGATCCCGGATACCGGTCTCCAGAAAGATCGCAAAAGCACGAGAGTCGCGTTACAAAATGACATAGACCAGTAATTCCCAAACTGTGATCCACGACAAAGGAAACTTTTCCGATTCGGTTTTTTAAATCTGATGTAAAAGATTGGGAGCCTCTGACATAGACAATAGCTTGTTTATTATGAGCAGAGGTGGATTAAGGGAATTGCCAAAGAGGTGATCATTTTCTTAATAAATGGTAATACCTATGTGATTTTTTTTAATCATCGGGGATTTCTACGATGAAAATTATAAAGAGTTGTAATAACAATTAATTATCCATGTCAACTCAGTGGGGAAAAAACTTTCATCTGTTTTCAAAGTGGGGGCCGCGATTTACAATACAATTTCGGGGGGAACGCGAAAAATATATTTTTTATAATTTATATTGTACCTACTAGACATTGTCCCTTAATATTAATATTGAATTCGAATGATTGATTTTAATTACCTTTTTAACCAATATAATTCCGACCAATGCATCTGTTTTAAACGAGGTTTACAGGGGTACATTAAGACAATCGCACCAACTATCCATCAACCGACAGTTTGTCAAACGTCAATTAAAATTAAAAAAATAGAACAATTTATATTTTCAAAAGTACCTATACGTACTAAAAGTACTACTTACTAAGTTTTATTTTCTTATCGTTTTAAAAAGGTAAACTACCAAGGTTCAGTAAGAAAAGAAAAGGTATTTTATATCTTCGAGACCCAATGCAGGAAACATTAATAAGTTTGAGAACTGCTCGGTTAGTTTTATTTCAATGCAATAAAACTTGAATCATAAAATAAATGCTATTATTTAAGAAATACTTAAGATGAACTGGAACGGTGTTCATCACCTGTTGTGAATGTTCATATTTTTATCTTGCGATGAAAAGAATAAGCGGTAAACTTTGCGAGTTTTAAGAATGTCCTAGCTTAATAGAAAGAAAACGATAATCAACGAAACGACAGCTTTAATATTATGAGAGTTTGTCCCGCCGAAGATGCGCCGCCAATCCTGTGGCCTCACGCACAGCTGATGAATCTTGCCGAGATATTACAAAATCTTATATAGTTGGATTTTTACACGCGATATCTACACATCAACGCTCAATTGATTAGTTCAGTGTGGAAGAAAACACGTGACATGAATAGAATCTACGCAAAAAACCAGTTGCAGTCAATTACCTACCTACTTTTTACCCATTTGTAGATAAATACCTACTAGAAAAAAAGCTGGTATACATGCGTATATCAAACTGAAGATCATCAAACAGTGGAAGGATATCAAACTGGAGTGCGTGGAAATAAAATCTTTCAGGTCTCCTCCTGAAACAATTTTGAGACACTAAACACGGCGGTATACAGGACCGAGGTCTGTCTGTAGATCGCTTTCACCCGATACCATGAAAGGAGAAATTCTGTCTTTTCCGCGCGTGATAATACTACCATAACCTCAAACACAGACCCGGGATCGCCTTAAGCCTTACACCCCTTTGATCCTTGGAGAAAGCCGATTAAACGTGGTGCATAATCCAGATTACCATTCTTACAATGAAAATCTATCGACTATTTTTGGCAAAATACAAATCTGGTGCCGTCTGACATATATACCACTTGAATGTTACAGGAATCAGACATGTGCTTTTACTTGTATGATTATTGACAGTGAAATAATCGGTAAAAATCTTGGATTCTCCGGCTTACCTGCGGCCGGGCCCTTGTGGAGACGAGCGACATGGCTGGATAGCGGGACACTTTGTTTCACCAACTAAATTCATCCGACATGTGCTGTGGGATATGACACTGATTAATCGGTGTTTAAAAATCACCATAAACTGCACCAAAAGCCACTAAGAATGAATCCATCAAACAGTTTCACTGCACCAACTTAATAATAAAATTACGTATACTTGACAGGGCAACGTGCGAACTAGACAATACGGCGCACTAAACAGTTCACTTTCAAATTTCAATTAGTTAGTTTCAATCAGTTAGTTTGTGTCTCTTTCTCGCTGTGGTTTATAATCGCGACCAGGCGGTTGTTTCACCTAATTATAATTCATTCATAAGAAGTGGTAGTTGATTTGCTCACGAGTATATAGGGGCCTACCTAGTGGTTATATCTGCTACAACGAGAACTCAGGGAAATAAGAAGAATATTATGAAAAAAAAAATATCGAAAACTTTAGGAATATACTTGATCGACCCTCAATTAGTGATAATCGTAAGCAAGTTAAACTATGTCTTAATTTTGTAAAAATTCATTGCTAATGAACGCATTTGAATCGAGTGCTGATAATCATTAAGTTTAAATTACAAAACCTCAGAATGCCTATAGAGCGCTCACTATTGCGTACACCTATGGGCCCTATGATCTATAGTCGGGGTAATAGTGCTTTCTTATATTTCACAATTATCAAGACCGGGTCAAAATAAATAGCCTTAATTTTAAAGAATTTCAGAATGATGAAGATAAACTATTCATACATAAATCAAAGCCTTCGAAATAACAGTAGAAGACGGTCGTAAGCCCGTAGTGGTTTGTTCCATTTAAAAATCGAACATTAGTAATGAATTGTTAGAGTCATTAGTTGTTATTTTTTCTTTAAGATCTAGTCCTGAAAAGGTCACAAGAATCTAAACATAATTAGAACGTTGTGCACCAACAAAGCCAATAGGCAATAAATATGAGACATTAACAAAAATGGATATAGTCATATCCTGGCGCCAAATACATGACAGCAGTCGCAGTCTTTGAATTTGGTTGCTCTCTTGTTCTCAACAATTTCCAACTTTTATCTCTATTTTTCATTTTATTATTAAATTTCTACTTGTTGCATACATGAGATTTTTCGACATGTTGAACATGTTGAGAATTCTCATGATTAGGAGTTTCGGAGACAAACATTACCACCTAATGGCGAACGTTGTTAACGTAAAGTGATCACACTAAGCCAGCCTTCGAAATAACAGTAGAAGACGGTCGTAAGCCCGTAGTGGTTTGTTCCATTTAAAAATCGAACATTAGTAATGAATTGTTAGAGTCATTAGTTGTTATTTTTTCATAAATCAAAGCATTGAAGCTTTTCTTATTAATAAGAACGTATATTGCCAGATCTACAAGGACATTGAACACTTGGGCAGAAACACTTTATTTGGGTCTCATAACACATCCCTGGCGGACACCCGTGTGGTGCAAACTAAAATAATACAATTTAATTGCTAAGAAGTATGTATGCACTAGCTAGTTACCCGTGGCTTCGCTCACGTGTTACTGTATTTGCTTTCTCTTCCTAAACAATGCAGAATTAATTATATTCGCATCAAAATTAATAATAATAAGAAACATCATCAACATTTCTTTTTTTAAATATATATTCTAAAATTTCCATTAAATTACTATATTTTTATTTATATTTGTCGTTATTAATCTGTATTTAAAAAATATGTGCTTCTTATACAAATAGAATCAGCCCGCGAATTTAAAAATTTCGCTAACTTGACTGACATTGTTCTATGAGAATCCCAAAAAATAACTCGAATAACTTTTATTCCATCAAATGACGTTATTTGAAATCAATTTTTATATTGCTGGATATGAATAAAAAAATATTCAGGTCTCGAAAAGCAATGAAATTAGTGATCTTTAAAACACTTATTTCTATCTGCTTTGGGCATTTTTCAAGCTACAGACGTTTTTTTTAACATTTCAATTTATATCTTTCACGTTGATTTGTTGTTGTTTGTCTGGTCGTAGGTTCGAAATTTAGTTCATAAATATCTTATCCTGAGCAAACACGACATAAAAAGAATAAACGATATCGGTCCAGCCGTTCAGGTCGAAATAAATAACGTTAAACGTGAAAACTGTTAACGTTCCGAACGTTAATGTTTACTAAATTGAAAATGGTTTCCAAACAAAAAAAAATGCGTTTCGTCTTCAATATAATAGCAGCGTCGTAATACTTCCAAAGATTTTGAGGTAACGTTTAACGTTAATTTTGAATAACTGACAGAATTATTTTTTTGACTCGGAATTTGGAACAGCATTGTTTAACACACGTTGAACAACAGTTTTTACGTTATCTCTATGGAAATAACAACAAATTGTTAACGTTGGAGCTGTCGTTAATATTTCGACTTGGCCTCCAGGCGTGATGCGATGACCACGTAAAGTAGGTCTCCATTTTTATAATAACGTAATATTCTCCCTTTTAAGCCCCCCCGCTCACCGCAAGCCAGCCCGGAGGAAACTAAACCGCAGCAAACCCGATCCGCACAAAGCCAAACCCTAGCCCGATTGCCAAAAAGCCAGCCGCACACAAATCAAGCCCGTGGCGGTTCCCCCCAAACCACCCCATAATACGGGAGGCCTTGGACCCACTCAGGAGAATAGGTTAGGCATAAAGAACTCTCCATTGCGCTCGAAGTCGTCCGAGGCTCATTGTGCCTTTTCTAACCGGTTGAGTTTTAAGGAAGTGAGGTGGTCAACCTCAGTATTCTAATGGTATAAGTAATTGGCGTTCGACTATAAACGAATTTTCGACAATGTAGAGTAGGAAGAAAATTAACTGTCCACTGTTTATATTTTTTATTAGATGAAACGGATATCGGCAACTATCCGATATCCGGTCTGTCCGGCGGCGTAAATAATATCCTGCCGGATACCGAATAGTAAAAAGAGACATGTTTGGATAACTCATTGATTTGTTTATTAAAGTATCACTTAAGAAATACACCTTATAATCACAAAATAAATTCTACAACTTAGAAAATTGATTATCAAGCATAAGGTAAATTATGGAGAGTAATTCTATATAATATTTCGTTATATAGACTATTAGACTATATAGAGGAAAACAGCAGCTTTGCTGGTCTTCGTAAGTAAGGGAAGTTTAATAAAACAACGTTTCGTCATATATTCATCCTGGCTGGAGATGCAGATAGTTTCCGCGATTTTTGGAACAATAACGTTCCGGCAACGGAGTCAATCCAATTTGTTTATACCGCCTACGTAAGCATAATTCATGCGTTGTACCCATGGTAATTTACGCACTGGCCGGGCTCTAGTAAGGACTTCTTTAGCATTCTACGAATTTTATAAATTTTTGAAAATAAAAACACCGATATTTTAAGGGGAGCGCTTTTCTTCCTCCCGCAAGGGTTCCGAAGATAAAGAAGATCTTCTCATACCGAGAGGGTCTTCCTCGTGTTCTGCTCCTTCGAAGCAGAGCTGAGGGATCTGGAAATGGTGTGTGAGGAGGTCATAATATCCGGCTAACTGCTATCCCTTTCGTCTCTATTTTTTATACGTTCCAGTGGACAGTTAATTTTTTCGCACTATACAGTGACGAAATGATATGGTCATTGACTTGCCAGTGTTTTCAAAACAATTATTTACGATCTATCCTAAAATAATGTGAGGATTTTGTAGATAATTTTTAAAATTTAATATTTTGCACTTTTACTACATTTGATATAAAATAATTTACCTATTGACTTCATAATACTATTTACCTTTTTTCAACATAATATTATATCAACTTGCTATTCATGGTTTACGCAATAAATTCAAAGCAAGATTACTCACATAGTTTTTTTTTTGCTAGTGTTTTTATGAAATGGCTTCAAATATTTTGACAGATCAGAATCGCTGTACAGGATGCATGGTACGAAAAATATATTGAAGTAGGTAGGTACGTAAAGTGTTTGTCTGAATTCGGAACGGAAAGTGTATTATTTATCTCTTATATAAAAATGGATCGCTAATTTGCGCGGTCATCGTATGGGTAAGAACACGTTGAAAGCCGATTACGATCCGCGCCGACCAGCTCAAAGATTGTTGTCTATGGTTTCCATGCATTTAAATGGGCATCTCGGGAAGCGGGTTCCTGCTTTTTCTGTGGGTTTCCCCATTCAAATGCATAGTAACATTCTTTGCGCCGGTTGGCGCTAGTCAGAATCGGCATTCTACGTGTTTCTTACCCTATGAGAACAGCTGAACTTATATCGCCCATTTTTTTGTCGTGTTTGCTTTTGTCTGAAGGGTCTTATGAAAGAAAAAAGTTGCACGGAATAAAAATAAAACTTCCATATTATTATTAGATTTTTTCTAATTTTGAAATTAAATCAGGCGTTTGACAGGAATCAGTTGTTTGATGAATGATACGATTCACGGAATGCTTATAGTAAATAATATAATGATATGTTTTATAACAGATGCAGCGGTTACAGTAATTAAAAAGGTAATAATGAATTGTATCATTATACTAATTCAAATTCAATAATATAAGGACCACGTCGTCGTCTGTGTTAAATAACTTTAAACTGAAATCAACTTAAAGTTATACATAAAATCTCGAACATATTATTTATATTCCAAGGCGGGACGAAGTTTGACGGGTCGGCTAGTTCAAAACTATATTTTTATTATTATAGATTACGCAATAGTTTCGTCACGTGTATTGGAGAAAGTAGGTTGGGTTGGTTAGGTACCTACCTACGTATATATTCATACACGCTGCACCGGACCAGCTAGCGGTGTATGTATGTTTATTGTATGAAACGATGTCGTCAATAAATTAAATTTTTACAAAAATTGTTAAGAAAAGTTTGAGATGTACTGCCATGATGAATGTATTTTTTATAGAAAAATAAATTATCTAGTTGTAGCGTTTCGGCGTTTTTCGATATTTTTATAAAATTCTGAAATATAGGCACTGAAACTCGTAAATTTGTCGTAAAAAAAATATTTTTCTTTATAAAAAAAGTTTGAGAAATCCTGGAACTTCTTTATTAAATTATATTTTAGATATTGTATTTTTCTATATACATACACAATTTTAGGGTTCTAGATTTTATGGTTTTTGAGATATATGGAAAAATTAAACAAAAATTCAAAAGTTGATAACCCCTGACTGAAAAAAAAAATTCAAAATTCTGAGTATATAAATTTTGTATGCTTAAAGTATTCAATAGTTTCTGAAATTTTAGGATCTGTGCATCAAGCGAATCAAAAGTTATAAAGAGGGGACGGATACACACACATACACGTTGGAAAAGTGCCCCTCACCCCCTACCCTCTAATTAATGATATCTTTTGAAAACGAAATAGTATAATTTGACTCTTTCTGAAGAAATCATTTTTTTGAAATTTCGATAAAACCAGTTTTAAACTTTTTAGGAGGCACTTAAAAATCATCCCTTTTTATATGTGCCCTTTTTCGTCCCTTTTAGTTAAATTTTGGAAAAATTGCCAAATACGCTAACACTCATTTCTATAGAAGAATTCATATGCCAAATCTCAAGTTCGTACCATGTCTAGTTTCCGAGATATTCGCATACTTTGAAAAACATTCAACCCTTATTTTCACCCCCTTAGGGGTGGAATTTCCAAAAATCCTTTCTTAGTGGAAGGTTTTGTATTGAGACCTACCTGATTTCCAAATTTCACTTCTCTACGATTAGCCGTTTGGGCTGTGCGTTGATGAGTCAGTCAGTCAGTCAGTCAATCAGTCAGTCAGTCAGGCACTTTCCTTTATTATTATAGATTACGGTGTAAACTAATGCGACAGGGCAGCGCAGAGGAAATATGCAAGTGATAGAGATTAATATTTATACGACAAACTTTCGGGTCTGTCAGCAAGTTAGGTGAGTGTTGTTTTATCAGTATCAAATATGTACTATTTCGCTTCACCTGCCACGCGTTTCACAGTAATATTTTGTTTTATTTATAAACCTCTTCACTATCTTAATATGCAAATATATTTATTGTCAACCGCGGGTAAATTTACAGAAGTCCGACGCAGCGATGCGGGCTGACCTATTCGCGCGCGTACGCACACTTGACTATTATTTCACTCTTGGCTGGCTGATGGTTCAAACATACACTATACACTTCCACTAAACTACACGGTGCTGTATTTACTGCAATGGCAAGTAGTAGCGCCATATTGTTATTATCTACCTACTTGTGTTATTAAAATATACGATGTACAGGTACAGGTATATAGTGCCGCTGACGTGAGTACTCCTTCGCCCGACTCCACATCGATATGACAATCAAAACGAATGCCCAATTTTTTTAAACAGACCGATGCTGTGTTTCCTCTCTAAGAACAGAAGTTCTGTAGGTTCTGAACGCGACCTCGGATTATTCGATACATTTTGTTTGTGTCCAACCGAACTGAGATTAGAAATGACGAGTAATATGACTCGAAGGAATGTAATTGGTACTACCCTTTCAGCGGCGTTATTCGTCGAGTAAACGGATTCATCAAACATGAAGGGACTCCCTTAGCATCAACGGCACAATTTTGTTTGATAGTAAGTGGGTAGGTACCTACGTATTTATTTAGACTGGTGCACCAGTTGATTGGTGGAATAGCAGTTATTGATAATACAATACGACTATAAACATCATAGTAAGTGTACTTACAAACACCACATGCACGAGGTGATGTTTTACGAGGTGGTTGGTTATTTATTTACGCGTGAACTCTGGTGTTTTTATGCCACGAGCAAGGAATCTCTCAAAGAGTTAGCTAAAAGCGTGATGTTGGTATATGCTGCAAGCTTGCCGGTCATTTCCCTCCACAGACATCTACAGCTTACAAATCTGCAGGATTCTACATTAACGCCAACCGTTGTACTACTACGAAAACCAGAGTACACCATCCAATGATAGTTTGAAATGCCACGCAAGGATAAAATTTCCTTCCGAGTCGAAGAATTTAAAAGCTGATTTACCAATACATAGTTGTCCGGTGGACACCGCGTGCAGCCCGAGAGAATCGTCAGCTGATACTGCACCTGCACAGTGCACATGCATTAACCACATAAGTATTTTAGAAAAAATGTTATGTTTTAATCTCGCGCCGCTATAGAATTTCACACCGTGGAATAATAATAATAAATTCTATTAGGCTCGTATGTGCACACGTATGGGCGTTTAATGATTCCAATTTATTGGCATCGGAAGGTCGGCCGGAGTGCGCCGCTCTACCAGACAGTTGCGTGGACAAGCAGACGCGTGGAATGTCTGCCATGTACTCTGTTACAGATCTTTCCTCGGAGCATCAGCGTCAAATTGAATACAACCCATAATGATTAATCTTTTTACCAACGCTGAAGATGGAAGGAGGAATCAGAAGATTTACACAAGGATGGCAAACACCTGCTTAGGTAATATATGGAAAACCCGCGACAGAATTAAGCTACGCATTTTGTAAAAACTGGATAATTTGACAAAATTTCCAACTTAGTCATTACTAGCGCCAAATCGAAGTTTCATAACCGAACATGTCATTCATATAAAAAATCTGAAAATATGCGGTCGGAATCGCCGTATCTATAATAGCCCTTATAAGATAAAATAATATTGCGAGAGAAACCCATTTGGTCTGCTCGTCCCTTTGATTGAACTAAACGCTGTTTACACAGCCATGATGAGAAATCATTTCCGAACGAATGTTAATGAACAAGCAAAATATTATACGTAATTAAGTTTAGAAATGTGGGCAGGTAGGTAAGCAGGCCAAACAATACGTAAGCTGTTATTTATTGCCACCAATCAATCTGGCATAATATTGGTTTGTTGGCTTTACACTTCACAATACAACATAACGTGTTTGGGTCAAGTTCGTTGGTGCGCGCGACTAGGAGGGGGCAAGGTCCCGCCGGTTGCGCTAGTCTCTGCCGGCCGCCGCTCCTTTCCTCTGCAGAGGCTTTGATGGAATAATCTCACTTTTACTCCAGTCCAGTGAGAGTGAAGTCCTCGCTGAACAGCTGAATGCTTCTGACGGAAACTTCGATCACGCATACTGCCTTATAACATTTTTTTCTACACTAGTTGCATGTATACATGAGATCCAACTGTCGATGGCCTGAGTCGGTATGTTCATTGTATGAAACGATGTCGTCAATAAATTAAATGTTTACAAAAATTGTTAAGAAAAGTTTGAGATGTACTGATATAATGTATACATTTTTTATAGAAAATTAAATTATCTAGTTGATATGTTTCGGCGTTTTTCGATATCTTTTAAAATTCTGAAATATAGGCATTGAAACTCGTAAATTTGTCATAAAAAAAAATATTTTTCTTTTTTAAAAAAAGTTTGAGAAACCCTGGAACTTTTTCATTAAATTCAATTTGAGATATTGTATTTTTCTATATACGTACACATTTTTAGGGTTCTAGCTTTTATAGTTTTCGAGATATATGCAAAAATTAAGTAAAAATTCAAAGATTGATTACCCCTGACTGAAAGAACATTTAAAAATTCTGAGTATACAAGTTTTGTAGGCTTAAAGTATTAAATATTTTCTGAAATTTTAGGATCTGTGCATCAAGCGAATCAAAAGTTATAAGGGGGGGGGACACACACACAGACACACTAAATGTTCTCCGAATTCTGAGTAAATCCATATATGGAACACTAGCTAGTTACCCGTGGCTTCGCTCACGTGTTACTGTATTTGCTTTCTCTTCCTAAACAATGCAGAATTAATTATATTCGCATCAAAATTAATAATAATAAGAAACATCATCAACATTTCTTTTTTTAAATATATATTCTAAAATTTCCATTAAATTACTATATTTTTATTTATATTTGTCGTTATTAATCTGTATTTAAAAAATATGTGCTTCTTATACAAATAGAATCAGCCCGCGAACTTAAAAATTTCGCTAACTTGACTGACATTGTTCTATGAGAATCCCAAAAAATAACTCGAATAACTTTTATTCCATCAAATGACGTTATTTGAAATCAATTTTTATATTGCTGGATATGAATAAAAAAATATTCAGGTCTCGAAAAGCAATGAAATTAGTGATCTTTAAAACACTTATTTCTATCTGCTTTGGGCATTTTTCAAGCAACAGACGTTTTTTTTAACATTTCAATTTATATCTTTCACGTTGATTTGTTGTTGTTTGTCTGGTCGTAGGTTCGAAATTTAGTTCATAAATATCTTATCCTGAGCAAACACGGCATAAAAAGAATAAACGATATCGGTCCAGCCGTTCAGGTCGAAATAAATAACGTTAAACGTGAAAACTGTTAACGTTCCGAACGTTAACGTTTACCAAATTGAAAATGGTTTCCAAACAAAAAAAAATGCGTTTCGTCTTCAATATAATAGCAGCGTCGTAATACTTCCAAAGATTTTGAGGTAACGTTTAACGTTAATTTTGAATAACTGACAGAATTATTTTTTTGACTCGGAATTTGGAACAGCATTGTTTAACGCACGTTGAACAACAGTTTTTACGTTATCTCTATGGAAATAACAACAAATTGTTAACGTTGGAGCTGTCGTTAATATTTCGACTTGGCCTCCAGGCGTGATGCGATGACCACGTAAAGTAGGTCTCCATTTTTATAATAACGTAATATTCTCCCTTTTAAGCCCCCCCGCTCACCGCAAGCCAGCCCGGAGGAAACTAAACCGCAGCAAACCCGATCCGCACAAAGCCAAACCCTAGCCCGATTGCCAAAAAGCCAGCCGCACACAAATCAAGCCCGTGGCGGTTCCCCCCAAACCACCCCATAATACGGGAGGCCTTGGACCCACTCAGGAGAATAGGTTAGGCATAAAGAACTCTCCATTGCGCTCGAAGTCGTCCGAGGCTCATTGTGCCTTTTCTAACCGGTTGAGTTTTAAGGAAGTGAGGTGGTCAACCTCAGTATTCTAATGGTATAAGTAATTGGCGTTCGACTATAAACGAATTTTCGACAATGTAGAGTAGGAAGAAAATTAACTGTCCACTGTTTATATTTTTTATTAGATGAAACGGATATCGGCAACTATCCGATATCCGGTCTGTCCGGCGGCGTAAATAATATCCTGCCGGATACCGAATAGTAAAAAGAGACATGTTTGGATAACTCATTGATTTGTTTATTAAAGTATCACTTAAGAAATACACCTTATAATCACAAAATAAATTCTACAACTTAGAAAATTGATTATCAAGCATAAGGTAAATTATGGAGAGTAATTCTATATAATATTTCGTTATATAGACTATTAGACTATATAGAGGAAAACAGCAGCTTTGCTGGTCTTCGTAAGTAAGGGAAGTTTAATAAAACAACGTTTCGTCATATATCATCCTGGCTGAAGATGCAGATAGTTTCCGCGATTTTTGGAACAATAACGTTCCGGCAACGGAGTCAGTCCAATTTGTTTATACCGCCTACGTAAGCATAATTCATGCGTTGTTCCCATGGTAATTTACGCACTGGCCGGGCTCTAGTAAGGACTTCTTTAGCATTCTACGAATTTTATAAATTTTTGAAAATAAAAACACCGATATTTTAAGGGGAGCGCTTTTCTTCCTCCCGCAAGGGTTCCGAAGATAAAGAAGATCTTCTCATACCGAGAGGGTCTTCCTCGTGTTCTGCTCCTTCGAAGCAGAGCTGAGGGATCTGGAAATGGTGTGTGAGGAGGTCATAATATCCGGCTAACTGCTATCCCTTTCGTCTCTATTTTTTATACGTTCCAGTGGACAGTTAATTTTTTCGCACTATACAGTGACGAAATGATATGGTCATTGACTTGCCAGTGTTTTCAAAACAATTATTTACGATCTATCCTAAAATGATGTGAGAATTTTGTAGATAATTTTAAAATTTAATATTTTGCACTTTTACTACATTTGATATAAAATAATTTACCTATTGACTTCATAATACTATTTACCTTTTTTCAACATAATATTATATCAACTTGCTATTCATGGTTTACGCAATAAATTCAAAGCAAGATTACTCACATAGTTTTTTTTTTGCTAGTGTTTTTATGAAATGGCTTCAAATATTTTGACAGATCAAGACATAAAGAATTGCAATACAATCCAGATTCTTTTCGTGAACTTACCGTAAATTATTTTAGTAGAGATAATAAATTACTAAAATAGGTAGGTACCTACATAATGATTTTAATGTCGATCGTAAAAAAAACAATTCAGAATCGCTGTACAGGATGCATGGTACGAAAAATATATTGAAGTAGGTAGGTACGTAAAGTGTTTGTCTGAATTCACGGAAAGTGTATTATTTATCTCTTATATAAAAATGGAACGCTAATTTGCGCGGTCATCGTATGGGTAAGAACACGTTGAAAGCCGATTACGATCCGCGCCGACCAGCTCAAAGATTGTTGTCTATGGTTTCCATGCATTTAAATGGGCATCTCGGGAAGCGGGTTCCTGCTTTTTCTGTGGGTTTCCCCATTCAAATGCATAGTAACATTCTTTGCGCCGGTTGGCGCTAGTCAGAATCGGCATTCTACGTGTTTCTTACCCTATGAGAACAGCTGAACTTATATCGCCCATTTTTTTGTCGTGTTTGCTTTTGTCTGAAGGGTCTTATGAAAGAAAAAAGTTGCACGGAATAAAAATAAAACTTCCATATTATTATTAGATTTTTTCTAATTTTGAAATTAAATCAGGCGTTTGACAGGAATCAGTTGTTTGATGAATGATACGATTCACGGAATGCTTATAGTAAATAATATAATGATATGTTTTATAACAGATGCAGCGGTTACAGTAGTTAAAAAGGTAATAATGAATTGTATCATTATACTAATTCAAATTCAATAATATAAGGACCACGTCGTCGTCTGTGTTAAATAACTTTAAACTGAAATCAACTTAAAGTTATACATAAAATCTCGAACATATTATTTATATTACAAGGCGGGACGAAGTTTGACGGGTCGGCTAGTTCAAAACTATATTATTATTATTATAGATTACGCAATAGTTTCGTCACGTGTATTGGAGAAAGTAGGTTGGGTTGGGTATACCTACCTACGTATATATTCATACACGCTGCACCGGACCAGCTCGCGGTGTATGTATGTTTATTGTATGAAACGATGTCGTCAATAAATTAAATTTTTACAAAAATTGTTAAGAAAAGTTTGAGATGTACTGCTATGATGTATGTATTTTTTATAGAAAAATAAATTATCTAGTTGTAGCGTTTCGGCGTTTTTCGATATTTTTATAAAATTCTGAAATATAGGCACTGAAACTCGTAAATTTGTCATAAAAAAAATATTTTTCTTTATAAAAAAAGTTTGAGAAATCCTGGAACTTCTTCATTAAATTATATTTTAAATTTTGTATTTTTCTATATACATACACAATTTTAGGGTTCTAGATTTTATGGTTTTCGAGATATATGGAAAAATTAAATAAAAATTCAAAGGTTGATAACCCCTGACTGAAAAAAAAAATTCAAAATTCTGAGTATACAAATTTTGTATGCTTAAAGTATTCAATAGTTTCTGAAATTTTAGGATCTGTGCATCAAGCAAATCAAAAGTTATAAAGAGGGTACGGATACACACACATACACGTTGGAAAAGTGCCCCTCACCCCCTACCCTCTAATTAATGATATCTTTTGAAAACGAAATAGTATAATTTGACTCTTTCTGAAGAAATCATTTTTTTGAAATTTCGATAAAACCAGTTTTAAACTTTTTAGGAGGCACTTAAAAATCATCCCTTTTTATATGTGCCCCTTTTCGTCCCTTTTAGTTAAATTTTGGAAAAATTGCCAAATACGCTAACACTCATTTCTATAGAAGAATTCATATGCCAAATCTCAAGTTCGTACCATGTCTAGTTTCCGAGATATTCGCATACTTTGAAAAACATTCAACCCTTATTTTCACCCCCTTAGGGGTGGAATTTCCAAAAATCCTTTCTTAGTGGAAGGTTTTGTATTGAGACCTAACTGATTTCCAAATTTCACTTCTCTACGATTAGCCGTTTCGGCTGTGCGTTGATGAGTCAGTCAGTCAGTCAGTCAATCAGTCAGTCAGTCAGGCACTTTCCTTTATTATTATAGATTGCTGCGAAGTCTCTAAGTTGGTGTTTTTTGTCGTCAAAGTTTGAAAAACCGTTTAAAATGTAGATCTGGCCATACAAATCTCACGTATCTCGGCTTGATACTGCCGATCTGTCTCGAGAAATAATTTCTCTTCAACAAATCGACAGTTGGATTAAAGGCGTCAGTATTGCAAGAGGCTTTTTTTTTGCCTCTGATACACGTCAATCAAATCTAGGTAAAAAATAAAAAAAATTGAAGTGATTTGTACCCTAGCGATTACGACGTCGACTTTGGTACTATTCAGTACTATCGTGGGCTCGATCCCAGGTGCCGACCATCTTCCTCTTTCACGACACAAGCTTTAAGTAGCTTGCTGTGAAAGAGTGTATTTGTATTCACTTTGAATGAGCCCAGATTCATTTTTATTATTATTTTTATGCCTGTCAAAAAAGCATGACTTTGCAAAAAAATACACCTGACGAATTGAATTCCTAGCTACGGCCCTGCCCCCAGGGGTCTACAAGGAACTGCAAGGACATCATTAGAGGCATTGATGTAAAAAAGAAATCCGCAATTCCACTTACAAATGAGTGATTTATGTGTTGAAATATTGAAAATTAAAATCTTGTTTTAGTAATCAAAGTGTTGTTTGAGGGGGGGGGGGGGGGGTACCAAAAAAGTTCGAGATCCTTTAAGTTAAGACAATAATTAGGTCACTTAAAGTCAGCAACAGTCAAACTAAAACGTAGGCACTCCATTGGCAGTCCCATAAAGTAAATTAGATAGAAAACAGATTGGTGACTAAAAAAATTCTACTGCTTTTCTTAACCCATTAAAGCCGAGTGTGACGTTAAAGTCACAGCTGTAATAGGTATTCTAACAGTCTCCCCCCACTCCAACTGTTTATTTATGAGTAACCAAAATCACGTTTTTTAATGCCAAAACAATGCATATTAGTATGCATATGTAATCATCCAGGATAGTGGCGTGTTTTGATAGATATGGTGTCTCAAAAAATGTTACCAAACGAGTGTCGTCCATCCAATGATTTATGTTATATATTTTTTCAATCAACTGTTTTATCACTACTTTTATTTCCGAAATTTACTCAACATACAATAGAGTAATTACAAAAAGAAACAATTTTCAGTGAATACGAATACTTTTTTAGTTATTCGTCTTAAAAGTCGCTGTGACGTATATGTCACACTCGGCTTTAACGGTATCATTATATTCTATGCATATAGCTAGACTTCCATACAAATATTTGTTTCATATTTTTGATATATGTATGTCTTCAAATTCAAATTTATATTCGATTTAAATAAGAAGTATAGTTATTGTTTGGATTTTTAACAATAATTTACGACTAAAATATAGAATTTACACTCAAAGAAGCGTTTCATGTTACAGCAAACAATTCTAAAAGTGATATTGAAGGTGAAGTTACCGTTATATTCTTGGTTCTTCTGGATTTTTTAATATTTTGACTGATGTGAATTGCGTTGTTGAAGACAAATGCGGTAAATTATCCTCAGAAATCGAAATAACTTATATACCGGATTTGCGATCCACAATAAATCGTGAAGTAGACATGAATTGGAAATAATTTTGCCTAATTTCACATTCCTACATATTTTTATTAGATTTAAAATTATTCATTCTAATTCATCTAATACATGGATAAACCCATCGCAAAGCTGGAGAAATGCTGGTTGATAGGGGCTATATAGGAAGGTTGTAAGACAATTTTTTTTAAATATTACGTTGTAATTTTTGTCAAATATTTGATAATTATAACAAAAAATAATAAATATCCTTTATTTTTATAGTTTTGCTTGCTTCTCGCGTATTAAAAATAAGTTAAAATTAATTTTATACCTTCTAGCCAAGTACGAGAAGTACTGTGGTAAGAGAATTAAAATATACCGTTAAGTCCGAGTGTGACGTATACGTCACACCACCCCCATAACCCCCCATTACCCCGAGAATTTTTTGAGTATTTTTTATGGCATAGTTAGACATACTAGAATAAGAAAATATGAAAATATTTATAAATAATCGTTATAAATAGTTTTCGGACTTGATGGGTTAATCGTTAGTTCATAGATATTTTTGTTGTGTAAACACAGGTGGTCCTATGAGACTTCTATGTAGAACATGATAGGATGTTAAAATAATAATTAATGGACTATTTTACAAGGTGTATGGCAAGTGGCATATACATCCTCTAAAAACACATCCATAACTTTACGCTAGACATGTTGAAAATTTTGTAATAACTATTTCAGCATTCAAAAAATAATCTATCAAAGCACATATTATTACAAATTAATTCATTCACAGAAAATTTAATTTTATAGATACGATTGTTAAAAGTCCAAGGGGGTTATTCGATGAAATTGAATTTTTGTACATTTTGAATCAATTTTATTTTATTCAACATAAAGTTTGTAGTGTGGGAAGACCAAGGCTGAGGTGGAGGAGGATCTCAGGTGGTGAAAGAGAAGATTTAAGAACGCAATTTTGTGTGAAAGTGAATGTAGAGAACTTGGACGTATGTCTATTTGGGTAATTTATTTAGAAGAGATGCAAGGTGTGAAAAAGAGATTTAAAGAAGGAAATTGGTTGGGAGAAGGGTTGGCGGTGCATTAAGACCTCTAAGAAGATATTTCTGAAATCGACAGTTGATGCCCAATGCAATCCTGATGCTATCTATGATTTATGGGAGTGAAACTTGGACATGGAAGATAAATTTGGAAGTTGGAATAAATTCTGTGGAACTGAGATCACTGCGTAGGATATGCGGAAAGAGACTTATTGATAAGGTGAGGAATGATAATACTAGAAAGGAATGTGGACTGGATGTTAGTGTAGTGACTAGAATGAAAGTGAATAAAGAAAGAAGGTTTGGGCATGTGAGAATGACTAAAAGGATATATAAATCTGAAAGAATTTGTGCACGCAGACGAGGCCGACCTCGAATGACATAGACCGACCATATCGGTGCCGTCTTACG
Organism: Mystacides longicornis; assembly: GCA_963576905.1. Taxonomy (NCBI): domain Eukaryota; kingdom Metazoa; phylum Arthropoda; class Insecta; order Trichoptera; family Leptoceridae; genus Mystacides; species Mystacides longicornis. Next base: position 29,871,211 of record OY756422.1, on the reverse strand, counting down.
TGAGGGCCAAGTCAGGGGCAAGAGGAATATAAGAGCATGTATGCGGAATGTTATGCATTTGGAGGAAGCGAATGAGTTTGGATTGTAAAGAATGGAAGTCCATACTCTCTGCCTACCCCCTTCGAGAATCAGCGTGATGGGCAAAAAAGTATTGACACCTCAATGCGTATTTTGAATCGGTACGGAGATGTTCCTTATCGTACTTTGATTAATCAATCAATATTATTTTAACTGAGCAAAAAAACTATTAAAATATCGAATATAATGACATACCTAATTTCTTTTTTTTTACATATTAACATCAAATCAATCAAAATTAAAACTACCTTTGAACTCCACTCAGGAGCAAAGTGAGGCTTAAGAGCTCTCCATTGAACTCGATCTTGCTCAATGATGACCTCTTCCCACATCATATTAGCATAGGTTATAAGTTTTTGATGTAAAAATAAACTCAGACCCAATGAATGCTTCGTGGTATGCAGGTTTTGCTAATGCCACTGTCATTCGTGCTAAATAACTAAAAAACGAATTTGAGCTCTGTTGCATAAAACCTAGAGTACCCATATTATTTATTTCGATACGAAGTTCGACAGGTCAGCTAGTAGTGTTATATTTCTTGATCAAGATGAATTTGTTTGAGAAAAAGGAAATTTGGTGTCCATGATGACAATTTCGACATGGGGAAATTATTCGTTTGAAATCACTTGCAGCTATATTCACTTCGATCGATTCCTAATGAATAGCGCTTGTATTGGTTGAAATCACATGGAATTGCCCGTGAAATTCAAAATTTTAGTTAATGCTAAATTTTAGCGGATCTGATAGGAAATTGGGGTACAGGCCAGCCTTCGAAAAAGCGGTAGAAGTTAGTCATACACCCAAAGTGGTTCAAATTTGAAAAAAATACTTCTTAAATTCGAACAATAATTAATTGATTCAACGACTGCATCAAATAGTTAATTAATTATATACAGAGTATAATGATTAGGGATGTGCCTATATGCGTATATACATTATCATCTAGAACAGATCATAACAATGTCTGAATCTATTACACAATAGGAATTTAATGGCTGATCAATAAACAATGAAAATGTCACAATGTGGTCATGGATGAAACGGAAATTGAAACATCAATCAAACGGCGACGTATACCTCCGAGAGAATGGACATGTGATGAGCCACTCCTAGTCATCCCGTTCAGAGAGTTAATTGCGCGCATAGCTATCAAACAGTGGTGTCCGTCCAGCTCGCATTACTACAGTTCAAGGGAACGTAACAAAATAATAAAGCGTATGAATAAATTATCGGGATGTTACTAAATAAATTGTAATTACCATAACAAAAATATTATTAAATATGCAAATTTAATAAGTATAAGAATTTAAATACAAAAACAACCAACTGACATCCATAAAAGTCAAATCAATAGGAATATATTTGTCTTTGTTGGCAGTTAGCCTATCTATTTGAGTAATAACAATACAAATAAAGAAATAAATTACACTAAACAATGCCACTTATCATATCTTCTACAAACAGAAAAACAAATTTGATACTTGCGTACACATAATTAAGCCGAGAATGGAAAACCGCATACAAGTAGCGCTGACAAAAACAATGCTGAGTTAAGAAAACCGGACACAACAGTTCTTATAAAGTAAATGCAAACATTACATTTTAATACTTAATATCATGTGAAAAAATTCCGATCCATACAATCATCTTCTATTGCTGTTACAAAGGCTGTGTTCGTGAGATCACTTTATGTTAACAACATCGCCATTAAGTGGTGAAATTTAAAATATCTGACCCATCATGAGAGTCTTTGATACAGAAAATTACCACCTCTAAATGAGACATTTTTTGGAAATTGTGAAAATTCTTGATGAGTCACTTCTAGGTCGCATCAGGATTACAAGAGTCCTTAGCAAATTTATCCTTAATTTAAATCATTAATATAGATGTTCGAATCTGTGAATGACATTTCATACATCTTTCCTAGCATTCGTTTCAATGATAAAAATTGCCAGGTTGACAGTTTTAAAACGACTGCTTTAACAATTGTAATTGATTGGCAAATGAGAACACTCGACAATAGCATAGCCGTATTGTATCATTTCAATTCATGTAAAATGGCACATTTCAAATCTAGACGGACACATTTTCTACTCTCGCAATAAATCTGTCTGCGTAGTCAAACATGAAAATGAAATTCCAAACGAGAGATTAAAATGATATGAACAAATCTGATTCTAGTTGACGTGAACTTAACATGGCATACATTAAATTATCGGCAGTACAGTAGTTCAGTAAGTGTATTTCATGGTATACTGGGGGTCACAGGTTCAAAGTCTTTGCCTGACTCATGGTTTGCTTAGTGTGAAAGATACGGAATGGTGTCTGTTGGTTCTGTAATTCATTTTGAAAAATTTCCCAGAAACTCACGTTTTTACGAATTGGACATAATTATTATTCCGATAAAAAAATATAAATTTGAAAATAATATATTATTTAGACTAGATTTAATAACATTGTTGTATTATCTCATTGGTAGAGTTTGAAAATTTAATATGGACCAATTTAAATGTACAGCTACAATCTCCGTTTATTAATTTTTTCATCCTTATATTATGTAACACAATATGTAAATAGGTATTATTAAACAATCATACAGAAAAAAATCTAACACTTAACATGTATAGGACATGCTATCACATACAATATTTCAGCAGATGTAAATTGATGGTGTGGTAATAATGTATATTCCTGAAATTTAGAATCTAAAGGAAATCGCAGGGACATTCTACGAGTATTGTGCCCAATGCCCGCCTCAACAATCAATTGGAATGAGGCCTCTTTGGCAAAGATTTTTTTCTTTGATGGATACCCAAATATGATCATAAAACCCTAAGATTTCAGTTATTTTGAGAAACTTATTTAACAGTGATGTGCAATGTGAAATCTGTGTGTAAGACAAAGATTACATAGAGTGATTGCACTCAAAATACGACTCGTAATGTAAATTTTAGTGAAAGCAAATGCAAATTTTAATAAAACTAAGTCTTTAATATTTTCATTCTGAAATATTTCCACTCGACTCTAATTTTGCTTGCTTAAAATTTACACACAACTTATATTTTGTATGCAACAATGATAGGCTGTTTGAGGTTAGAAATGATTCACTCGAGACAGAGCGAACAATTCAACACTCAAATCCCCAAGTCAAAGCGAACATCATTAAACATTTAACCCAGCTAAGACTGAACCCACATAGGTATCCTACATATACAGGGCAGAGTGTAGTTTGTTGATGACAAAATAGAATAAAATTTTGTATATTTTATAAAAAAAAATCTACATAAGGCATTCATTAGGGTGCCAAGTTGACATAATTCTACGAGTTAGATCTGTCCATTATTTTTTAATTCATTGTGAATAAAGCGGTATTTTTTTTTGAAACTATAAAAAAAAAAACCAACAATAATTCAAGTATAAAAATATAATTGGTAGATTGCAATGAAAAATACTAGATAGCTCTATTCAACTAAGCTGAAGTGTTTCATTCCATATCTAGTGGTGGATTTTGACTTGTTATTGAATAGCTGCTCTGGGACCACATCACCTTACTTCCTCACAGAAGCAGTACATATTTATACACCGCACATTATTATACTTAGGCCCGACGCATCAATCAGTGGATGGATAAATAATTTATAAATTATTTACCTTACATAAAAGCCTTTCTTTGAGATATTTGCCACATAAATGTGTAGATATCGCTCATGTTTAGAACATACAACGCCATTTTTAAAAAGAGGTTCTTACTGTTATTTTATCTATTTACTAGGCCTGCTGTCGGTGAGATCGCTGTCACTGCGTCCCATAATGGAACTATTGTGACTGGCCCTGCATCTAGAATAAATTCCTACTGTTGGATAACAATTTATCTCTAGGATGGCTGTCAAAATAGCCTTCACTAACGTTTAGAAACACACAAACGAATTGAAAAAAAAAATCTAAAATGTTGTTATATTTTCATAACTTTTTGTTAAATCATTAAAAAATTTCAAGTTTTAGAAATTATATTATAATTTATATAATCAATAATAAAGTGAAATAAATAAAAATAATATTAGTAACTAACCTAATTATCTGACCCTAGCAGTCTTCATAGACGTTAAGCTGGGAGCAAGCCAGCCAGGGAGAGAGAGAGAGAGATACGCATTCAACCTTACTAGTCAAAACAAGACGTCATCTGACATAAAATCTGGCGTGTAAAAGCTAATCCTTAGAAATTTCCATAGAAATCAAGAGATTTTAGTATGGCAACACTGTAATCTTCTTGGTATCATTTATTGGATAGTTTTCAATAGATGCGGCCATCAGATTCTTTCCATCACTTTATCCACTGCATAACATTATCTTATAGATGGCTACCAAGAACATTTATCTACAAATTGATGCATTGGGCCTTAATAACAAGTTATTTATTTTACAACACGCATTACATATCGGAAAAAAATGTCTCTGTCATGTATAAATATGAATTGTTTCATGTTAAGAAGGAACAAGTTAATTCTATGAATTTCTAAATCTATTTTCAAGAGAAGTATTACTCATGGAGAGAAAGGAAGTGTCCACATTCCATACTGGTAACACAAGCTAGTATATATAGTACAGGGTATCTAATTTGGTGACCATAAGAGATTTTGTACAATGTCTAAATATGTAGGTACCTACTAGAATTGCTAAAACACCCACACACAAGTACACACAATTTACTTGGTCATGTCCGTACCTCATCTCTTGTCTGTTCGTCCGAATCTCCGGAAAGACCCTGACTCTTCAGGATGGAATAAATCTTGACATAAGGTGCCTTCAGCAGCTAATTATATCGCCAATTAAACAAGATTTATATCAACGCATTTTTCATTCATATTAATTATGCCAGTTTATATTGTGGTTCTCTAATGAATGACTGAAGATGCCAATGTATTATAATGGTCGTTGAATGAAGAATGGAAAATCATTTTATGGTTCTTCAATGAACGATGTTTGAGTTGTTAGCGAGTTCACAACAGTGATTACCAAAGATGCCAATGAATAATATTCGCCAAATGAAGGATGGTGATTTTGCTAACGAATGCAGGTGCCGACATGTAGGTATGTAATGGTCCTTGAATGAATAATGGAAGTGTCATTTGCGAGTCCAGAATAGTGACAGCTGAAGATGCCAATGAATAATTTTCCTCGAATGAACAATTCTAGTGTAGCTAACAAGATGTAGATGTAGCTAACAAGTGTAGCTCAATTAAGACATGATAAAATACCAGTCAAACATCCACATACATACTTATGGTTGAATTTTATTAAAGTGAAATGGTTCAACGATGATGGATAAACTCAATAACATAAATAACAATGTAATACGATATAAAATTGAACTTATACAAAGTATGAAAATTATTTAAATTGAAAGAACATTCTGTTTTTTGCGTTTGCCACACCTCCGAGTCTTCGAAATTTGAATGAGCAATATATTCTGTATTAGTACATGCTATTCCTAGCATCAACAACAGTCATTTATACTAACCTGGAGTAAATTTATGTATTCATAAAAAAATATTTAATATAAATTAAGTTGGTGTAAATGTTGTTAAAGCTAGAGATACCATACATAGCATCAAACTAAGTACAATGTAATTTACTTTGATTCCATATTTGATCAGTTTAATTGTGAAGATGACAGACTAATGAGAATGAAAATGATTATGAGAAAAAGTAAACCTACTAAATTTATTCTGTGTTTTTAGACTAAGAATGTATTACATAAAAATAAGAATCATCGACATACACATTGAAAATGAGTTAAATGGTATTTTATTGAATTTTTTAATTCCATTTCATTTCTTTCACTGTATGTCGATGAACTTAGTTTATCAATAGACATAAAATAAAATGAAAAATGTACACTCACCTCCCAAGATTCCCTGGTAAGATCTCCCATATCACCTTGACTATCCGATCTTTCACCCTGGAATTATCAAAGAATGACAAATGAGGTTAATCATAAAACTGTGAAATGACATAAATATAGTATGTCAACCATGATTATTTGGTCAAGATAATAATAATTGTCACGCATACCTTTTCACCCGGAGTACTAGCATCATCATCCCATAATTCGGTATCGCTGTCAACCAGTACAAAGCCTCGCTGCGTCACGTCAACCAGCTCCCCATAAAGATCAGGCACCCAATTATTTAAAAATTTGTAAAGATCGTCAACTCTGCAATGAAGAAAAAAAAAACAGAATGATTACGATATATGCATAACTACCATTCCCGACAGACGTTGTCCTGTAGTCCTTACTATGAATGTTCATTTCGAATTTGTAATTTATACAAAAATACATTTAAAATATGTTTGAATGAAGAAATTCTATCAAAAATCTGCGTACCATCGTTTTGAAACTCAATGGTTGTCAAGTAGGTAAATAAAAATGGTGATGTTATGGAATTTTTTACAGGTGGCCTTGTTTTCAGTAAATCCCTTCCATACTAACTTTAATATTATATTTTATATCATTTCTCTATCCCTTTTTGATGTTTTATTAGTTATTCTGTTATCCGGAGCGGAGAAGAATCTAATAAACCAAGCATCATAAAAATCTGTTCAGCTGATCTCGAGTTATAAGTTTTGCACTAACCCGACTTTCTTTTATATTATAGATAATGAACTTAAGTGATTTTTTTTAACAAAGTCAAAGAAAAATTATAACCAGCAGCACTCAATATTGAACACATTTCAATGAAGATGTAGTGTTTGAGTTTTTGAATGTCGAAATGTTTCTTGTCTGTTTTTTAAACAAGTAGGTATGTGGTTGAAAGGGTCATCGAAATTTTAAGAGGCAACAAGTTCAAGTATATACCTCATGGCATTGGGAACGTGTCTAGAGTTTGTGAGGGCTCAGATAATGAAGAGCCTTAGAAGCCAATTCAGAAATTCTCCATTGTGGCGTTGAAATTTTTGAATGGGCATTTTTCGACTATATGGCAAATGTGTGCCATAGGATCAAATAAAGTCAAAAATACAATGAGTTTCGTTGTGAAATATTGTATGTAACGTTAATTATTTAGATTTACCTATTTCTTGGAACACTAAACCAGTATTCGGGACGCATTCTTTTTCTTCCATAACTCATCAGCGGAGTGGACCGAGGGACTGCTCTATTCATGGGGCGCCCCATGCGTAATCTCAAGTAAAGAGGGGGGTCGTCGCATGATCGGGCGGGTCGTGGAATTAATTCTGAAAAAGAAAAATATTAAGAATTTATAAGGTTTTTTTCTATAAAAGACAAAAACAATGCATTATTTTCCAATCGTATGTAGGCACAATATTTAGCGAGGACGCCTGTTATTATTGTCATAGGAGCCATCAACTTACAGGCGACAACTATGAGCAGTTGGATTGGTACAGTCCTATTTAAAAAAAATACCAATTATTATATGTGACTAGCTTTCCCGACAGACGTTGTCCTGTAGTCCTGACTATGAAAATTGGTTTTCCAATTTGTAATTTATACAAAATTATGTTTGAATGTTAAAAAATTGTTTCTGAAAGCTCGAAAGAAATTCTATCAAAAATCTGTGTACGAATGTTTTGAAACTCAATGGTTGTCAAATAAATAAAAATTGTGTTGTTGTGGAATTTTTCACAGATGGCGCTGTTGTCAGTAAATCCGTTCCATACTAACTTTAATATTATATTATTTGCTATCTATTTTTTGAATTTTTAATAGTTTTCTGTTATCCGGAGCGAGAAGAATCCAACAAACCAAGCATCATTAGAATCAGTTTAGCCGATCTCGAGTTATAAGTGTTCGCACTAACCCGACTTTCTTTTATTTATTTATTTATTAAAACATAAAGGGCGTAAACGCCTTTTGAACTCTAAACAAATTATAATGGACAGCAGTACAACAAATAATAAGATTCACAAAATATACATAAGCTCAGTGTTCTTAAACTAGGTAACAGTCAATTTGTTAATAATAATTATTATAAAGTAAAAATTCCACACAGGATAGAAATTCTATGGTAATATCTCAAACATATTCAGTTCAATTCATTCAAAGTAATCTCAAAACAATAAAAAGTCAAAAATGATTAAAAAAACCGAGAAAATTGGATAAAAAATAACTAAGTACGATAATTTAAAGTCAAAACAAATAACGAAAAAGCAATAGTTAAATCATTAAATCAAATAAAAGAATAATAATAAAAAATAATAGAAATACAGCAACCGTAACAATGCTCTCAAGTATTTTCAGAAAGAATGACATCTAAAAACACACACACACAAAGTAAGCAAAAGAAAAATAATAATAGCTGTAACAAATAAGCAATGGGAAGCGGTATTTCGCGGAAGAGAAATAAATGAACATCTAGTCACATTTTAGTTCCCAACGAGCTCAGATAATGTAAAGAAAAAGTGAAGGCACATCTCAGGCAGACGCAAAATATACTTAGTTATATCGCTGTTAAATATAAGAATTTTAGAAATTTAATTTCGATTGGGGTTGGATGACTGAATTCCGGGATTCGTGAGGAGTTCGAAAATCGAGACCTTGTATTGGTGCAAGGACATGAAAAATATATCGGTGTGAGCATCAGCATATTCATTACCCAGGCGTAGTATACGTGGGATTACAGTATTACGAAGGTAGTTAGTGCTTATATTGCCACATTTAAACAATTCCGAGGATCGCGTGTTTCGTTGTCTGATTCTAAAATTGATTTTATTTAAAAGATCAGGGGAATCAAAGCAGCTATTCACAATCTTGTACAACAAAACCAGGTCGTTAACGATTCGTCTGTCTTTCAGCCTTAGTAGTGATGTTCTTCTTCTTCTTCTTTCTTTCAACGCGGCAATCCACTCTCGAGAGAGTGATCTATGTAGTAGTGATGTTGATGAATACAAAAAATCGTAATTTAATTGAGCCATCGGGATACCCAATTTATAGTTAATGAAGCGCAGAAACTTCTTCTGCACACGTTCGATGCTCTCTATGTGAGTGGCATAATTCGGTGACCATATGGGCGAGCCATATTCGAGCACACTTCGGACGAGAGAGCTGTACAGCAAAATTATACTTTTCAAGTTGTTGAAACAGCTTACGGTTCGTAGCACGAATCCCTGTTCGCATGGCTCTACTAGTTATCTCCGCAATGTGTGGCACAAACGATATCTGCTCGTCAAAAATCACACCCAGATCACGAATGCTTGTCACATTTTCGAGGCCTGTTCCGCTCATATTGTAGTCGAATTCGATTATATTTCTCATTCTGCCGAAACGAATGAATTGGCATTTCTATTTCTTAATATTATAGATAATATCATACTTACTATCAAAGGAAGCAAACAATTCTGGCATATCATCTACTGAAACCATACTCCTGTAATCCAAACGCGGTGGAGGAATTTGTGATTTCTTTTGAGCGTCTGACTTGCCAAATCCACCATATGAGCTGCGTCTAAATGTTAACAACAAAATTACAAAACTTAAAACATAATTCCAACAAGTTTATTTACTGAGAAGAATACTAACATAATAACTATACAAAATAACAAGAAAAAGATAATGTTTTACAAGTTTTTGATATTGATAAAGGGAACATTAAATTCAGACACAGATAGTAAGAGCCAATGACAACAACTAACACAACACAGACAGAGAGAAGTGCCTAAGCAGACAAATAAATGATCAATGAATGAGATCGTGCTTCATGAACAAATAAACAATGAATTGAGAAATGTGTGTGAATATAGAAAAAGCAACAGGCAATATTGGGTGCACATAGAGAAGAGCGATGGCAATCAAGACCTCATGGAATTATTATGCCCAAAGTAAACGAAGTGATGAAGAAATCCAGGTAGAAAAAATATACTCTTTTTGGCTTCTCCAACATTAGCTATAAAGCCTTCATTCTTGCCATCAGGAACAGCAAGTGCTGAATTTACATATAAGCTACATGTGCTATATAGCATTTTTTAGGTGGCCCTGAAAAATCATAGTCCAGTAAATATTTTGCAAGGTGATGTCAGACTATTGAATTTGTCAGTCCCTATAGTCCTGATTTTTTCCATGACAATGTAATAGTTGATGGGTTCCATGCATTCCAAGATTGACCAAGAGCAAAACCCAAGCTTATTATGTCGGATTGTAGGGGCACCTTAGTTCTGGACTCGGGTCAATAAGAACTGTCCATTGCAATCAATTTTATGCAGTGTCATTGATTTCCTCCAATCTTCAATAAAAATTTCATTTTTAAAAGAGTCATTTGAATTGATTCTCTCCACCACTATAGAAAATATATTTAATGGAAACATCAATGAGAACTAAAACAACACAAACAGAGAAGTACATACCTACAAGTAGAGAGTTGGTTAATGGATGAAACTGTTAATAAGTGCATGAACATGGAAAGAGCAGACATGCAAGACGTAAAGAACTAGAATAATGTGTGGGATGAATGAGAAGAATAAAAAATGGTTTTCAAGTATAATGTTCTATAGTCTACCTACTCGTAAATAATGTTAAGAGGTGTATGAGACCACACTCAGGAAAGATTAAAACTAGCTAGAGAACTAACATTATAATTAAATAACCATGGAAAAAAGACGGTCACATTTCATTTTAAGTCAGAACCAACATTTTTTTTTAAATTAGAATGACAAACTATCAAAGAACATCAAGAGATACAATAAGACATTGAAGAGCTTTCTCAGAATTTCATATTATACACATACCCTTGAGGGAATACACTGTCATGAGGGCCTTCCTCGGATGGAGTTTTATTTAAAAACAATCCCGTACCTAATTCCACTAAATTCATTGGGGAACTAGGGAGAGATAAGTTACCAAGAACACATACACAGGGTACGTACAGAGAGCGAGGCGTGATTTATAACAGTTTAGAGAACAACCAAGGAAAGAAATAATTGTGGAAGTATACGGGATCGTTGCAATTTATTATTATGTACAAGAGTTATTTTTATTTGAATCCAATCCATGATGAGGTAAGCGTAAAACAGAGAAAACAAATAATTGCATTTTTTTAAAATTAAGTTTGTTTTTAAATAGTATACAAAAACCAGCTGGCCAAGCTATTTATTACATTAGTCATCTACTTGTGATCTTAACATTTTATGTCATATTTTCATTTGTGATGTACAGAGGCAGAGGCATGTCGAAGGGATGGAGGAGAAATTAATAGTGATTATATCAAAAAATCACCACAGTTAGTAATAAGTACTATGCTAGCCAAGTGCCCTTTTTAGCAAATATAATAAGGGGGAGTTATACTTCTGTCCATCACTTTCCATCTTTTTTTTACAAATTATTATGACAAGCGAGTGTGTAAATAAAAATATACCAGAAAAAAGTGTAAAAGATGTTTTTCTATTTCACAATTCTTTATTATTTCTACACACAATATCTCACACACCTGCTACAGTTCTAATATGGTTCTTGCTTCACACTTTCTTACCATAGACCATACATCACTTTCATATCACATGCATAGACAATCATTCATTCTTAAATATTTCTTTATAAACTCTTACATTCGGCCATCCTACCTTATCTTGGTCTCCCAAGATACATTCATCTCACACACATACTTTAACAAAATAATTAAACAAACATAGATAGATTAATATAATTCAAAATCATCCAAATGTCTTGGTCTTCGATGTTGTCTTTTGATCAGCCTTGGTTCCATCTCATTCTTGTCAGGTTCCATATTTGTCTCTTCTGTTTCAGTCACATCCCGATCAAGTTCTGTATCATGTTGACTTGGTCGTTCTGATTCATTTCTTCCAAATTCAATATTGTCGTCTTCATCTTCGTTATAATTTTTCCATATTTTCAATTGGCTTACATGGGCTGTCGTACTGTATTTATCATTACTTAAATTAAACAATCTGTATGTGTCACTAGGTAATATTTCTCCAATTGTAAATGGGCCTTTGAATCTGGGTTGTAACTTAGTAGACTCTCCTGTGGATACTGTAGGTCCTTTCATGTATACAATATCTCCAACATTGAACTTAACTCCTTCATATCGTCTTTTATCATACTGTTGTTTGTATTTCTTTTGCTCCACTTCAATATGACTTCTCACTTCCTGTCTTAAGTCTTCTGGTAGTCTGTATCTCTCTCTATTACTCGTTAGAATTCTCATTTCTCCATCTTCGAATCTTGGTATGTAACCGTACCACATTTCAAATGGCGTTTTATTGGTTGTTTTATTTATGGTGGTATTTATTTGTTTTTCTAATGTATTTAGATGTTTGTCCCAGTCTTGTCCGTTTTCATCTTCTGTTGAAGCTTGCATCATTGGTAACAATGTTCTATTCAATCGTTCCACTAAACCATTTGCTTGTGGGTGTCTACTTGATTTCATCGATACTCCTTGTTTAAATTTTATGTCACCTTCATTACTCGATTTATATGGTTTACAACTTATGGGAATGCTTCCAGGTATTTCTTCAATTTTCATTTCTATCATATCTGTTTTTCCAAATTCATATATGTTTTTAGCTACACAGTCTCGATACTCATTAACGAGTTTCAACAGTTCCATACTTTGGTCCATAACGATATTACTTTCAATATTCAATTCTTCTAATTCTATGTTTTCCTTTTCTCTAGATGTAACAACACTATTAATTTGCTCAACTGTCAATTTCTCCGATTCTTTCTCCTTGTTCTACCTTTCTTTCGTTTTCTTCTAGATTAGCAATAGGTAAATACACTTCATCACCCTTGATATCCACATTAACAAACATTACATGGTGACTCTCCACTGTTTCTTGCTCTGTGATGGTTGGTTGTACTGAGGAGCTCTTCATTTTTATCGCTATGTCTTTGAAGGGATTGTCACGTCTGTACTCAAAGATGAGATTATCGTCCAGTTTCATGTAAACAATTTCTGGTAGGTCTGTATATGTTCTGCCGATTATTATATCTGTAGGTTGTGTATCGTCTGGTACTATTAACATTCTTACTCCCTTAGCCTTTACTCCATCGATGCTTATCTCTGTAATTATCTCACCACTCGTCTTGACAATGTTCCCTGAATTACCAAATCCTCTCAATTCTAAATTAGATTTCTTAATTTGGTATCCACCGTTAATGGCTGCTGTTGCTTTCATAGTACATTCACTGCTTCCTGGATCTATCATGCATGTGTAAGTAGACGTGTCCACTATGACTTGTTTAATGTACTTAGAAATTTGATTATCTTGATTACTTTCTATCACTTTCATAGGTTTTGGCTTATCGCAATTTCTTTGGGTGTGATCTCGGCTTCCACATTTATAACAATTTATTTCTCTCTTCTCTTTAGTGCAGTGTCTTGCGATATGACCAAAGTCAGTACAATTATAACATTTATATTCGCCCTTCTCATTCTTGATTGGTGGTCTTGAATCTTTTCTACTGTAGTCTATTTCTGGTTTTCTTTCTGTATCCTTGTACTTCTGTTCGAACATTTTCGTTTCTCTTTTTCTGTCATATTTATAATTGTCATGGGGTAGTTTTAGTCTGTTCATTCTATTTTGTATTATATTCTCAAACTTTATTATGTCCTTATATATATCGTTTTCATTCAAGTGTTGTCGTGCTAAAAGGTGATATGTCAAATCTTTGGACCATAGTCCTTCTACTAAAATAGTTTTATAGTCTTCAAAAGATAGCTGTATAGACCTGCATAAATATGATTTTTCGTGGAAGTAATCTGAAACGTCTTCCCCTTTTTTCTGCACTCTTTCATTCGCAGCTCTCCATTTCTCAATTGAACTTTTTTGATTGGTGAATGTTGCTCGAAAATGTTTCTCAAAATGTGTCCAATTATCAAATTTTCGTCCCCCTAACCAAAATTTAGCCGCTCCCACTAAATGAGTCTTTGCTGCTTCTAGCTTAAAAGAATCCGGCCAATCATGAATATCTCCTATACTGACTATGTTGTTTAACCAATTTTCAGCAGATAATTCGCCTTCTTTGCCACTGAAATCAGCAATCTGTGCGTCAAAGTTAGGCATTACTTTGTACTGGGTTTTCGCAGTTTGTTGAAACATATTCATTATTAGTTGTTGCTGCTGCATCAGCATTGCCATCATATTGACATCAGCATGGTTCTTCATATCGCTCTCTGATGGATTACCTTGCGGAGGCACGTTTGTTTCACTTTCATCTTCAGCTCTACTCACTCCTATAATATCGTCGATTTGATCTTGCGTATACGACATATTCACAATGATAATACACAAGTAACTAAAAAAATGTTCAAAAGTTCAAACACACCTTTTGTACTGAACTAAACTCACACACACGATTTTTCTTTTTGGTTATGTTGTGTATAATCTAACTTGATCCGTCATACGTGAAACTTTTTTGTTGTTATCCCACTTCTGATTTGTAAAAGATGTTTTTCTATTTCACAATTCTTTATTATTTCTTAACAGTTTCCTTTAATTTTCTCACATGCGCACACACAATATCTCACACACCTGCTACAGTTCTAATATGGTTCTTGCTTCACACTTTCTTACCATAGACCATACATCACTTTCATATCACATGCATAGACAATCATTCATTCTTAAATATTTCTTTATAAACTCTTACAAAAGTTTATTTGAAAATGCAGCGACCTCTACAGGTAACTAAGGGCTTCCTAGCAACATTTTAGAAGTAGATGACACTTCTATTACATAAATAGTTCGTATAAATCTATGCTTATAACTGATAGCATTTTTTCTATTTCATAGTTCTTTTATATATTGAATATGTGAATTTCAGTAAATGTGCGCAATATGTTGCGAGTATGTAGATATGATCAAGTGTTAGGAATATAATCCTCAAATGAAGAGGCAACAATAAGCAACGTTATGTATCTTAATTTCTAACGTAAGTAATAATTTGGCCATCCTCAGTTTAGTATGGAGGTGGACCGTGGGTGCGTGACATTGTGAAAACTTATTGCAATGGTTGTAATCTAGTTGCAATTCATGATTATCACACGAATGAAGGGTAATCGTATTGGCAAACAAATCATCGAGTGCTGTTACGTAGGTTATGGATTAAAACATTCCCATTAAATGAGTTGGATTGAGGAATAGTTAGTGGTTGAGTTATTTGAAACAAGTACCATACCTATTGAACACTTTAGAAAAGACACTTCCAGAATTATGACTATCGGCCGATGTGGGCAAGGAGTCGCCTTGTGAGCCACTCGAACTGCCACCTCCGGATGTATTGCTCGTAGTACTGTCACCGGCCAGACCCTCCATCCATGTGAGAGGATATGAAAGTCTTTTTAGCATCTAGAATACATAGAGAGGAAAATATAAAACAATATGTTACACAAAAAAGATGGAATTTTGCAAAAAAACAAATATCGATTCTAATTATTCCACTTTTATGTAACAATTTCATTTTCTTTTCCTTGAACTAATACATAGCTTGCGCTAATTTCAATATTTGAAATAAAAATTATAAATTTGTATAAAATGGCATGGTTTTCTCGCCATAAACTGTTCATTAGCCGATCACTCACTTTATATGTTTGGTGGGTTATGTTTAGTGTGTTGGTGGGTTAAGAATGAGTTTCTAAAGGTCTCTACCCACTACACCGTATCATACCATGAAAGTGGTAGGAGCGCATCAGTCAAAAAAAAAGAATATTGCATGGCATGCGACGGTGTTGGAACTTTATAATACCTAAATAAATAAATAAACACTTTTCTATACAAAGGTGTCAGTATAGCCGGCGGAACTTATTGCCCGAGGCAATTTTTTCCAGTCAACCGGCCCCGTCCAATCTGAGACAGGCCAACGCCGGGTAGACTTACTTTCAAGTGAAAAAATACTTAGAAAAATTCTGACCCGACCGGAAGTCAAACCCGGGACCTCGTGATATAAAGTCCACGCCTATACCACTAGGCTAACGAGGTCGGCTTTATAGTGGGCATAGTGTTAAACTTTTCAACAAAAAGAAAAAAAATGTACAGACATCATATCTGTTATATAACTAACTACGGGTATAGAAAGTAGAGCATATCATGTTACTTTTCATGTCTGACATGGTCCTAGCGTGGTCATGGCATGGTAAGGTGTAGTGGGCAGAGACTCTTAAATAAAAACTTGCATATATGCGCAGAACTTGCAATTGTAAAAATGACCCAGAATTTGTATACAACTTGTGAACTCTACACAAATGCTGAGTCACTATGCCTGTTCTTAAATTGGATTTTTTTAGAGAATTGCATTTAACCTTGTTCTTTTTATCTCCAGTGGCCGGAGGTGTGGTTGAAGGTTGCTGACTAGAACTGTTGTCTAGTGAAAATGAAACGGCTTGTTTTCTAATTCTTTCTTCAGAAGGCGCGGGAGGGGCCGATAGCGGAGGCTCTGCACCGCTGATTATTGTAGGAGGTGGCACCCAATCTTGAGAAAGAACAATATCCGCATCACTGTAAACCTAAACACGGAAAACATTTTTTTTTATATATGAACATTTTCTCATAGAAATTGTGTAAAAATGGGACATTGATTAGTTATTTTAAACATTGTTTTAAACATTTTTTTTACGCAATGTTGAATTAAATGTAATTCATTTCTTTCAATGAATATGTTAAAGGATGCAAAGATTTGCAGTACGGATAAAAAGTTTTTAAGAGGCTGTGTGCTAAATCAAATATCTGACTCTTCTTTAGTAGAAGAAACACATCATTTTGCTGTGGTATGTTGTGTTGCATAGAAGCATATATTTTCATATAGAGACACAACACACCATAACATAATAGTGTGTCTCTAGTTTAGCACTCATAGTAAGATATGGAATATTATATCCACCATAGAAGGCCACAATTTATTTCAAAATAGAAAGGTTGCTGAATAATTCAAAATACTTATCATCATACAAATGAATTTAATTGAGAATGTAAACATCTATTGAATGAGAAAATGCGATAATCTAAGAAGCAATAATATTTATAAACAACTCATACCAACAGCTACTTTCTAAAACAATGCAAACTATTTGCTAACATATACATTTATTGAATCAAATTATCAAGACAGTTTCGCATCTCATTATTAATGTCATTTAAAGAACATATAGATAAAATTGACACAAAAAACTATAAGATAAATGCATTTTAAAAACAGCATAGAGCCAATGTGATCTCTAATTATGGAAAACATTATATTTAATTGATAGTAATTTATATTCAACATTGACATTTGACTCAACTATTGCTTTTTGCTTTTTATAGACTCTGTAAAACTTTCCCTGTAACTCCAAGAATGTGCATAGGTTTAATGTGAAAAAAATGTATCCTTACTTTATCTCAACATTATCTTGAAAAAAAAAACGTAACACACAAGAAGTTAAACGAACAGTTTAGGGATCATAAAATAAAACAGAGTGAATAAAATGTAAAATGCAACGAGATCATTAATAAAAGAAAAAAAAAGAAAAAGGGCTATGGGCACCTTCTTGGTGATATTGGGTAAAATGACAGGCAGGGGGTCTCTTATGTCTATTCCGGAGTCGTGGCAGGATAACTTGACCAAATGTAATGCGGGCAGGTCGGCATTGAGATCAGGAAGTTGTCTGGGTTCATCCTCTTCGTATTCTTCACTATTTGACTTATCCGTAGACGACCTTTTCCTGGGACTATCCATGGAGACCTGTACAAGTGGGGAATAGTGCAAAAGCTAGTCTGGTTGATGTGTCATTTTATTAATGTGAAACAGTGTGCACATAAGAGAAAAATAGTTTTTAAGTAAACTCTGTTGTTTTTTGAAAATTTACCAAGTAGGTACTAGTTTAATTTTTACTTATTTAACTGATAGGTAATTTGGTGAATTAACCAAAGTCAAATCTATGCAATTGATAAAAAAAATATGAATATTGAAATAAAAAAATTCAATATAAAAGAACAAAATATCTATCTGCGACTGCTGTGTAAGGAACGATAATAGAAAAATATTTAGTCTTGATAAATTTTAAAATCAATTCCATAGAAATTGTAGTTTTAAGTTACTTATTTCTATAATCAAGTAAATGTGGGAAAAAATACATTTTGAACCGCAAATAAAGTGAAAGAGAAGTGCACGTATAAGCTGTGTTTGGTTATTTTGAGTGTCAAACCCGAGTGTAAATGAAAATAAAATGTGCGCATTATACTCAACCAGATCACGCTTCACAAAAAAAAAATCACCAACAGCAACCAAATTATAAAATCAAATTAATTAGTAATCAATGAAAAAAGTTAAATAAATCTAACATAATAATATTCAAAAGTAAGTATTTCAAAAATATACTTTAAGAAAAATAAAAAAGCAGATTCAATAAGAAACTGTCACCATCTGAAGATATTCACATGTATTCTGACAAAATTGTAATAATTATAAAAAATTGAGTCTGAGAGTAAAGCAATTCAAATATCCCAGTCAGAATAAACATGGAATAAGGAATATCTCACCATAAACAAGACAAGATTTCCATAGAGACGAGAAGTAGCAGTAGCAGGAATAGCAGAGAGAATTATAATTACGTAAGGTAAGAAGAATAACTTTGAATAAAGAAGTGATTGTTTTGTTACCTCGTGGGTGAGATCAACCGACATTCTTTCTTTGAGTGGCACCGCCCAATGATGGTCCAACAGAGACCTTCGTCTCTCTTCTTGTTCTTGCTGTTGAACAACAAATTATAATATACCTCTAATACTACAGGCTACTAGCAGACATAATAATTGATTGTCAACAGTCTTTACAAAATAAAACAGTATGCACCGTCAAATACATAGACAGAAAAGAATGACAAATGATTGATTTAATAGTTAGTTGTTCATATTATAGAAAAGTCTTAATTTAACCCATTCCGACACAAAGCCAGTGAATCGCCCATCTGTCTTTGAATGAACAGATAAACATGAAAGCAGTTTTAGCATCGTTTTTAATATTCCAATTTGTTAAATATATCAACCAGATCCCATATAAAAAATCCAGACAAGATCTTTAAAAATGTGTCCTTGAAGAAAAAAACAAGAGTAACTCAATGTAGGTGTGTGAATTGCTTGCCGGTTCTGCACATGCCACATTCTTCGAAAACCACTTGAGAATTGAGAATAACCATTTAGCCAAAAAATAAGGAAGGGAGTATCATTTGATGTTATACCAATTTCAATTTTAAGTTAGTTTTATTTTTATAATGAATCTGGGCTCACCCAAAGTGAACACAAATACACTTTCAACATCTTTCACACAAAGCATAGTTTGTGTTGAAAAAGTGGAAATTTTCGTCACCGGGATTCGAACCCATGACCTTCAGAATGCTGTAAGTTGAAGCGATGCTCTAAATAATGTGGAATGGGTTAATAGTTTATAGTCAGTGTTGATATTTTGAATATGAGAAGTTACTTATTTGAAATTTTCTCAAATGACCATGTATTTAACAGGATTTGCACAAAATGAACACTAAAACAAATGGCTGCATCCTCACAACAAACAATTGTTGAACCAGAGTGCACTGAAGCCGTGAAAACATGATATATCAAGATGGTAATCTAGTGAACTCTCACTAACTAAATCTAAGAAACCTTTTATCAGTAAATGGAGAGTTATGGATCTAGATCAAAAAGTAAAGATGTTTCTGCGCTCTTTGCAACTAGCCATGAATTGATTCGACATTAAATGAAACAATGATGGGTATCTAAATTTTATGTGAAAAATACCACAGCATAAAAATATGAACTGCTACGTCTTTGTTTTCACTACATCAACAGCTATTATAACTGACAGCGTTAAAATAAAATGAAAATTCCTTCCATGTTGGTGGAACATTTTTATCAAAATTCATAAAAAATTGATTACTTTTTAGGAAAAAAAAACACAACTTTTTAATTCCTAAACAAAGTTCAAGACCCACATTTTCAAAGCAAAATGGTTTGAAAAAAAAATAATAATCAATGAATCGAATTTCAATAAAAAATTCCAGCAACATTTATTTAAAAAAAAAACGGTGAATTGACAAGAGTGATCCACTTACTTGAGCATTAGTCGGAGTAACTCTTTCTCTATCAAAGGCTTTAGGGAAGGCATCTCCTCCTCGTTCTCTGTCTGGAATATCACTGGACTCTTCGTCGGGGCCCGACTGCTTTGATGAAGCATCCCCTTCCTCCGTCTTACTGCTCTGATCATTTTCAGTCTCTCTCTTCTCACAGGCTACGTCTGAAGAATCATTATCTACAGTGGCAGCCAACTCGGGGAACGTTTCGTCTTTGACTAGGGTTTCATCTTTATCAGGGGAGCTGGGTTTATTCATATAATATATTTCTGGTTTTTCACCTCTGAAATAAGAAAAAACAATGATTCAATAGTGCAGAAAAAAAAATTGATCTCTTCTTTGTTGTTATCTTTGTCTATAATAATGAATGAACCTATCCCATCTACAAACATAACATTATATTTATGTGGAACAACTTTGCAAATTACAAAAAAGTCTTCTTCCGGCATTAGATGTTGTTAACTTTGAGTTACCTAATCCTAATCCGCAGCAGTGAAAGTGAAAGCAGCCTTTACTTTGAGCACAATGAATCAAGTTGGTTGGTATATGCTTCCAAAATCTGGTTTACATTTAATTATATTTATTAGGTAGGTATAATTTAAAAAAAAAAAACAATTTTCCTTTTATAAGTATAGGCAAACCCTATTCTTAAGGCACGTGCATTGAAAATTATCAGCACAAAACCAATTCAATACAATTTGTTCAATAGTGGTAACGGATACACACACTGAAACATACAAATTAATGAGTTTCTAATAAAGCACCCTCTGATACAATTGCCTACAAATTAAAACTGTCATTTTTTTGGTTCCAATGTCATTCATTCAAACTGCTCTTTTTTAGCATAAATCTATGGTATTTGTACTTACTTTGTTAAGTTTGGATTAGCATCCTGTGTTCTCATGTGCGCAATATCATAGTATATTGCAGCATTCACCACAAACTCCATGGGAGCTATAACGCCATAGGATTCCGGACCATGCTCCAATACCAAGGTATCAGATACGTTAGGATCAAACATGACGGCGTTGGGAGTTACCAGGAGAACTCCTGATACCACACCCTGAAATCAGAGCAATACATTAATAGTCAACAATTGGAACAAGGAGTACCTATCTCTTAAGAGCTTGTTTGTACAAAACTTATGGCACTCTAAAGATATACGTGATTACTAACCGGTAGCCGTCTAAATTATCATAAAAAAAGTAAATTTTGTTGTTTAAAGATAGGTTTAACATAAAGCATTGTATTTGGTTGGAGAGGGGATAGAATGTGGCAAATGAGAGTGTTGTTCTTCCCTCTCACACTGTCTTCCCTTTGTTCGATGCTGAGCTGAGAGATTTGGAAATAGTGTGGGAGGGGGTCATTGAACCAGTGCAGGATCGACTGCGGTGGAGGGCTCCAGTTGCCTCTCCATGCACCTATGTGGCGTCACAGAGGGAGTATTGATTGATTGATTACATTAAAACACACTGGTGTTTTAAGCATGAATAAAGTATAAAACTATTAAAATTTCTCTAGCTCAGAACAAAATTGTCACAATATTATATTTGAACAACAATTGATATTCGGCCAATATAGTTGTCAGTGCTTGGAATCAGTTGCCGGAATCGGTGGTGCTTTCTCCTACCACCAATGCTTTTTACCAATAATAATATTATATTCGGACTCTTTCACGGTGTATGGTTCGAGATTGTGGAATCAGCTCCCACTGCAATGTCGTGTCTGTTCTTCCATTAATTCATTCAGCAGGATTATTGCTGACCGTTAGTCTTCTTAGTTCCACAATATATATATAAAAAAGGGAAAACATAAAAGGTTTGAATCTGCAATTCTTCATGGCAATATGAGAAGTGTCCCCACCTTCCTCCCCATTCCCTTCCAACATCCAGTCCATCCTAACCCTAAGTTTATCTCCTTGGTGGGATTTGTGGGAGTTACAAATAAAAATATTCAAATAATTTTAGTTTGGGTTTTGGCCACCGGCGCTACTAGTAGTTTGTATAGAGCCCTCTATAGTACATTTTATAAATTACATTGAAAAGTGTTAAATAGGAGTGATCTCCTTTTATCTGCCCTTGTCAACTGCTTCTCTTCGACCTGCGCACAACCTAGACAAATAAACTGCTTGTACATAGAACTGCTGCATTTTCATTCTGGACCTCATCATTTTGGACCTTCGAGCCGTATGCGATATTTTCAAGCATTTCACCAGCCAAGCATAGAGGGACATCAGCAGTCATCACCATTCTGGACAAACATAATCAGGTTTTTCTATCCAATTATAATTCCTTGCATTCCTTTCCACTTCTCATACATATTATTTCTCAAAAACATCCATTTCTTTGTGCATATCTTCTGACCTTAAATACTTGATTGCTTATTGAAAGCACATGTGTTTTCAATAATTTATTTCATGTCATATGGTTTACCTTGCATAACTTAAATTTAATTGTTTCAAACCACATGGGTTTGGTTAGTTTTTAAATTTATTTATTTAAAGCCAGTGTTTGTTGAAAGTGAATTCTATTTCAAGCCACATGGGTTTGATTAGGATTAAAGTTATTTGTTTAAAACTGATGTTTGTGGATAGTGTTAGTCTATTTCAAACCACAGGGGTTTGTTAAATCTTTTAAATTCATTCTAATTCAAGCCACATGGGTTTGGTTAGCTTTTTGATTAGATTTGTTTGAAGCCACATGGTGTTTGTAACAGTGCAATTCCATTTCAAATCACAGGGGTTTGTAAATTTGTTCAAAGCCACAGGTGTTCGTTGACAGTGCAAGTTCATTTGTATTCTTTTGCAAACCACAAGGGTATGCCTAGAATTTGAATTTCATTTCGTTGGAACCATACAGGTTCATTGTATTCTTTTGCAAACCACAAGGGTATGCCTAGAATTTCATTTCTTTGGAACCATACGGGTTCATTTGTATTCTTTTGCAAACCACAAGGGTATGCCTAGAATTTGAATTCATTTCGTTAGAACCATACAGGTTCATTTGTATTCTTTTGCAAACCACAGGGGTCTGCATAGAATTTGTATTTCGTTTCTTAGGAACCATACGTGTTCATTTGTATTCTTTTGCAAACCACAAGGGTCTGCATAGAATTTGTATCTCGTTTCTCAGGAACCATACGGGTTCATTGCTATTACATCTATCACAAACCACAGGGATTTGTCTAATTTCTAAATTCATTCTTGTTCGTATATTATTGGTAGTTGCTTTATAAAATGGCCACGGAAGCATTAAAATCACTGATTGCAAAAAGAGGCAATATTAAAGGTCAAGTGACCCGATTTAAGGATTACCTTAAATCATCCAGTGTCGATAAGGCAGAAATAGAAGTCCGAGCCAGAAAAATAGAGGAGCTATTCTCTAAATTTGAAGATGTACAACAGGAGATTGAAGAGCTGGAAGAAAGTGAGTCCAGCTACAGGGAACAGTTTGAGGAGGTATTTTACTCCGCGTTGGGAAGGGCAAAATCGTTAATGTCGCAAACTCCCAACATAATATCAGAAGTGAAGCTAAGCCCCCTGCAGGTGCCCAATTTCGTAGGCAACATCGAGCATTGGCTACACTTCAGGGACACTTTTAAATCGTTGGTAGATTCAAATCAAACATTAAGTGAGCTGCAGAAATTTCATTACCTTTTGAGCAGCTTGAAAGGAGAAGCGCTGCATTTAGTGTCTTCGTTGGAAGTGACAGCCTCCAATTACAAGGTGGCTTGGGAGACGTTGTCTGCTAGATACCACAACAAGCGAATCATCACTGACAGACACATCCATTCACTTTTTAACCTACGAGGGGTTAAAGAGAATCATACCAGCTTACGCAAGTTAGTGGACGACACGCAACTCCACTTGAGAGCATTAAATGGAATTGGGCTACCAACTGGTGAATGGGATGCTCTAATGATCCACTTAGTAACCAGCAAACTAGATCCAGCAACAAGAGCTTGTTGGGAAGCATTTGTCATAGCAGGTGAGCTACCTACTTACGGGGAGTTAATCAGATGCTTGACTGAACGGGCAAGGGTTCTGGAGACATTCAGCTTCACGAAACAGGGGCCAAAGGTCAAGATTAGTCTCCATGCTGGAACCAGTCAGCGACAAGACCCAGGGTGTCCATTGTGTTCAGAGAAACATAAATTATATGCATGTGAGCAATTTAAGGCTCAACCATTGGACCAAAGGTGGTTGACAGCTAAGAAACACAAGCTGTGCTTCAATTGTCTACATCCCAATCATTCTACAACAAACTGCAGCACGAAGGCTACCTGCAGGGTTTGTGGAAAGAAGCACAACACCATGTTACACAAGGTAACTCAGGGATCTGATGCTGGCCCCATGGTGGCGACACACTCCTCACTTGGAGGAAGTGAAGTGATGCTGTCAACAGTATGCATAGGAATCGTCCGGCAAGGAGTTGTTCACAAAGTACGAGCTCTGCTGGACTGTGGATCACAGTCCAATTTCATTACGCAGGCATTGTGTCATAAACTGAGGTTGCCACAACACAAAATTACGATCCCAGTATCCGGGATACAGCAACAAGTTACTACAATTGAAAGAGGCACTGACGTGCAAATGGCGTCCTTGCTATCAAACTACCGAAAAACAGTGCCATGTCTTGTGCTTCCAGATATAACGCACTGCCTTCCTCAAAGGACCACAAGAAGGGACAGTTACAAAATACCAGCAGGTCTCGAAATGGCTGATCCTGATTTTAACGTGTCATCTCCTATAGAAATGCTGCTTGGAGCTGGGATATTCTGGGAAGTTCTTCAGTCCGAACGTATGCACCTAGGCGGCAATCAACCCATCTTGCAGCAAACAAAGCTCGGATGGATAGTAGCAGGTCAGGCACCAAGAAGCCAGGACCATAGTGAGTCAAGTCACTGTTATGTTTCATTAAACAAAATACACCAATCCATTGAAAAATTTTGGCGAATAGAAGATTTGTCCACTACTCCCGTCCAGAGCAAGATGGAGATCCTTTGCGAGGAGCACTTCTCCACAACATACCGGAGGGACTCCGAAGGCCGTTTCCAGGTCAAACTGCCTTTCATAGGCAACCCACCAGACTTAGGAGAGTCACAAGGAGCAGCGTTGAAGCGTCTTAATGCAATGGAGAGACGATTTAAAAATCAACCTTTATTAAAGGAGGAATATTCCAAATTCATGGAGGAATATTCAAAACTAGGTCATATGACGCCTTGCGATCCTCCCTCCAAGGAAATCAGTTATTATCTCCCGCATCATGCTGTTTTCAAGGCAGACAAGATTAGAGTGGTTTTTGATGGGTCTTCGAAGGCTTCCAACGGCCTATCTCTAAATAAGGTACTTATGACAGGCCCGGTCATACAGAACGATTTGTTAACGTTGTTACTTAACTTTCGGTCTCACGCTTATGTAATGACTGCGGATATTGAGAAGATGTATCGTCAAATCAATGTACACCCAGATGACAGAGATTACCAGCGGATAATTTGGAGATCAGCAGAGGATCAGCCTATTCAACACTTTCAGTTGAATACTGTCACTTATGGCTTGTCCCCGTCATCATTCTTAGCCACCAGATGCCTAAAGCAGTTGGCAGAAGATTTTAGGGATAAATTTCCATTAGCATCCAATATCATAGAATCAAACTTCTACATGGATGACCTCCTCACAGGAAATGAGAGCGAAGCGAAATGTAATGAAATAAAACGTGAGGTGACTAGCATCCTGAAAACAGCTGGTTTTAATTTAGTCAAATGGAAATCAAACTCGCCCACCTTAACTGATGACCATAACCCGCAAGAAGGGAAGGCATTGTTGATGGAAGAAATTCATGAATCGAAGATTTTAGGTTTGTATTGGGACAATCATAAGGACTGTCTCACATACAAGAACGAGACAAATGACAACCAAGCAGTAGATACAAAAAGGAGCGTCTTGTCCGACATATCACGAACCTTTGATCCACTGGGACTATTGGGACCGATAATTATTCGTTCAAAATCAATTATGCAGGACCTGTGGCGATCTCAAGTGTCATGGGATGAACCTCTCAACATAGAAACCAGGAAACGTTGGCTTCATTACAAGGAAGATCTACTTCACATAGACCAGTTACATGTGTCAAGAATTATAAAACCAGCTAGGTCTACAGACTGTCAGCCGATGGGTTTCTGTGATGCTTCAGAAAGGGCCTATGATGGCGCAGTGTACCTGAGGACCAAGGATTCTTCAGGCTATTGTCATTGCCATTTGGTGTTTGCAAAATCACGAGTTGCACCGCTTAAACAGATATCTCTGCCTCGATTCGAACTATGTGGAGCGGTCTTGTTGACCAAATTAATAAGCAGAGTAAAGGCGTATGTATGCTTTATCATTTCTTTGCTATCTATCTTTGTCTTGAGTTGGCACTGTCAACGAGGAAAGCCTCAGAAAATTTACTCCGACAATGCGACAAACTTTGTGGGGGCGTCAAAACAAGTCAAGGCTATTTATAATTTTTTGAAATCTTCTCATACAGAAATTCATGATGACTTGGCCAAAGAATCCATTGAATGGACTTTCTTGCCGCCCAGAACTCCTCATTTTGGGGGACTATGGGAATCCAATATAAAATTAGTTAAGATTCATTTAAAAAAGGTCTTACAATCAAGATTATTAGGCTATGAAGGTATGCACACTGTTCTCATGCAAATAGAAGCATGCGTCAATTCCCGTCCAATTACTCCTTTGTCCTCAGACCCTAACGACCTAAATCCACTAACTCCTGCTCATTTTTTAATTGGAGAAAGCCTATTATCGTTGCCAGAGCGGAGTGTTTTAGAACTGCCAGTTGATAGACTTAACCATTATGAAAAATTCTTGCAAATGTATCAATCTTTCTGGGTGGCATGGCATGCTGAGTACCTGAACGAGCTACAACGACGCAGCAAATGGCACAAGGGTGCTGTAAGACAGTTGCAGCCCGGTGACCTGGTCCTGATCAAGGAGGACAATCTTCCCCCCATGGTCTGGAAGTTAGCTCGAGTTATAGAAACTCACCCGGGTCCAGATGGCATCACTCGAGTCGTGTCACTGAGGACTGCCCATGGAGTTACCAAACGAGGCATTACAAAATTATGCCTGTTACCTATGGAAGAACCTGTGATTACTGATAAACCTGCTCCAGCATAAGCAAGTACCAGTCATAATATGGACAGTTTTGTAATTTGTTTTATCACAAACAGTTATATGTGCGATCCGTAGTGCTACAATAAACTCTTCAGGACTTTCAATTGTTTAAATCAAAATGTGTTCCCATAGTGCTACAACAAATTCTTAAGGACTTTCAATTGTTTAAATCAAAATGTGCTACCCATAGTGCTACAACAAATTCTTAAGGACTTTCAATTGTTTAAATCAAAATAGTCTACGATTCTCAATCAGTGCAGGGTATATTCCTGAACTCACTTGACTATGAACATGTTACAAATTAAGTGATTTTAAGTGAACAAGGACAATTGGTGGCAACAGCTACAATATGGCTAGGAATTGGTCATGTTTAAATTTCAAGATACAGTCCACTATGAAGAACTTACAATTTACTCTATTTATGCATGACTTGTTCTACGTTATTCAAATATTGTTTTTGTGTAATTAATAAATCATCAGCCCTTAGAATTGTATAAAAAAACCTATTTTTCTCATTAAAAAATATTGTTTTTTGTGGCCCGGCATGGTGGGATTTGTGGGAGTTACAAATAAAAATATTCAAATAATTTTAGTTTGGGTTTTGGCCACCGGCGCTACTAGTAGTTTGTATAGAGCCCTCTATAGTACATTTTATAAATTACATTGAAAAGTGTTAAATAGGAGTGATCTCCTTTTATCTGCCCTTGTCAACTGCTTCTCTTCGACCTGCGCACAACCTAGACAAATAAACTGCTTGTACATAGAACTGCTGCATTTTCCTTCTGGACCTCAACACTCCTCATTTTGTATTTATATGTTTATATAATATGTATGTATTTTTATTCTTATTTATTTATTTATTTTTTTTCTTTTATATTGAACACATTTTTATTTATTTTATGTTGTCTTTGTTTTTACTGGGTTGGCTGACAGAGATCCTTCGGGATAAGTCCACCCTTTAAACTGTCAAAACTACTGTCGCCACACTGTACTTTGAAACAATAAAGCTATATTTATTTATTATATTACTAAATAATTGAGAGATTCATAGTAAAAAGTATCATACTTGTCCATCAGTGATGTGTCTAACGTTGATCTTTAGGAATCTCTGTGGAGCTACAGACGATGTTGGAGGTTCCGGAGACACTGGTCTTAAATTATCTAGTAAATCTGGAATTAAGAACAGAACCATTTAAACAATATGATTGAGTATGTTGGCATTTTAAAATGAATGAAATACTGAGGGAATAAACAATTGAATTGTGTTTGAAGAATTTGAATAAAAGATGTTAAAAGGTAAAAAATATGTTTATCGTCATACATTTTGTTTCGAAGTTATAATTGTTATAAGATATATAAATAGATTTTTATATAACTTTATAAATATATATACTAAAATGCATTAACAGAAAGATGTAGGTATAGTAGACCCACAATAGTCCGAGAAAACATTTTGTTAGGCAGAATTGGACTATCCAATTTGTTGAATTATAGAGTATCTACTTCACGTCTACGATTCAATACATTATCTCTCTACGATTCAATACATGACTTCTCACAATCTAAATCTTTGACCATGGCTTTCTCTACAACTATGTGATACATATACCACCCACTACAGTCGTAATTTTTTTAAATGATTCTGTGCTCACCTAAAGTGAACACAAATACACTTTTTGATATCTTTCACACTAAGCTTGTGTCAGGAAAGAGGAAGATGGTCGCCACCGGGGAACAAACCCATGACCTTCAGATAAAATTCAGCTACTAAACCGTTAGGCTAACCATTTCAAAACTTTCCATGAAGATGTCATAGTTAATGGGGGTTAATGCATTCATGAGCAAAAAACAACTTTTAACATTTTTCTATTACAGGTTGGTCTCAGAAACAGAGTATTGGGCGCCTCAGAATTGCTACGGCTCTCAGAAACAGATTATTGGGCGCCAGATTAGCGGGAATCAACTGTATATGGTAATATTCTATTCATTAATAAACTGGTTAAAAAGTTGGTTTAGTGCGAACACTTATAACTCGAGATAGGCTGAACAGATTTTTATGATGCTTGGTTTGTTGGATTCTTCTCGCTCCGGATAACAGAATAATTGTATAGTGGAAATAAAATACGCACTAAACGCCAAAAATGAAAAAAAAAAGTTAAGTATGAGGAAATGTTCTATAAAATATTGCCAGTAGCCTTAATATTGCACTTTTTCAAAAAACTCGATTTTAAGGCATAATAAACATGTTCAAACTACGTCCAGGGACTAAGTCCTCAGCGTTGAAAAATCTAATCGGCACTAAGTACCACCGCGTGTATTTCATTCATTTGATCCTTATTGACGCGGCTATTAGTACATTCAAAGCGCAAAATGACTCGCGACGAAGTGTGTTGTGCGACGTCTACTGTCGAAAAAAAGAAGAAAAAGGGGGTTTTAATAAACAATACTTAAATAAAATGAAAAAATACATGGACAAGAGTATGTGTCATCATCTAAAAAAATAATTTCGGCGAAAGTCCCTCCGGGTGAAGAGGTAAGTTACATACATTATTCTCATAAAATTTTTCGCGCGAACGCTAAAATCATCACGCGTAGCTCTAGTGATCCGCTAGTGATGGGAATCGTACAAAAATGTTCTTTATATTCCTATTAATTTTTTGTTTATTTTTATTTATAATGATGATTTGATTTGATTGATTTATTTATTAATCAAATTCATAAATAAATACAGGTGTAAACTTCAAATTTATTTATTTAATTTTATTTCCAAAAAAATAATACAAATAAATATGAAGTACATGAGAATGAGAATAAAATTATTGGAATTTATCACCCCACTAGGCAAGAGCCTGTGCTAATCTTTGTTATCAAACTTGACTTTATTAAAATCAAATAGAAAGTTTTACACAACAAATTGGACGCATTATTGTTTTTTTTATACAATCTGCACAAATAAAATAAGTATTTCTAAGGCACAGTGGATTAAAATTTCAAAACTGAACCCGCATATAATTAGTGTAAGGTATACTTTAAATGAAATGGAACCATGGAAAAATACAAGTATAATGAAAAAAATGTCAGTCCTAACTCATTATTGGCGACGCAAATACCACTTCTACAGTGTAGTTCCAAAATATCCACCGAAAAAAAAAAACGATTTATTGAAAATGGTAGAGTATTTAAAAGAAGAAGAAGAAAAGCAGTTTTACATTAACATCTGCACTCAGTAGTTTTTGATACACAAATTTAAAAAAATATATAGCCCAGTTCCGATTGCGTTGCTTATATGACATTAAAATTATTTTATATTAAAATCCAATAATAATGATTATTGCCATCACTAAACATTGTATGTTATTATTATTATTATTCTACAACGCAAGTATATCACGCGGAGTATAGTGCCATTCCAAAATACCCCACGAGGACTTAGTGCTTATTATAGGATAGAAGTATTGGTATTTGAGAGTTTCTATATTTTTGGATTTCAAATCCATTTTTTTCCTAATAAATGTTAATTTTATTTTTTTTAAATATACCATGTGATCTCATTGTAGCTAAATTTTTTATTTTTACAAAAAAATTTATAAAATTTACACTTTTTCACTTTTTATGCAGTTTTTTTTTATTTCCTCGTAATCAATATTCTGGGTATTTTATTTCCACTATACAATTATTAAAAATTCAAAAAATAGATAGCAAATAATATAAAATACCTATAATATTAAAGTTAGTATGGAACGGATTTACTGACAACAACGTCATCTGTGAAAATTTCCATAACAACACAATTTTTATTAAATTGACAACCATTGAATTTCAAAACATTGGTACCTACGCAAGATCGAGCAATATTGTATCATCGTACCTAAGATTGAGCGCAATGGAAAGCTCTTGTTGCCTCCCTATGCCCCTAAGTGGGGTCTAAAGGGAGTTTGGATTGGATTGGTACCTATGCAGATTTTTGATAGAATTTCTTTCAAGCTTTCAGAAATAATTTTTTAACCTTCATATAAACATATTTTTGTAAAAATTATTGAATTCAAAATCAATATTCATAGTAAGGACTACAGGACAACGCCTGTTGGGAAAGCTAGTTAATTAATAAAACTGGTTAATTTATAAAATTAAATGAAGGTTAACCTTTTTCTTGTGTTTGTTGTGATAAAGTTTCGGCTCCCTCGTTACCTTCAGATGTACCATCTCCATCACTTCTGTCATCTGAAATATAATATTATAATATTGTTAATATTCAAACAAATATTGTTGCATAATTCGAAACATAAGAATATTGTGTGGAAAATTTCATCATAAATATTTATTACTTATCTCAAAATGATAATTAAGTAGATATATTATTAGTAAAGTGGTTACCTCTAGATTTATCTGGAACAAGAAGATTTTGTCCAGGGAATATAAAATTGGTAGCTAATCTGTTTAGTTTGGTTAGTTCTGAAGGTGTTGTGTCAAACCTGGCAGCAACCGAAGTCAAAGTATCTCTATCTTGTACCTGAGGAGCGAAAATAAAACAGGATTATAAGCGTTTATCTATTGATGCATGATTTGCTGA
Organism: Mystacides longicornis; assembly: GCA_963576905.1. NCBI lineage: Eukaryota > Metazoa > Arthropoda > Insecta > Trichoptera > Leptoceridae > Mystacides > Mystacides longicornis. Next base: position 29,839,323 of record OY756422.1, on the reverse strand, counting down.
AATATAATGGTCTTCAAGAATCAACAACAACAGCCATACTAATAGTATATGCAAATCTTCCACGACAGCGTCCCAAATGGAATGTCGTACCTAGGTATGGTATAAGAAGTTCGACAGCGTCCCAAATGGAATGTCGTACCTAGGTATGGTATAAGAAGTTCAAGTACTAGAATAGTTTGACATTCCATTTGAGGAATAGCATTCTATTAGTATGGCTGCAAATGTTTAACGGTGTCAAATTCATTTTAAAAATTATATTTTAAATTATAAACAGCTGACAGCTTAAAGATTTCCTTAGTAGTGGATTGTATAAGCAAACATCACAGTGGGTCAGTTTTATATGACAATAATATTCCAAATTTGGAGTTGCATATTAATATAACATAATGAGTCGCCGGTAATCTAGAAAAAAAATTAATATAACATCAAATTCAATAGTAAATTTTTCAATTTGGCTACTATGGGCTTATGAATTTCCTCTACTGATATTTTGATGGCTTTCCTAATGTGATCACTACTTCATGTTAATAACATTGGCTATTTAGGTGGACAAATTCTAAAATCTGAAATTTTCCCAACATAAGAGTCCTCCCATCAGGGTCCCGAAGACGAGGAAGACCCTCTCACACTGTGTTCCGCTCCTTCGAAGCAGAGCTGAGGGACATGGACATGGTGTGGGAGGAGGTCATACACATTGCGCAAGATCGAACGCACTGGAGAGCTCTTGTTGCCTCCCTATGCCCCTGAGTGGGGTGTAAAAGGGAGAATTGATTGATTGATTGATTGAAGAGTCTTTTAAATTTTGAAAATAAAATCCCTTGCCTCTTGCAGGATTCCAACCCACATCCATAGTTGGCCTATGCAAAGACATTAGCCACCGAGTCAATGGCCTGATGCTTATAACTTTTATAACACATCTATTTTAAACACATATCCTTAGGATATTAATTTATTATAAATGCAATTATGAGACATGTTGGAAATGACAATTATAATAATTGTCAATTTAATCTGAAGTTTTTCTTTCATTTACACATGGAGAGCTCTTGTTGCCTCCCTATGCCCCTAAGTGGGGTCTTAAGGGAGTTTGGATTGGATTGGATTACACATAAATAAATAATTTGTTGTACGGATCATTTTTTCATCTTGGTGCGTCAGATGAAGTCCTTTTGACTTAAATCTGCAACCTTGCACTTTTTTGTCTTCTGAAAACTTTTCTTTTTTTTTAATAGTTTACAAAGTCTGGATGAAATGAAAATTAAGGTTCCTGAAAAATCCAGGCGTATGGGAGGGCTCGATCCTTGATGATATGTTGGAATTTTTGAGAAGCTGAGTCATATGTTCCATATCGATGGATATTATTTAAGTTATGGTTTAAAAAAGTATCATTCTAGATAAACCTAATTAGAAAGTGACAAACCTTAGGGGACCACCACTGCAGTAGTGCATTCATCATGGTTTTAAATGATTATTTCATCACTCCGCAAAACACAGCAGACAATACACACTATTATTATTTTTGCATAAACACATTACAGCTCCGTGGTAAGCCTGCTAGGATTTATATTCCCGATATTATGATGTCAGAACCAATTAATGAATGATCTTAATTATCATTAATACCATCATAGCCACAATGAGGGTAATGAGGTAAACAACAAAAGAAATGACATGTTCATTCACTCTGCGATATAATAATAAAAACATAAATCGCAAAATAATCACTCGGAACGTAATTATAGTAACAATGGGAAATAATAAAATGATTGCAAAGGTGACTGTGTGCAACAGCTTATTTTAGAAATTTAATTTAAAAAGAGAAGCGTCACTTATTTATGAGGCAATTATTCGTTTTTAGGTATTAGAAAATTTTATGAATTTCTGCAGTTTCAGCTATGACACCTACTATTATGTATTATACCTATTAGTTTTCACGACAGATGCTGTTGTGTTTTAGCTACAAATACTGAGATTGAGTTTTTATAATGATAAATTAATAACCTATTTTCAATATAATCTTTAGTGATGTTTGCAAGGCACATGCTGTCTATCGCAGCAACTATCAAACAACTGAGATTACTGTCAAACGCAAATTTAAATTAAAAAATATAAAAGTTTATACTGTCAAAAGCACTAAGAACGTTAGTTACATTAAGTTTTCTTAATGTTTCTAATGATCCGCGCAACTGCCTTAATTTTTTCTTTCATAAGAACCTACGCTACAAAAAAAAATGTTTACCACATTAATCAGACGTGATGCTGTGACCAAGAGAAACAGGGACCCATTTTTGTATGTAGATTAAATCACCCGTCTCTGTTTAAGGGACTTTCATCACCATTTTAGATTTATACAGTATCTAGGTACATTAAAATAGTTAGGTAGGTACATGAAAACTGAAAATAGCACCTTCTAACTAAAGACTGTGAAAATTTTGATGTAGCCAATGCCCTACGACAATTAGTTTATACAAAATCTGACTTTACATTGAATTTATAAAATTTTCTCCTTTAAACTATCAAAACTGATCTAATTACATTATACGTAGGTAGGTATGTAACTTCTACTATCAATGTCACTTTAAAATTGGAAAGAAAGCTTGTAATTTTCGGTATCTGATTTGGGTTATCTTTAATGAACTTGGTTTTAATTAAGTACATACATTTATTTACTGATATCGATCATCTACGTTAAATAATAATAATAAAACTATTAAGTGGTTCTTTAAACTGATGAATAACATTACAACGAGAATGTTTTAATCACAATTAGCAAGTCTATGTACTGTGTAGTGATTGAAAATCAAAGAAGATGGTGAAATTAAAAAACTATCCTGCTTGAGTATCAGCAATAAATTAATTGACATTTTGTATATATTAAGTCTCATTATAGCCGGTGGAACTTATTGCAAGAGGCAAATTGTTCTAGCAACCCGTTCATTTGTTTATACCCAACTGATATTATCGCTCAAATTTTATGGAATTCCAAAAGATCAGCAATCCTGCAGATTTCTTTTGCATTTAAACGATAATCGTTTGTCCAGCACGCATGTACCAAATTAAATTAACGATAAATTTGTTACAACAAATCGCTTAGATAGATTTGCTTGTTAGTGTCTATGGCCCGATTTAACTTGACGATATTTTAAACCAAATATTCAGTCGATTTATCGTGAGATTTATCTTTACACCTCTGTCCAGCTGTATAAAAAGACAAAAAACGCATTTTTGTGAAAATACGAGAGTCGCCTTCAACAAAAGATCAAAAATATTCAAATCCCCCAATATTGATATCAAGGTGAGGAAGTGATCAAGACTCTTGTCTGGAGTGTAGGTACTGCTAAATGGCAGCAAAGCACATACCATCAGCCAAAGTGATTCCGGGTGTCTAACAACTTTTGCCATTACTGTTGAGCAATAAGAAAAAACCCAAAAGAAAAAAATGGTCTAACCAAGGGCGGATCCAGCCTTGGCACCAGGGGGGGGTCACAAAGTAAAAAAAAAGGTCATCTTAAAAATTTGGTATCTGGAAACTACACTTTTCCTAAAAAAAAAAAAAAAAAAAAAGGTCATTTCCTAAATTTGTTATATGGTACTTTTGCTCCAGGGGGGGGTCATGGCCCACGGAAATTATAATTATGCTAGCAAAATAAAGATTTTATTAATAAATATCACTGCCCTACTTCAGATTACATAGCCTAGGGGGGGGTCATGTCCCCCGTGACCCCCCCCCTGGATCCGCCGTTGGGTCTAACTAGCAAAATACAGGTCGTGAAAATATTACATCAATATGTGTTGTAACTTTATTGTTATTATAATAATTTAAATTGTGTTAAAAAACTACATATCTTTTTCCATAAATATAGAGCTAGAAAATTAAAATATCAGCTGATTATTACGGGCATACGTAGGCGAGGTTTGATAGTCGTAATTTTCCTTATCACTCCTCCATACGATTAGCACAGTTCTGATTTAAGGATGAGTCTGAAGATCAATCTATTGATAACACAACCTTATCAACACATCCAAAATTACATTTTTAACATTTTCTTTCTTTATCTATCATATCCATTAAGATTAAAAAAATATTACACGAATTTTTAATGAATTAAGAGGTTATAATTATTGAAACATTTGCGTTATAATTCTAGTGAAGCTAATAATTGAGAAGAAAATATATAATATGAAACATTGTAATATTTCTGCAATAGAAGCTGTATTTGATTATGCACACTGATATACTGCTAACGGAAAACCCAAGACGACTTGGAAAATTTTCGTATTAAAGGCTTCAGATTAAAACCCTACTAAACTTTGACAACATCAATAGCTAGCTTAAAGTCAGTTTTTCTATTCACAAATAATTCAGATTAGCTACTATGGACACTTAAATAGTTATTTAATGCAAATAAATATTATATCTTAGGCAAAATGTAGCTGACAAATATCTAAAAGTAACACTCCCACAAAACTGATGATACAAATTCTTATTTTCACAAACACACAAGTGTTTAAACAGCTTTTTTATTTGTTGTTAAAATTAGAACCAATAATACTAATGTGAATAACTAGTGTATTGAAACTCCAGCACTAATATTAATAACAATAAGAAACAATGAAGAATAAATAATACAATTCAATCACATGTTTTCAAAATAATTTTGAATCATTCACACTGCTTTTAAACTGTGTTTATAACAAAAATAACATAGCTATTGTCATTTTAATACACTACATGCCATTTGGCCCAGTGTAACATTGCACTGATAAGAATATTATTATTATGGTGTTCTTTATACAAACACTCTGTGTAGTGCCATCTATGTAAGAATAGCAGAAACATTCAACATAATATTATTTAATCTATTATTCCATAGGGGAATGTAATGGGCATAATCAAGACAATAATTATTATTTAATTAATTTACACATTCCATTATTATTATGTGTCATTTTAGGAATAATTTATCCTACAATAATAATTACTAGTGGTCAACCAGTGCTCGAAATTCGACCATAACTTATTTAAATTATAAGTTTGAACATTATTGAGGTTCCATTGTCAAAGACTAAGCGCGCATTATTTCACAATTTTCTTTCCAAAACAATGACATGGATTAGAAAAGTTGATATAATGTATAAAGTTTTTTCTATTATTTTATAAGAAAACAATATTAACAAGAAAAACAAAAATATACTTATTAATTGAATTATATATAAATTGTGATGAAATGGCCATCCGCTAAATAAATAATATTAATTAATCTATTCTCAATTTGACGCCATGAGTTTGAATATCCTGTATTTCCAGCTCCACCTTCCATTTGAATATACCGCCTTCAAAAAGCTTTCTGCGCCCATTAGGTATGTAGCGCTTTTCATTTTACATTTGTTTCTATGAAGTTGATGATCTTTATAAGCAGTCTGTGGAAGTGTGTCTGAGTATCAAAATACATAACATTACAGTAGTGTTTGTAATGTTTTTTTTTTATGTAATCTCTTTTTTATGCATAATTTTAAGAAAATATTAGAAATTTCATACTCCTCCGTCCGCGCAATTTTCGTAAAAATAGTCACAAAGTTTTTCCTTCACGTATTAATATATAGATTATATAATTAATTACAATAATAATAATAATTACACATTCTTAAGAATGTTGTGGTTGAGTTTAATAGAGCAAGATCAACCTTAATGTGTCCATTGAGTCCTTCCAATCATAATAAAAAAATGTTCTATAATATTATGCGCGGGTATGGTGTGCTCCCCCACCAGACACAATACTGTTTTGTTTTTACTGGTCGGGTATCTTAAATGTACTAAAGCTCCACAGATTTTATAATCAAGTAGTAACTTTAATCCCATATGATAATGGTTAACTCTAGTAAAACTTGCATATTGAAAGGATAATTATTTTCGAAGGGACTTCAAGAAGGAATAACAATTTTATTACTAAAAATAGCCTGGCTGCGATTAAATACTTTCGCAATAATTATATTATATGAGTTATGCTTCAAAATACAAGTATTTGTAAAATTTAAATAATTGTTGATGTTAAGATAGCAATTATATTAAAAAGGGCCAATGAAATCATGGGAGAGGTTATTTATTTGCTTATTTCGATACAATATCAATGGACTCTATTTCTGAATTCCAAGAAGCGGAGAAATAGAACTGTAAATGAATGAGCTAAGCATAATCCCAAAGGCATTCCATTTTAGATTCACAACCGCCTCAATCATTAGAGTCGGGGCAAGTATGGTGAATTTATTGTAACATAATTTGTTAAATAGTTGGAGGATGTAATACTCACAAAATATGTGCTGGTCTTGATGGGCGGTGGGATGGAAATTCTTCTGGCAGCCGCTTCCTCTTCATCTGCATAAAAACACATCAATTACTTTCAAAATAGGTATATTATACTCTCAAAAATATTTTTGTATGGTTTGTGAACTAACATAGTCAATGTTCATTATGAAAGTTTTACTTTAAATTGATTGAATTGATTTTCGGGCGCATTGGCCTAACTAACAAAGAAATTGAATTGAAGTGGTTGGTAGCCTGGCAGTTATGATACCGGTTTTCGTACTGTATAGTCGGAGGTCATCGCCGACCATCTCAGTCTTTCACGACACAAGCTTTGAGTAGCTTACTGTGAAAGAGTCAAGTAAGTCACATTGAGTCACATTTATGTAGCATACATTCAACAAATCAAAAAATAATTTAACCAAGGAAACATGTCTGAAATATCACAGTCATTCCCGGGTTTGATCTTAATTATAATATTTTAATAGTTATTCAGTTGACGCATTCATGATTGTGGAGTTACTCCTCAGGCCTATGTTTGCACAGAACTCAGGGTGACAACTGGCAAAACAGCATAACATTGCTTCAGTGTGTTTTATTGAAATAAACATGAGCTCACTCGTATTTTTATTATGGAACATGCAAAAACAAATGATTGTTTGAATAACAGTTTTATTAAGAAAGACAAGAGCATGTACCTTTCTGTACAGCATCGATTCGACCCTCCACCTTGGATCGCAACGAATCCAAGTCGAATGGTGCAGCGAAGCCATGATCAACAGATCTGCTTTTAGACCTGAAAATAAAATTAAATCCATTAGTGAATTCATAATTCAAAAACAATTGTTTAAGAAATTGGTTTAAAATGTAAATCTTGACCTAGTTGTGTGTTTTGTAGGAATGTATATTTATTTATGTATAATATTGTAGAATCGTATGTGACAATTGGGATCGGGAAAAAGAAGGATTAAACAGTCATCATTTTCAAAATTGTTCTGGATGTGAAACTGATGGACCACAACTTGAACTTTTTCTCTGTGTACCTAAGTGCAATTTTCAATAAACTATTTAATAAGCGGAATGCCTCCATATCTTGTTTCATTTTTTTATAGCAGTTGTACTTTCTTTTTATTTTCATTTCATTATTTTTTCTAATGCTTTACCTGGAAATTTTAACGAAGAAAGAGGCTATAACCATTGTAACTTTAAATATTTTTTGAATAATGAATATAGGTAATATTATTATATTCATATTTCAATTATTTTTCGTATGCTCTTTCAATTTTTTATTTTTTTCCTGTTCATACCTCAACGACTGTAAGTGCTGAAAGAATCTTAAGGAAGAGAAAAAATAAACAACTAATGCTGGTAGAAAAAAGTTGTGTTTCTACCAGCAAATGAGGCACATAATATAGTAAAAACAGAAAGGCAACCAGGTCAGTAGATTCTTTTCATATTTAATTTCTTTCATTATTATAGCTTTACCATCCATTATTCGATATAAAAACGCAAAATTGCACCAAAAATATCATATATTGTTGAAAAGTTTATTGTCTGCGAGAAGTATCTATCTTGAGAAATATGTTAGCTGTCAATATTTTATTAAAATATAAAAATGTAAGAGTTTCGACTGTATTATAATATAATCCACAGACAGTGGTTTATTATGCATTTTTCAAACTAACACAACGTCATCATTTTTTGTGACGACAAAAATAAACAAGATGAGTTTACAATGGCTTTTTCCAGACGGAGCGTTCGATAAATAGCTCAACATTTGCATATTCCGTGGAAGAATGATGAAACGAATATACTAACATATTATTCTGAATTGCATATTTTAGTCAAATGGTTTTTTTTGCGTGTTGATCATACTGTCTGTTTGGGGACACAAAGATGATGAATTTACATTTTGTTTCATCGCTGATATAATATACATCTGTATTCTGTAGGAGTATTCACAAAAAAGGTGGTTCAGTCTAAACTTATTATAGGTACTTACCTAAGGGTCATTGTAAGGCTAAAAAATAATTTTTAGGTAAAAGAGACAATATCCACTTATTATTAAAACCCGCATCTTATGTTTCTATAAATATTTTTTATTGTTATGGATCGAGAAAAAATTTGAGAGACTTTCCAGAAAAAATAATAAGACGAAAAGTATCCTAAACCAGCTAAACCTAAACTATTTAATTAACGATCATCTATAATATAAAAAAACGGGTTAGTGCGAACACTTATAACTCGAGATCTGCTGAACAGATTTTTAAGATGCTTGGTTTATTGGATTCTTCTCCATTCCGGATAACAGAATAATTATTAAAAATTCGAAAAATGGATAGAAAATAATATAAAATATAATATTAATGTTAGTATGGAACGGATTTACTGACAACAACGCCATCTGTGAAAAACACCATAACAACACAATTTCTGTTAAATTGACAACCATTGAGTTTCAAAACATTGGTATGCAGATTTTTGATAGAATTTCTTTCAAGCTTTCAGAAATATTATTTTAACATCCAAACATATTATTTTAAACGTATTTTTGTATAAATTACAAAATTGAAATCAATACTCATAGTAAGGACAACGTCTGTCGGGAAGGCTAGTTCTACAATAAAACACAAATTCCAATTTCGTATGTTAAGGGCTCGCGAAATCATTAAGCAAAATCGATAAAGTAAAAGTGCAAAAAAAACGTTTTTTTTTTTCAACCATATAAGAGTAACATACAATACAACCCTAGTACGTAACTAACTACGTTTAAGCAAGATATTAATTATTATTCTGATATAAAACAGTAAGTCCTTGCATTTTCCTCACAACTATTCGAACAATGAAGTACTCCTCTAAACAGACGGCATTAAGTATGAGCGTTTCAGTGTTATCTTGAAGGACAAACTCGTGTAAGAACTAATCTCCACATGCACATGCTGAAGTATGTAAGCACAATCGGATGGGATTCAAGACTGAGAATGCTCTACTACGTCTAGCGCATTGTCACGTGAAGCGCGCCAGTTCCAGGAAGCGGCCGTAAAATTCCAGAACAATGGATGTGTGTCAAGGCGGAATTATCCCGAGAGACAATCAGACACTACTGCAAAGCAGTTTCCTCATTTTTTTTTCAGTTTTTTTTTCCATCTCATCAAAATATACTTTAGATTCAGCTTTTTTTCAGTATTCTAGTGTGGCTTTTTTCAGCGACTTTAAAGAGGAATCAAAATCTATGATTTGAGGCATAGAATCTTCTTTATGCATGTTAATACAATATTTTTTTAGGGAAAATGTAAACGAATAAGTATGTTTTGTTTAAGTGTAAGCGTTTTGTAGACTGGTTCAGAGCCCATATTCTCTGTTTTATCGGAAGGCAGTCACGGTAGCAAAGTGAGTATTACACGATACATTTTGTATGGAAAACGTGTATAGCGCCGCCACAGAAATATTTCTAGAAACAAATGCGATTCTCGCATTCGATACGTATATACGTTTTTCATACAAAATGTATCGTATAATACTCACTTTACACCGTGACTACCTTCCGATAAAACAGAGAATAGGGGTACAGGACCCCTATTCTGTTGCAAGTGTAGGGTAGTCACTTGAAAAAAGTGACTATTAGGCGATACATTTTGTATGAAAAACGTTTATATGCGATTCTCGCATTCGATACATATAGACGTTTTTCATACAAAATGTATCGCCAAATAGTCACTTTTTTCAAGTGACTACCCTACACTTGCTACAGAATAGGGGTACTGATAATAATATTTCAACCGCAACAACATAATTGATGGCGTTTTGTAACGGAACAAAATAATGGGTGTCAAATGATGGAAATTTGTGGTAAAAACTCACTATTATTTTTTTAAATTTGTTTTCTTTATGTACGATTGAAGAAGATTTTGAGAAGAGGAACGATTATAGGAGGTGTATTAATAGACGATAGGATAAAGGCAGGATTGATTGTATGTGTCATTCTATAGTCTTAACAGTAAATAACATTATTCTTTTATGTAGGTATGCAAGTTACATTAGATTATCTTGCCATAATGTGTGTTTATACGTAACTAACATAATAACTATTTTGACCTGGTAGCCACATTATAATAGGTATGTGACATGATCTTTAACAGTCAAACTTGTAGCTACTTACCATCTTACCATAATAATTCGGTATAATTTGAGTTTATTGGAGTCTATTCATCCAACAACATATACAATAATGTAACAGACATCACATGTGACTTATTTCCTACTCGACCGCCATCTCTTGGATTTTTTTCAAAGTTATGCTACTATAGAGGAATTGGTTTTATTATACAAACTTATGGCCCGTCGAACTTCATCCCGAATTCGAATCAACATTAATTATTACACAATGCAATAAATTATATGTTATATTTAATTCAGTTCTTATGTCATCTACTGTATTTAATTCGTGTAATAAGTAAAAAAAAATATATTCTGGGTTAGGTCGAAGTTCGACGGGCGGGTCAGCTAGTTGTCCATAAATTACAAATAGGTACAAAATATTCTACATAGATGTCTCCTACTTAATAAAAAGTCATGCTGTGCATACCAACCTCCTCTGCGGCTGTAGGATGTTCTCTTCGCTCCTCGTCAGCTGCTGGGAAGCTCTCCTGGACCTGTTAGCGTGAGGTGAGACATGCAATGCGACACAGACACGGGCGGAGGACAAGAAATGAGAAAAAAAAAACAAATTAGCGGATGAAAAAAATAAATACACAAAACTCATGAAATAATTTTGCAGATTTACTCCTCAACTAGGTTAAACTTTGTGTAATACGGCGACCATGCAGTTTTGGCACCCCGTATGTGCGTAGAATATTGTGCGAGTTAGACCGCGCTAACACATTTATACACGTGTACACAGTATACTTATTATGTTTACATGTTGAATGGCATATTAAAAAGATTCACAGTTTACTAATCCTTTATAATAAATTGTTGAGTTCGCCTGTAAGTCGAAATTAATTGATTTGACACGCAATGTAGAAATAAACATTAGAGCGCTGTCAGCGATTCGCTTATGAAAATCTGTCTCGACAATATAGTAATCGTCTAAAATAATTTACAGTTCATAAAATGATTTCTTTCACATTTAAAAATTAGTGTGTTTTCTTTTCCTTATGCCTGTCGCGGTTCGCAGCTAGTATTATTTAATGGCTGGGAACGATTCGCAAATTGAACACTTGTTGAGGAGTCAATCAAATTGTCGTTAAACAAATAATAGTAGGTAATAATAAAATTCGTGATGATAAAGCTGTATGGATGCAAATAAATGAAGGCAAAACATGAACATTCAAACAAGACATTAGGTACTAGAAACAACAACTGTGTATGTTGCAACTAAAGTACTCGCATATTATGCCAAGTTTAGTTATATAAATAAATAATACATAGACGAACTCAACGTGCAATCTCGGTGGAATCATTTAAATAAAAAAATGACATTAATTATAATGAAAGATTTTTCTTCGTCACCCACGTCATACTTTCATTTTCCAGTTTAATAGGCACTTTTCATACGAAACTAATCGGGAAAATAAAAAAATGGTAACAACGAAACAAAAATAATGTTTTATTCAAACATATAAATTAGTGTATCGCTCCCGTAGTTCTATTTTTGTTCACGGTATGGGACAATATGCAAAGGTGTCAGCATAGCCGGCGGAACTTATATTGCATGAGTCTTTTTTTTCAGACAACAGGTCCCGTCCAATCTGAGAAAAACCAACCCCGGGTAGATATTTCATGTGTAAAAAAACATTTTGAAAACTCTAACCCGACCGGGAATCGAACCCGGGACCTCTTGATCTGAAGTCCAAGCCTAGGCCACCGAGGTCGTAGGTAGTAGGATTTATGCGGTAGTCTAGATTTCTAGGTGCCGACATTGGATCCGTAGGACCCGTGTTCGATTCTCGGTCTGTTCCGAATTTCCCGAATGTTTTTATATATGAAAATTCTACTTAAGAGTTCCTACAGATTCTCATTTTTTTTCAAAATATACTGGCACTTTGTATAAAAAGAATTACCTAAATTATTTATCTTTATTTCAACATTTACTCATCCAAAAACAAAGAAAGCAATAATATGTTTTTCAACGTTTTAAAACAAAAAAGTAATTTAGTTTATCTATTGATAATAATAGGAACTACAGAGTTTAATATACCTCAATAGAAATATCTTATTTTTATTCGATACAATCAATATCAGAGATTATCTGTTCGATATAATATCTGCTACGTTTGGAAAGAATAAATTGTATTAGGTATGTTAAAAGGTCAAAATCCGATATAACGAAATTCAAGGCCCCATAAATATATATTTCCGTTATATAGTACTAAGAATCTATGAGTACTTATGTAATTTTCACTGTATTTTTAATTATTATTGTCTTTTCCTTCATAAACACGTGCTGTATCTCTTGCGTAACAAATAAAATGTAGCTTTACTGTCATAAGTATTGTTTCAAACCGTTATTATTTTTTTTAAATGGATCTGTGCTCACTCGAAGTGAACACAAATACCTTTTTTGACATCTTTCACACTAACCAAAGGGTTGTCTCGTGAAAGTGGAAATGGTCGACACCGGGACTCGAACCCACGACCTTCAATGCGCTGTACGTACGAAAGTCGCCGACTGATACCACTGGACTAACAACAACCACTTCGACTATTTGAATAATGAGTTATAGAAATTATACAAGCGGTTGGTAGTCCAGGGACTGACTTTCTGCGTATTAGAAGTTGTAGATTCGAATACCGATCATCCACTTCATCAACCACTTTAAAATTAAACAATCGTATTATATGAAGAAAAAAGTTCAAAATGTATTTATATCTCCATCAAATGCAGTGAGCTCAAAATCATTGAAAAATTTCTGGCATAAAAACGTAAGTATGTATTCTAAAGGAATTTATTAATCAGCTACAGAATATACTTATGTTTGTGTCTTGCGGACGGGCAAGCTTGGAGATCAATGGTCCACGAATGGGGTAGCCATACGTCCGGAATTCTCCAGACATGTCCAGAATTTGAGGTCTGTCCAGACTACGATAATACGAGGTTATATGGTAATACTCCAATTTAGTCACTTCGAAATCATTGGGAGTGGTGAAACTTGAGTATTACGGTTTTTCTTACAGGTACGAAAGGCCTGGATTTTTTTGTCCAGAATTTATTCCGGAATTATTTTTTATATGGTAACCTTGATTCCGACAGAATTCAGCAAACATGATGATCACATGACCTTCGATAGTGCAAACAACAACACTGCTGTAATTGTAACTGCAACATCTTTGGAGAAAAACTGAAAGGTCGTTATATTAGGAGCTAGTTTGTTTCGCTATTCGTTATAAGAAGATTCGGGCCATGTTACATAATAACCTGAGATGCGGTACAGACAGACACGCGCCATCCTTCTGTCGAGTGAACTTGACAGCCGCGCAGAGAAAGCTTCGTGACACATTATCCCGCTACCAGAGTCCAGAACAGATTTGAGAAATCATCAAAATAACTCCCCTTCCCCCACTACCACGTACAAGGATGAAAATAGTGTTCTATGAAGACTTCATCATGTGTGTATTTTAGCGAACGCGAAATCAGACTTACGTGAAAATGATCAGTGTCACACTGAAATCGGTGCAAATATACACATTAATTTACAACGAAGATAATATTATTTATTTATTTATTCATTGTACGGCTTAAGAGCCTTTTTTAATTATGATGTTGTTGTGTGAATCGTCGACTGATTCGATCTTACCTAATGATTGTCTATCCAGTAACACCGAGGTTTAAAAGTTTTCAGTGGTAAAGCTACGGTGAAAAAAGTCAATCAGTAGATACATCAAATACAAACATTTTAAGTCTGATTGTTTAGTAAAGGTATGAGGAATCCGCTTATGTGGACACTACGCCACTGCTATCTACATATGTATATATCTATATGTATATCTATGATATTTTTATTTTATGGAAAAATTTGCGCATATTATAAGAGATTCAGTAGATAACGTTGACCAGAGAAAAATATACGTTACAAAGCTGAATGCCTCCGAGGCAAGACACAACTGCAGGAGTGTTTACGACAGAGTTTAGTTCGAATTAAGCTTAATCATTTTTTATGAGGCATTAGAACGCAAAAAATCATGTTTAAGGAAATGAGACAAATTCTAATTATTAACATAAAGTATAGGTAAGTATCTATAAGAATTATGTTTTTTGTTAGGGATAGAGAAAATTTTCAGAGATTTTCCAGAAAAAATAACAAAATAACTCAAAGGAATCGCGAAATCATAAGTAAAATCGTGTTTTTATGCAAAACCCCCAAAAGTCCCAAATATTTGACTCGTTCTAAACTTAAACTTTTTCGTGAATAACTCTGCTGTTACAAGATAAAGATAGTACAATTGAGAATGTCCTGCACATTTATATGTACTAGCGGTCGACCAGTGCTCGAAAATCGACCATAACTTAATTAGTTTTAGATTATAAGTTTGAACATTTATTAGACTGAGCAAGTGCTATTTTACTATTTTCTTTCCAAAACTATGACATGGATACGTCAAATTTTAAATGTTGCTATTATATGTAAAGTTTTTTCTATTATTATTGAAGAAAAAAAAAACATATTAATCTTTTCTCAAATTGACGCAATGAGTTTGAATATTCCCCTACTTTCAGCTCCACCTTCCATTTAAATATACCGCCTTCAAAAAGCTTTCTGCGCCCATTATGAGGCGCTTTACATTTTCTATTTTTTTTCTACGACGTTGATCTTCTTTATAAGTAGTGGAAGTGTGTGTGAGTATCAAATACGTAACATTTCAGTAGTGTGCGTAGTGTTTTTATTATTGATTTAATCCATTTTATGTATGATTTTAAAAAAAATATTAGCATTCGCCACTCTTTCTCTATATAAACTATAACCGTCTTACTTATAAAAAAAACGTCAATCGTAAGATTACGTATAAATCACTGATCAGTTTTTACTTCAATTATAAAAAAATATTTAATCCGCGTTTGTTATTGTATGAAGATGACATTTCATACAAAATTTTATAAACAAACAAATAGTAGCTGGGCAACGCGAGTGGTAACTGCCAATATTCGCTATGTCAGATTTGAACGAGTTATTGATGCAAAATAGGTACCTTATTTTTTGATTATTTATTTTATATCAAAATATAGTTAAATCCTTATTAAATCATACGAAACCTTTATGTTTCAGCCAAAATGAACCAATTCATGTTTGATCACTTCAATTTTAATATTTGTACCTACTTAAAAAGTATTCTTTGAGTATTTTCTTCAAAACGTCATTATATTTCTTATAAATTTAGTTGGTGCATCATGGTTGCAAGCCCTCGAATGATTACGGGAATGCATATTTGCTTTATTTGTTTAAATTTTCTATGATTGATATGATAAACCAAAATACAATGGACCTAAATATGAAGGGAGCACATAATTGTAAGGGAAAAAACTCAAATACAGTGTATTTATTACAGAAAGCGTTCTTGTATACTGGAAATATCTATCAGTTGACGTAAAATCCAACATGGCGGGTCAAAATATACCTACAGAGATCAACTCACAATCAAGCGATTTGCGTTAAACTATCTCGATGACAGCTTGATCGTAATATTTCCATCGCTGAGCTATTTTTTTCTCTGATCGTAGTTTTTAAATCAAGCAGTAAATGTGTGCAAAATTTCATACTCCTCCGTCCGCGCAATTTTTGTAAAAATGGATTATAAAAATATAGATATAAAAATTAACGAATTGAACTTGCATTCTTGGTGGAATTATTTAAATAAAACAATTGATTTGTTATTCCACAATTTTTATTAACCTGACTAGTTTCGCAGGAACAGGTCCTGCATGGTCACAGGTGACTTAGAAACTAGTCAGGTTAATAAAAATTGTAGGATAACAAACAATTGTTTTATTTAAATTATTGTAGATATAAAAATGTTTAAGTAGCTGTTCGTGAGTGAGTCTTGTTAAAATTCGAGAGAGGTTGGAGCGATTTGGCTAATTATCTGGTTTCGAAACATTCGGATAAGCTCAGGGTATTTTTAAACGGTGAGAAAATATAGAATAATTGTGACGAAAATGTGAATGCACCAGTGTGCAATCATGTTGAATGTGTATTGATATTGCAGTTCGGTTTATCTGTGTTTTTTTTTAATAATATTATGAATATTAGTTATTGTATAAATGTTTACACTTAAGATTATCTTTTCTCTGTTTTTTTTTTATGTTAATTCGTACTTTGTATGATTTGTTTTTATTGTAATTGCTTTGTTTTTTTGTAAAACGCCTTTACGCCATTTATGATGATAAATAAAATTAACAATAAAAACAGAAAGAAAAACAACACTTTCTTTTTCCCATAGTGTTCCTACCTGTCAGATGAGGCACGAGAAAGGATCTCTGTTTATGTGGATGTGATTGTCCGGAAACAAAGTATAGGTAGGCTTAGGATATACCTACATAGGTGATAGAAAGTTTACAGGGTCTCATAAAACAAACTAAGCTGTAAAGTTGACTGCTGGAAGATCAAACAGTTAAATATTACCATACGACTGTAGCCTTTTCTGATGAGTCAACTTTAAATCTGCTCAACAATGTAAGGTACAAACTTCGGGCAAAGGACAGTCGCAATGTTCTATGCGTACGACGCGCGATGGACCAGACACATAAATCTCGTATCTAATAAAAACATTACTGATAATATGACCTAAATAACTACCAATGTTATAAAAATGGAGCTCAGCACATCATAAAAATATTACAGAATTATTAATAACAGAATTACTGTCAACATTGTGCTTCTGCCTATCTATATCGTCGTTCGTTCTATGAAACATCGTACGTGTTTAAATGAAAATTTCGCACGAAAAACAAAAACAAAAAAAAACTATATTAAGGCTATGCTAAGGCTATATTATATTATTTATTTGACTTATTAAATGCAACACGATTACGATTACAATGATTCACGATTTTTTTTATAAAACCTTATTTATATCAGTAGGTATGTGTATTTAGGAAGCATGTTTAAAAAGAAATCGAACGTAGGAAAGTTGCTGGTTGCAGGGTGGGCGGTGCACTAAGACCTATAATGAGAAACAACCACGTCTCACTACAAGCAAAGAAACTAGTGCATAATGCAATCCTCTTACCATCGATGATGTATGGTTGTGAAACGTGGACATGGACGAAAAAAGAAGAATGTAGTATAAATGCAGTAGAGATGAAATCTCCACGAAGAATATGTGGAAAAACTTTATGGGTTATGGAAAGGAATGAAAATATTAGGAAGGAATGTGGTATGGAAGTAGGTATGTAAGTGTTGTGACAAAGATGAAAGTTAATAAGTTGAGATGGTTTGGGCATGTGGAAAGAATGGATGCAGACAGAATGACAAAGAGAATTCATAAGGCTGAAAGGATAGGTGTAAGAAAGCGTGGCCGACCGTTAATGACGAACACATCGATTCCGTCCTCAAGGAAGGCCAGGTAAGAAGTAAGAGAAATAGGTGAGGGTGTATGAGAAATGTTATGTCGGTGGAAGAAGCGAAAGAAGTAAGCTTGGATAGAAAAGAGTGGAGGTTCGCTCTCTCTGCCTACCCCTTACGGGACACGGCGTGATGGGTAAAAAAAATTTTTTTAGTTGACAGTTGAACTGAAAATTTTCTTTCATTTTACACACCACCTAATTTGTTTGCAAGGATCTTTCCTGGCGCGTCAGAATAAGTCCTCCCGACTTTCCTTGCACTTATTTTATCAACTTTAAAAGTCTGGATGAAATGAGAACTGACGAAATATCAAGTGGTACCTACTTATGGGAGGGCGCAACCCTTAATGATTTTCTCACCCCTTATTTTCATGCCTGCTAAATTAAAAGAGGTTTTCTTGATTACCTGAATAGCATATTTAATTAATGTCAACTGAAAACACATGGATGAGATGAACTTTTTGACAAATAACTTTCAATGGAGGAAGTAATTACACACAAGAAATTCCATTGAACGAGTGGTGCTATGCACTTTTCAAAAACAACACATATCTTCATAATAATAATATTATGAATCCAATGATGTGCATAAATAAACACTAAATAAAAACAAACTTTACCAAATAATCCGTTATTACACGGCAGCTCTCTCTTCCGCCAAAGCATGAGGAAGTCTCGAGTTTAGATTAGCGTTTGCAACGCATGTTGGAGGACTACGAATTAGATTTTCATACAACGAATAGGTTTTGACGTTCGCAGGCAAAGGGTAGCGAACGTTTTTAGATATGTGCCAGATCTTAACTGGAACCCACACTTATAGGCACAGCGGCGTATTACGCACGTAGACCCACTCGACCTTAACTCGCGCACTTTGATTTCCTTTGATATCACCCCAACACTTGATTATGAGTCATAGCTACATAGTTAGTTATGCTTGTATGATAAAACGTAGGTATACATAGAGTTGATTATCCTCTACTAGTCTAGTCTAGACTTAATTGGGCCAAAAATGATTACAACATAAAATCAATTATGCTTCAGTCAGGACTGACGGTCGTAACATATTAAAAGATCAGGATCAAAAAGATCGAGAACTAATGAAACTTACTTTTCTAACAATGGGGATGTCTCTTAATAGTGCAAATATTCGACCTTTTTCTAAAGCGAGAAACAGTCAACAATTCAGGTATATAAATGAAGAAGAAACTCCAAGAATTTTGTTTTTGTTTGAGAATTCCACTTCTGACTCCTAAATTCTGAACAGGAATTGTGTAGATATTAGAATGACCTGATTATTTCAATTTAAAGACTCTACGAAGCTGACCTTCAGGGCGTTGGTGTTGAGGTTTTTATTTTAATTGTTGCGCAGTTTATGCACTTGTTTTTAATTCTAACAAACACATCCACCATGTTTTATACTTTTAATTAATAAAAAAAAGGAAGTGTCACATTACAGGATACGTAGACAATAGAAATGGGAAAGATTGTACTTTATAGATTGTGGGGTGCGGTTACTAGGATTGCGGGGGACAGATATGGTCCAACTAGGGAGCGGACATGAATAAAGAAGAAGAATAAGATGATGACCATTTCTCGTTACAACAGGTTAATAACTCAAGCCAGCCTCGGCAAACATAATTAACCATTCTCATCATCTATAATATAAAGGAAAATCGGGTTAGTGCGAACACTTATAACTCGAGATCGGCTGAACAGATTCTTCCGATGTTTTATTTATTGGATTCTTCTCCGCTCCGGCTAACAGAATAACTATCCAAAAGTTGAAAAAATGCATAAGATAAAATATAATATTAAAGTTAGTATTGAACGGATTTCCTGCCACGCCAACGCCATCTATGAAAAATTCTATAACAAAATTATTTTTCATCTGACAACCATTGACATTAAAAATATTGGTACGCATATTTTTTCGAGCTTCAGTAATATTTTTTTAACATTCAAACATATTTTAAACTATTTTAGTATAAATTACCAAGAAATGCGAATTCAATATTAGGAAATCGATTAAATTTTCCATTTTCACGTGAATGTTTTTGATAATGAAATACCTATTACAAAATAACTGTTTTGAAGGTCAGCCGTGTTTATTGTTTTACCGCTATGTGTCTTAGAGTTGGACAGGATCCAGGAATAAGATAGCAATATCATTATGTCCGAATAAATGTACGAAACCAGTCTGCGACTACTGTATATTATATACCTACAGGCGAGTACCAAAACAATACGAAAAGCGCGGCTTATCTCGTATGTAGAATTCCAAATCCAAACGCAGGTAATACAACGAGGAAGCTATCGCACGAAGAAGGTTCAAAATATAATATATCCTTTGTATTGTGTGTAACTTGCATAATGCATAGTTCATTGAAACGCGACTCATGCACAAGAACGTTGTGTTATGTAGAACCATTATTTACTTCTCGTAATTTTATAATCGTTTAATATAGTGATAATTAATGACAACAGACTGACTGGGGCCTACATCTTGTCAGCCTCCACTATAGCCAGACCTACGGCTTTGCGGATATCGTGGCATTGAAAGACTTGTTTCAAATATACACATGAACGTTTCGGCTTTGGCCGAACGTGTACGACGATTTGTTTATGCTTTCACGATAACGCGATAAGCCAGCGACTAATTAACAAATAATCGAGCATTAGGCGTCGAGAGCCAATTACAGAAAATAATACGACTTTCCATATTACACCGATTGCGATGTAAAACGCCTATTAAAACTTGTACCAAAGATAATCATTCACGATGCAAAAATAAAACAACCCATTGACCTTCAAGAGTCATCGATCACAACATACCCAACTAGCAAAGTAATCCTATAACGAAAGATTATAAGTCTATCAATACTTATAAACCTCTTATAATGGCATTGTTGTAGACTGTATTACTTATAATAGCATTTTACAAGCCTTAATATTCTCAAGAGCATTCGTTTTTATATCTCAGTCTTATAGTTTGCTACAAAACTATCGCACAGGACAGTTATAGGATACTCTTACTTATAATGGCATTCTACAAGCGTTGATAATCTCAAGAGCATTTGATTTTGTATTTCAGACTTATAGATAGCTACAAGACTATTTTATAGGTAAGTTATAGGAGTACTAATCCTATAAGAGCATGCACTAAGAGTTAATAGTCCTGAGAAAAATGCTGATCCTAAAGTAGCATTTTGTAAGATAAAAGAATCCTATAAAATACTTCGCCGAGATCATTATAAGTAATCGTCATAAAGTCTTGTTCAAGACTCATATGAAACAAATAGTACTTCAAAAGAACACTATAAGTGCAAATAGTCTTTAAACTAGATTCTTTAACATACTTGGCTGAGATCATTATAAGTTCTCGCTGCTATAGCCTAGTGTAAGACTCTTACAAAACCAACAGTACTTAATTAATACGTTATAAGAGCAAATGTACACAAAACTACTAACTCAGTCACTTTATAGGTAAACGCCAGTCATTTTGTCGAGGTGGTTCAAATGTTTTTATTCTTCGTGAAAAGTGCGCGTTAAATATGGAATTAAGTGACTGGAAACGAGAAAAGTTTTCATAGCAAATATAACGCTCATGTTGTTTTCACATTGAATAATTAGCGAATTACTCCCGCGTTTATTCCTAGAGGGGATTTTGATTGCAAATACTACATTTTGTATAGGTTGTAAAGCCAAAAATTCGAAAATATCAATTTGAATATAGTACCTATAGTATTATTACATCATACACATTTTCCTATTATAATTCTTATCAATCTAATCAAAATTGTTCTCGATTATGACATCGCAAACAATTTTTTTTTGTTTTATTGAGAAAAGTTTTTTATAGAAAATATAACACTCATGTGGTTTTCACATTAAAATAATTCGTGAATTCCTCCCGCGTTACTTTCTTAAGGAAATTTTGATTGCAAATACTACATTTGTGTAGACTGTAATATCAAGAATTCGAGAATATCAATTTGAATTTACTTATATATGTAGTACATATACATTTTCTTATTGTAATTCTAATAAATTCTATTCAAAATAATTGTTCCTAGTAATATAACTTTTAGGTACCTATATTTTTTTTTGCATACATTGCCTATTATGTGCACCTTTATGTCTACCCAATAATTATTAATGTATTTAGAGACGAGGCAATATTAAAAAGCCCAAAATGCCTTTCTGAACTGGTTGATAACAGTGAACTTTTATTTACAAATATTACATTCATACCTATGGGTTTTCTCGATTATGAATTCGCAGACATTATTTTATTGTTTTATGGAGAAAAGTTTTCATAGCAAATATAACGCTCATGTTGTTTTCACATTAAATAATTAGCGAATTACTCCCGCGTTTATTCCTAGAGGGGATTTTGATTGCAAATACTATATTTTGTATAGGTTGTAAAGCCAAAAATTCGAAAATATCAATTTGAATATAGTACCTATAGTATTATTACATCATACACATTTTCCTATTATAATTCTTATCAATCTAATCAAAATTGTTCTCGATTATGACATCGCAAACTATTTTTTTTTGTTTTATTGAGAAAAGTTTTTATAGAAAATATAACACTCATGTGGTTTTCACATTAAATAATTCGTGAATTCCTCCCGCGTTACTTTCTTAAGGAAATTTTGATTGCAAATACTACATTTGTGTAGACTGTAATATCAAGAATTCGAGAATATCAATTTGAATTTACTTATATATGTAGTACATATACATTTTCTTATTGTAATTCTAATAAATTCTATTCAAAATAATTGTTCCTAGTAATATAACTTTTAGGTACCTATATTTTTTTTTGCATACATTGCCTATTATGTGCACCTTTATGTCTACCCAATAATTATTAATGTATTTAGAGACGAGGCAATATTAAAAAGCCCAAATGCCTTTCTGAACTGGTTGATAACAGTGAACTTTTATTTACAAATATTACATTCATACCTATGGGTTTTCTCGATTATGAATTCGCAGACATTATTTTATTGTTTTATGGAGAAAAGTTTTCATAGCAAATATAACGCTCATGTTGTTTTCACATTAAATAATTAGCGAATTACTTCCGCGTTTATTCCTAGAGGGGATTTTGATTGCAAATACTATATTTTGTATAGGTTGTAAAGCCAAAAATTCGAAAATATCAATTTGAATATAGTACCTATAGTATTATTACATCATACACATTTTCCTATTATAATTCTTATCAATCTAATCAAAATTGTTCTCGATTATGACATCGCAAACAATTTTTTTTTGTTTTATTGAGAAAAGTTTTTATAGAAAATATAACACTCATGTGGTTTTCACATTAAATAATTCGTGAATTCCTCCCGCGTTACTTTCTTAAGGAAATTTTGATTGCAAATACTACATTTGTGTAGACTGTAATATCAAGAATTCGAGAATATCAATTTGAATTTACTTATATATGTAGTACATATACATTTTCTTATTGTAATTCTAATAAATTCTATTCAAAATAATTGTTCCTAGTAATATAACTTTTAGGTACCTATATTTTTTTTTGCATACATTGCCTATTATGTGCACCTTTATGTCTACCCAATAATTATTAATGTATTTAGAGACGAGGCAATATTAAAAAGCCCAAAATGCCTTTCTGAACTGGTTGATAACAGTGAACTTTTATTTACAAATATTACATTCATACCTATGGGTTTTCTCGATTATGAATTCGCAGACATTATTTTATTGTTTTATGGAGAAAAGTTTTCATAGCAAATATAACGCTCATGTTGTTTTCACATTAAATAATTAGCGAATTACTCCCGCGTTTATTCCTAGAGGGGATTTTGATTGCAAATACTATATTTTGTATAGGTTGTAAAGCCAAAAATTCGAAAATATCAATTTGAATATAGTACCTCTAGTATTATTACATCATACACATTTTCCTATTATAATTCTTATCAATCTAATCAAAATTGTTCTCGATTATGACATCGCAAACTATTTTTTTTTGTTTTATTGAGAAAAGTTTTTATAGAAAATATAACACTCACGTGGTTTTCACATTAAATAATTCGTGAATTCCTCCCGCGTTACTTTCTTAAGGAAATTTTGATTGCAAATACTACATTTGTGTAGACTGTAATATCAAGAATTCGAGAATATCAATTTGAATTTACTTATATATGTAGTACATATACATTTTCTTATTGTAATTCTAATAAATTCTATTCAAAATAATTGTTCCTAGTAATATAACTTTTAGGTACCTATATTTTTTTTTGCATACATTGCCTATTATGTGCACCTTCATGTCTACCCAATAATTATTAATGTATTTAGAGACGAGCAATATTAAAAAGCCCAAATTACTTAAAAACATTCAAACCTGGTTCGTATTTCCAGAGATTTTATTGTTTTTAATATAAAAACAGCCTCCACTGTCATCAACTGACTTGCATATTCCGTACAATTTGTCAGTTATCTAAATTTATCGAAAATAAGTCGAAATATTTAACTGAAGACATCAAGAAATAAGTAAAAAAAACTTCTAACAATAATGAGGTTCAAATTGATCTACCCTAATTTGTTAAAATGGAGGCAATGTGTTATCTTGATTGAAACTGTTATAAGTAACAATGTACCTATAATGGTTCTGTAAAGTACTCAATGCAGAGTATTTTTAAAAATGGCGAATTTTCATATAAAACTGATGAAATAAAAATTCTACAACGACTGTAAATTGAGCTTTTTTCCGAAGCGCGTGAATAAAATAATAAAATTGCGGTACATATTTACAGTAAAAATGACTTCCCACGTTCCCAACAGTGGATAGATGAGTGTCCTTTATCAATTATATTTTGCTGTTTATTAATAAATGTATTATATTAATAATAGAAAATGTACTTACATTTTTAGTATTTAATACAAGAACAAAAAACTTCCACGACGCACAAAAAGCATAACAAAACTTACTTTATACAGTACTTTACCAGTAAACATTAAACAAGATTGGTCTGGTAAGATACTTATGGCAGATACTTATAGGAGTATTTATGCTTGTGAATGCATAGCTGAAGATCATTATAGAACCAATTGCGCTTCGTCAAGTGTATTATTTGATTATTTACATTCTGTAAGCTCGTTATAAGATCGATATAGAAATTAATGCTCCTGTAAGTGCGTCCAAATCTTGTGATTGAAGAATGCTATAAGTCTCTTATAAGAACAGATTATAGGATCGTTATAGAAATAAATGCTCCTATAACTGCGCCCAAATCCAGGGTTAAAGTATGCTATAGGTATCTTATAAGTCTACAAAATTTTACTCTTGGGAGTGCTACAAGTACAGATTTTGCTAGTTGGGTAACGCCTTATGATATTATTGTTTATTTGTTCACATCACTATGTTACCGCGGTGTTTCCAATAGACCTACAACATAACCATACGGACCCCGCTAAAAATAACAACCAAATATTCAACATGTGATGGACACCTACGCTATCCTAACAAAGAGTGAAGGTTACACAGATTTAGGATATTTGTTTTTAAGCAAATATTGACCACTAGCTTTCCCAACAGACGTTCTTCTGTCTTTATTATGAATATTTAATTCAAAAATTATAAAGAAATTAGGTACCTTTTTAACCTATATAATTCCGAGCGATGCATCTGTTTTAAACGATGTTTACAGGTTACATTCAGACAATCGCACCAACTATCAATCAACCGACAGTTTGTCAAACGCCAATTAAAATTCAATAATAGAAAAGTTTATGTCGTCAAAAGTACTAAAAATGTTACCTATTAAATTCTCATAACAACCTTCCTATTTTTTTCTTTCATAATAACCTTACCCTGACAATAGCAAACACAACAAAAAAAGAGAAAGAGATTGATTCCTTTTCATATAAAAATATTGAGATTGGTCTACAACTACAAAATTAATTCCAAACAAAGTAGCCCAAAGTGTGAATATGCGATAGAAATTATTAAAACGGTAAAACAACACGATTCTCTAACTCATGTGCAGCGAGCCATACGAGTATATTTGATACAATAATATATCACCCAAAACTTGGCAGAAGATCTATTTTTTTATTTATAATAAAAATGTAATAACTAGATAAATATACGTAAATAGATCATATTTGGTAAACAGAGCAATCAAAAACAACCAAATAAAAATTGATGGTTGAAAATATCAAATATATAAAATGGACAGACGCGCGGTTAAGCAAACAAACGAATTGATTGATTGATTGATTAGGTGAGCCTGGTTTACGATGGAGAAAATAGATATCAAGAACTGTTTATTGCTGATAGGTGTGAGACCTGTGTTGGCAAACACACCACAAGTCTTCCGTTATTGATTATAATGTTACAAGAACGATATTGATATAACA
This sequence comes from Mystacides longicornis, assembly GCA_963576905.1. Lineage (NCBI taxonomy): Eukaryota > Metazoa > Arthropoda > Insecta > Trichoptera > Leptoceridae > Mystacides > Mystacides longicornis. The sequence continues at coordinate 29,813,056 of OY756422.1, read as the reverse complement.
GGGTGTTAAATAATGACTTAGTATCGGTTATATTTGTGGGGGAGGGGTGATCATATTGACCCTCTGTATAGGACTTATAACGCCACGGTTTGTCAATGTCGATTTAAAAAAAAATGGTTTCCTCTCAAGCACTTCTTCTATCACCTCAATATTTGCTCTTACCAATAAGCATACGATGTAATAAAGATCGAGCAAACAACATCGCTGGACAACTAAACTGGTAAGCTACACTGAGAGAAAATTTGTCATGATGAAGGCACGTACAGTAAATGCTTTTACAAAAACCGCAGAATACAAGAAAAAATCATAAACTTTTATGAAAAAAAACATTATCATTGAAATGATCAATTCACCTTATCTGCTTATTTCCATTCCCAAGAATGGAATTTCCGAAATTCTCGTATCAGGGAATTATTCAAGTAATTCATAGAAAGAAACAAGTTTACTTGTTTTACGTTTTTCTCAGTAAGAATAGAAATAATGTAAATGCTGTATGTCATTGATTAAACTAATGCAACTGGAATAAAACAATGATTCAATTTATAATAATTTAAAATATCCCGTACAGGAATTGTTTCTTTCTATTACGGAGATGGTTTATATGAAAACGCAACATCATTGGTATTTTCAATGATGGAGCATGGAGTTTTTTCCTGGACATCCGTACAATTTCAAAAACCTATGCAAGTCAAATATATTTCTGTTGTAAATTCCATTATTTCTTTGGTTTTGAGTAAAGCCAGTACAAATAATAGGATACTAGGTAAGAGCTGGTAGGTAATGGAAAATAGCTAGTAAACTTGAAAAATCCAATGACAATAATTAATTTCAACAGAAACAAGTAAATACGAGAATTTCGCAAGGACAACGTGAAAAAATCCAGGCCCCTTGACTTTCTCCCGTGCGGCACATGTTAAAACCAAGTTCGTACGGGGTTTTCACAAGTACGTCCGTGATTCCCAGACGGAGTAGGGATATTTTTTACCAGACGCAATCGACCTACCTCTTAGATCTACCATTAGTTTGCTTGAGCTCGTAGATGCAAGACTTGTTTACTCATTACTTAAAAGTTTTTACTAAAATCATTTTACAAACTATGTACCTAGTTATATTTCTCTATACAATGTGTTATCTGGATAATTATTGATCAAACGAATTGTACGAACAAACATTTTACGTTGAAATTGCAATTGGCACTTTAAATTGAAATAGATACCTTAATTCAAACTTCGTGTTCATATTTATTTTCTCTTCAGGTTAACAACCTATTTTCTTATAAATAAGTAGGTATACTTAACAGATTTTTTTTTCAATGAATTTGGAAATTATTTTTTGGGAAATATTTTTTTTTCTATTTTATTTTAAAGACCTTCAATTGAGACCAAGTGATTTTACTTAAAAAAAATATTATCAATTTATTGCTATATTTTTTTTTGTAATTAAGTGCCGTATAAGGATAATAAATAAATATAAAAGACAAAATAAAATATCTATGAAATTGCGATTTTTTTTTGGGAAATTCTTCTTCTTTTATAAGTGAAGTCTTAATCAAGAAGAATATTCCAAAAAAACTTCCGCAATTTCATCGTTAATTTTTTATTCGTACAATTCGTTTGATCAAGTTTCGAAATAACCACATTGTAGATGTTAGGTAAACATGTGTGATCCATACCTACGGAAGACAACTGAGGGATAGCCTGAGAAGACGGTGTATTCTCCCAGCTGTTTGGCGAGTTTCCTCAAGGAGACTATGCGTCACCAACTCATCAGTTTATAATTTAGATGAAACTTCACAAAACGAGCTGAATATTACATTCGCAATTACACTAGGGAGACGCAAAAATTTCATCAAGTCATCAATACCTCCATAGTGTCTTGCTTTGATCAACTGGGAGAAAACGTATCAAGTACGAAGAAAACAAACTCAATCATCTGGATGTGTGGAATTTTTAGATCTAGGTAGGTATTGAGAGCTTAGATAGCAATGATGTAATAGGTAAGAAAGGGGTTGCTACCTGGTTGAATCAATTACAGCATTGTTTTTTCCTCGTAATGTACTAGAAAATAAAAAGTCTCTTACTTAGGTATATCTATGAAGTAATGGGTTGTACAAAGCACGGCATTGGTATTTCCTCGTACTATACTAGAAAATATAAAGGACTTTACTTAGATATATCAATGAAGTAACGGGTTGTACCAAGTACGTCATTGGTTTTTTCTCGTACGCTACTAGAAAATATACAGGCCCTTACTTAGATTTTTCAATGATGTAACGGTTTATACCACGTACGGCATTGATTTTTTCCCGTACGTTAATAGGAAATATGAAGTCTCTTACTTAGATATATCAATGACGGCATTGCTTTTTCCAATGAACTATCATTTAAAAATTCAATGACATTGCATCGATCAATTCCTCTCCAATACCTGCTAATTTCCAGTAAACCGTACGGGAAAATACCTCGTATGAAAATTCAATGACGGAGCATTGAAAAAACCAATGCTTCACTCTGAGTCAAAAAAAACAGTTCTTACGAGAAAAAACTCAAGAAATACGAGCTTTTCCCCCTTACTTTTCTCTCAGTGTATAAGTGCTATAACCTATGAGAAAATTTTCGCCAAAGCATCTGTAATGATGAATTATTTACTATCGTATGTTCGTACATTGCTTGCACACAAAATTAGCCCATTTATAATGATTTATAATGACATTACAAAAAGAATTTCTATATAATAATTGGTAAGTTCGTCCGTAACTCGATACTTTCGTTGAAACACGCTAACCACACGCGAAATATATCTCGTACACATGACAAAGCCAATCGTCTCTTGGTCGATGTTGCTTTGACAATAACAAAAACTAGTGGTCGACCAATGCTCGAAATTCGACCATAACTTATTTAAATTATAAATTGATCAAAAACAATGACATGAATAAGTACGTCAAATTTGTAATGTTGATATGTACAAAGTTTTTTTCTATTGTTATTAAAGACAAACAATATTAATCTATTTTCAATATCCCGTCATTTCCAGCTCCACCTTCCATTTGAAAATACCGCTTTCAAAAAGCTTTCTGCGCCCATTATGAGGATTTAGATAAGGATGAAAGAAAAGGTTTAAGAAGGCGTGGCCGACTGAGATGATCAAATACATCGATCAATAATGACAGTGAAAGAAACGAAAGATAAAAGAGTGGAGGTCCGTTTTCTTTGCCCACCCCTTTAGAGACATGGCAAGATGGATACGTTTTTCTCCTATCAGGTTACCCAAGCCAATCAACATGTAGTATTGCGTGCTTTGAAGCCTAGCTGAATGATTTTGAATATGATACGGGCGAAAATTAAAAATGAGATGGAACGCAATTAAGAGATCTCGTGCCTTCTTATTTCCTTGGTGAGGACATTAAGGGAGTGCGGAAATGTAATTTACTACTTCAAAAAACAAATTTATTGAGTTGTAGGTCGAAGTACTAAGATTATCAGAGGACGGAGGGTCGTGCCAGTCCCTAGAACGTAGGACCGGTCAACACCGTAGTTACATCACACGAAGCTCCCCACAACGGGTGAAGACAATGCACGCTATTGATTGATAACTTCTCTCACAATCATTATTAATTTAGCTCAGCTCGGCTTCGGCTGGACACGAGGCAGTACACAATATTCAGCGCGATTGGTCTCGCCTAGCGAATGATTGATTGGTTTTTAGCTGCGTATTGTCGGATGGTGGAACGAATCTCAATTAGCCATTGTTTGCAAGCGGAGTGATTTTATCGTGAGCTGTGACAATATTGTGTCGCCAGGGCCTAAACACCACACCTGAGCTCATCTTGATCAAATATTGAGATTACAAATTGCACGGAAGCCCACGGAATACGAATAAAAGATAAAAAATATATTATTTTTACACACCTCGTTTTAAATGAGCAAATGTTAGATACCGATGTGAAATAGTCTAAAGCCTCCTTCAAGGAAATTTTCAAACCCGATAGATATTTCAGGAGAGTTTGTGTATAAATAAAAAATATATGTCATCAACTGTCATCTTCGATACAAAACAGAATTTAATGAATATGAATTATTTATATTCGACTTAAAGATGGCTAAAAGTATTAAATTATTGCCCGTTCTGAGCTATTCTGAAAGTTTTAAGCGTCTATGTATGTACTCGGGAAGTTGTTTAAGCGTTAATCAAATGATTGTCGTTACTTAAAAGTACTTTTATTTTACTACCGATAAATCGAAGATTATAATGATAATATGTAAGAAGATCTAAGTATTTATTTCACTCTACAACTTACTTTTTACCACGCTTTTATTATGTCGTAACATTGTTTGTCCGAGGAAAATCTTGCAATCGATTTTAACATTATATTTTGAAATGGTCAATGCAACCAACTTTTAATCCGTAAAAAAATACTGATATAATTTATTTATTATTTAGATAGACAACTAAAAAAGTTTTACACATACATTGTCTATTTTCTCTAATAATAATTATTAGGTTGGGCCTTTGAACATGGACCACAATATTATGATTTTTTTTTTATATTCTTGTGAACTTGCAGATTTTTCTTTTTGAGTGGCAAAATATAAGCAGTATCAGACATTAAACTCTTCAGCCACTATTATCTAGAAAATGTAGTTTGGCATCAGGCAAACAAAGTAGCAGATATATATATATAGCGGGATGAAAAGAGAGTAAAGTGCGTATCTACAGGCCTGTCATGACATGACGTACGCAGTCGAAACTCGGGCTGATATCTTCAGAAACAAGTACATTCTCCGTTCAACTGTGATGAAGATACTTCGCTCCATCGCGGATATAACCCTAAATATAGAGTCACAAACAGCACCATTAGGAAAATACGCAATGTAGACGACATCTTGAGATCGGGCAGAAGCAGGCGAAGACACTGGAGAGATCATGTCAGTAGAATGGGAGATGATGGTATTATACAAGGCAGAAGTCTGCCAGGCAGACCGCCCAAGACGTGGAAGGATATCTGGCAGTCTGTGTCCGCCAAGGGGTTACCTGAACAGAACAGATCACAAGATCTAGGAGAAGAAAAAAAAAAGAAGAATCAATAATAATTGTTACGTTTGATTTGATTTATTTTATGCTACATTCAGCTACAAGAAACTAAATTATGACAATCAAAATACGAAGAAGTGGTAGAGTGACCATGGCTTCGTGCAAAGCTCTCGGTTCAAGTTCATAACGGAATATAGTTAATATGTAGATATTTATATGTATCTCATCGGTTGGCGAGGTGTGATAGACGAGAAATGCATCGATGGAACCCCACCACACCAAACAACGTTGCACCTATTTTGGGATTATGAATAGAAACAACACAGCAGTGCGACAGTAGGTAGGTGTGTGCCGAGGTCATGACCTCGAATGTAATCAGTGGGACAAACAAAAGAAATGACACGCCGTCTCGAATTATCACCACATTAAAATACGTTAATTAGCCAATGAATTATTATGAACGCAGATAAGTGCAAGCACCCGATCGCATAGCTAGCACAGCGAATGACAGCCACAGGCCAAAACGTGGGATCAAAAGCTGAACACGATAATAATATTTGCTATCAATATTAATTTATAACAACCTACCTACTACGGCTAACATTTAAAATTTTCATGGTCACTGTCTAATTTGCATGAAGGTATTCGCTTGACTTTATTAATGACCAAAAGGCTCTGAGCGGGGTTGCAATAATATATCTATTGAATAATGTACCGAGGAAATCAAACAAGGTTTCCTATTCGCGTGGCAAGGAGTGCAGCAGCGAGAAAAACTTCTAGACATTGGATGGATGTAAAAATAAATATAAAAGAATCTTCTGTTTGTAGGAGTACTACTACTAGAGCCGTCGCCCTTACAAAACTGGTTCATGGTATTTATCTTACCGTTATAATTCAGCAAAATTTGGATTAAATGGGCTATATTCTTTCTACAATGTACACAATAAGTTAACAGACTTCACATGTGATTTATTTTGTTTCCTACTACACCGCCATCTCTTGGATTTTTTTAAAGTAAAGCAATTACAGGGGAATTGTTTTGATTTCAAACTTATGACCCATCGAACTACGAGTACATCGCGCATCCGAATCAACGATAACTATTACATAGTGCAATAAATTATTCGCTAAATTTAAGTTTTTATGTCGTAAACACATTTTATTCATGTAATAAGTCAACATTACTTTTCTATTATTGTGAGTTAGGTCGAAGGTCGACGGGCGGGTCAGCTAGTTTAATATAAAGGTATGTGTAAATAACTAATGTTAAATATATTTTCTGGATTGCTTAAAAATCTACAAATAAGAGGTATTTACCTACAAACGCGAAGAATGTTTATTTATATTAAATCTTTTGAAATTTTTGTTAGTACGATGAGTTTCCTCAAAAGTTCGTATTATCCGCAACGTTTCACTTTTTCTTGTCTTCCAAATGTTTCTTTTTGTGGATCACTCTGTCGAGAGAGTGCTGGTTGCCACATTAAAAAAATAAGAAGAAGTTTTTCTATTCGGAGCGATCTTTTTCTTTTTTTTTATCCCCCTCTTCTGTGTTTATTCAACACTAACAATAGTTATAATTAATTATTTATTCATTAAACTTTCTGCCACACAGTCAAAGCCATCTGCAGTATGTGTTATCTTTAAATACAATATTTTATCAGTTAGTAGGTTTCTAACCACCGTTGTCCAGTCTTTACCATGAATATTGAATTCGAATTTGTATAATGATAAATTAATTACATATTTAACCAATAAAATGAATCTGTTTTAAGCGATGTTTACAGGGCACATTATAACAAATGCACTAACTATCAATCAACTGAAAGTTTGGCAAGCATCAACAATTCAAAAATTCAAAAAAGTAATAAGAAGGATCTCCGGATGCTTGAAAGAAGTCTGGGGTAATAAACACATTCTTGTGGAGAGCAAAGACAAAATTTATAAGACATGCACACATTGCACACTAGGGGTCCCTTATTTTTCAAAGTTTTTAATTTAAAACGCATAGGTCCTAGTTTTGTTAGTTTGACCCTAATGAGTCCCAAATAATTTTTTTATGTCAATACGAGCACTGCAACCCGTGCCGACTTGAGCTTGAATATTTTCATACATTTTCACTACCGGCGCCATACACGGTTTGCGCACTCCTACTATTTTTTGTCACTTATTTACGACATATCGGCCAATTATTACCTAACGACTATGGTTTTTTGTTGCAAACGTGGCAGTGGAACTAAATATCACTAAAAAGTTGGTATACTTTCGAAGAGGTTAATTTACAAATAAGGGTGCAAAAATAGCCATCTAATCGTCGGGGTCTTGTTTATTTTTCAATATTCTCTATTTTAAGTTGGTCGTCAATAAAATTAAAATTTTTATACAGGGTGTTATGAAGAACGTTAGCCAAACTGGTTGGGTATATAGAGGGGACCATTTTCAACATCGTTTCCATACATCAAAATGTATACAGGGTGTTACTTTTTTTTCTAGGATTTTTTTAAAAAAATTCGGAAAAATCCCAAAATTTTACCTATTAGTAGCTGTAACTTTTTTCTTTATCAACGAATCAGATTCATTTAAATTTAAGTATTATCTCAAATACATGCTTATTTAGCTCTTGTTGCCTCCCTATGCCCCTAAGTGGGGTCTTTAGGGAGTTGGATTGGATTTATTCATAAAATAAAATAAATATCTAAGTAGGTACCTCTATTTTGTTAAAGATATGTGAAAAAAGAACATTATACCGCCGTATAAAATTATACTATCGTAGAAAATGGCTTGTATGAAATAGCGACTATCATTCAGATTTTGGTTTTTATTTTTTGTTTTTGGATATGTTGTACACACATGCAATATATCATTTAAAAGGAGAGACTTCAGAGAAATTTTTATGTTGTATTAAGAACTCAACCATTTTTCTAAATATTTTTAAAATTGATTTATAAATTAACTATATTTTATTCTCAGACCGTTTTTTGAATTTTGTCGGCTCATATCTTTTTTGGACGTTGATTTTTTAATCAGGTTTCATGTTTATCTAAATAAGCATGTATTTGTGATAATACTAAAATTTAAATGAATCTGATTCGTTGATAAATAAAAAAGTTATAGATACTAATAGGTAAAATTTTGGGAATTTTCTGATTTTTTTTTTTTAATTCTAGAAAAAAAAGTAAAACCCTGCATACATTTTGATGTATGGAAACGATGTTGGAAATGGTCCCCTCTATATACCCTACCAGTTTGGCTAACGTTCTTCATAACACCCAGTATATACGAGTATGTACCTACATACATTCCGACCGAACCAAACATCTTCTAAGGACAACGGAAATGAAAACTCTGGGAAACATTGTCGCAAGAACCCTCAGAGATAGGATCTGAAACAGCGAAATTCTCGAAGGCTGCAATGTTGAAGATGTCGAAAGATGGAGCAGATAAAGAGTTTTTGAACGGATCGTGCATGTGCAGATGATAGACTACTAAAGAATAGCCAAAGCGGCAATGGTGGAAATTCTAAGGGGCCGAAGACAACCTGGGCGACCGGATAACAGATGGGAAGAGAGCTGGACCTCATCGTCCCAGGACCAGTAGCATATTCCTGAAAAATAGGTCTGGAGATCTAGAAAAAGAGGAAGTAGAAAAGAAGACTAAGAATTCTTACATTTCCCAATGTTCCACGAAACTTTTATTTTTTTCTTTCATAAAAACTTTCTCCTGACAATGGCAAACCAGCCGCATGATGCGACGAGCAAGGGAAACAGGAATCCATTTTTATATAGGTACATTATTTCGCTGTTTCTATAATGACTATGTTGGAAAAAAAACATCACTCTTCAGAATGCATTGTTTGAGAGAGATATGAGGCAAGAATCTGCAACTCATTAATAGTTCGTCAGACGATAGTGTTAGTAAGGTTTGAATACACGGCTTTTAGATGGCACAAACAAAACACAGAGCTAAAGCGTAGTTAATCGATGGCCAGCGTACTTGGAGCAGACGTGAGATCATCAGCACCGCAGGAGATGTGCAACCTTGGGCGAAATACAATACGGTGTGTGGTCGGTACATCATGTCTTGTGAAGTGGATATTATATGCTCCACATCAATAACTAGGTATGTATACTATACTTACCCATCTCGGGCACGTGGTCTAAATGCATAAAAGAAAAGCACAGAACACTGACTGACTGATCTTCACCTAACGCCGCCTACACGAAGCAAAAAAAAAATGAGGAGGAAACTCTAATAATATAAATAAACATCCTTCGCCCCCATTCTTATCTCTCCTCCCACATGAAAACAAAAAAATAATCTAACCGACTTGGTCTTGAATTGTCGATTTATCTTGTATCGTTTCGACTGGTCTGTCTTGCTGAATGATATTCTGTATTCCGCGACATCGGTACATCGCGAGGATAATGTTAAGAGTCAGATCGAATCTGCAAAAGAGTCTTTAAAAAACAACAAACATTTCCAGAAGACGGAACGAACGAAGATTGATAGTTGTAGAGTAATTTATTAAGAGCAATTTAACGTCATACGGCGTACGCAATAGGAAAACAATCGGCCACATCACATGGACATAAAACTATATCTCCACTGTTATTCACCATACAATGTCTACATATATAATAGCCATGGACTCGCTATACGGTCTCCACGATGTTCTAATTGTTCTGCAATTGTTGTTAATTTCACACCGTAGCCAATGTAATCCGTTTCGGACATCGACTAGATGGCGAACTGCTCTTAGTTAGGAACGATTTATGTAGGTATGTTATGGCAAAACTTCATATTAAAAAACGATTAAATGTTGTGTATGGGGTGATATGTACATATTACCCAGATTAAGTCGAAGTTACAAAGAGTTTCTGGAAGAAAATCATTCATATTTATGTTGTGATAATCCGAAGAATGCTTGATATTCATTTGCATGACATTGTACGGAACATGACCCGTAAAGTTCCGTCGACTGGTGATATGTTGACGATGCCCAAAGAAGACGAAACCCGTCCTAGCCTCAACCATCATCCAAAAGACTTGGTAAACCCCTCAAAACGATAAGAAGATTAGGTATACGAGGCGGATATTCAGGGAGACGGTATCATATGAGATGAGACTACTAGGATTGGACGGCGAGTATAATAAATATCTAAAATTTATTAGTTAATCAAATTTGCTCTATTCAGATAAGCAAGAGTTTACGGTGTTTTGGCGGTAGACCGAAGGAATGTAGATGTAGCAGGTACAGTACAATACAGACTTGGACACACAATGCGAGTATTGTTCCTCTCACCGTGATTAATCTCATGTAACTCATTCCGCGTGACATTGGCAGATCTTAAAGACGAGCTGAGAGTCTCACACGAAAATCACGCGAAATTCGGAATCCGAATTAGTAATAATAATTGGCCTTAAAATGAGCAGCCGCAAAAACGCTAAAGGAACGTTATTCTCTGACGGTCGTTCTATAATCATAATTTTCCGGTATTACCTATACCAATGTAGTGTATTACCCACGTATAGACTACGCATGGCGCGGATCCACTGGAAAGATCATCAGCAATGACGAGATACTGGACAGGGTCGGAGAAACAAGACAGCTCCTAACTAGGATTGCCCAACAAAGAGCCAATTGGACAATGGATAGGCCACAACATCAGCCACCCGGCCCTGCTCATTACCATCGTCGAGGGCATGATAGAAGGCGCCAACCACAGAGGTCGCCCTAGGAAGAGCTACATAGAACAGGTGATCGGCGACATGCGATGTAGCGGCTATCAGGATATGAAGAGGATGGCGTGTGACAGAGATGAGTGGAGAGAGGGAATCAAAATGCTTGGGACAGACCAATCTTAGGATTGAAACCCAAAAGAAGAAACAACGCATTTTTTGGGTAATTCACATCCCTACAATCTGATTGGTAGCAAGTTAAAAGGAAGACTCATCTAGTCTCGTGACATTATTTTTTTTCTGGTCCCACGTACTATCGCCTACTGAGTAAGAGCGAAACATAAAGAACGCCGATTCCCCCGGCGCCGATCGCCGCAAAGAATGTTATCTATGGTTTCAATGCATTTAAATGGTCATGCTGGAAAGGGGGTACCTGCTTTTGCTGTGCGTATGCCCATTCAAGTGCATAGAAACATCCTATGCGTCGATCGACGCCGGCGTCGGTCGGAATCGGCGTTCTTTGTGTTTTCACACCAAGCTACCAAACTTTTTTATCAGGAAGTCCCGAATTTGTATTCCGTGCGTCTCAGATTGAAAAATCAATCGAATAGAAGAAAAACCTTCAGAAAATAAGTTCGGCCATTATACAATCACCTTTCTTTAACATAACATAACATTCTCCCTTTTAAGGTCCCACGCACACCGCAAACCAGCCCGGAGGAGACCAATCCGCACCAAACCCGATCCACACAAAGCCGACCCCTAGCCCGATTGTCAAAAAGCCAGCCACACACAAATCAAGCCCGCAGCGGATCTCCCCCCCCCCCCCCAAACCAACCCACAATGCGGGAGGCCTAGGCCCCACTTAGGAGCATAGGGAGGCATCAAGACCTCTCCATTGCGCTCGAAGGCGTCCGAGGCTCATTGTGCCTTTTTCTGACCGGTTGAGGTTTAAGGACGTGAGGTGGTCAACCTCACGGTCCCGATCTGTTTTTCGATTTCCTGCCTCTTAAAGGATGCTCGAAAAACCAGCAAAAAAGAGCAGAGGTGCTATTCTTAACCGGCAACCCAAGGCACCTTCAGAAAGTTTTTATAAATAACTGAGAAAACAACAAAACTTCATCCGAATGAAAAAAGAGCAAACAACACATGTCAGGGCAGGATCCTACGTAACTGAGAAAACAGCAAAACTTCATCCGTATGAAAAAGAGCATACAGCACATGTAAGGGCGGGATCCTACGTAAAATTATAGAGAATGCGATAAGCTTAATGTTCACGTTGCAGAGCGACGTTGTAATGATGCTGGAGAAATAATGGAACACAAAACAGCGGTTTCATCAGCCAACCCGGAGTGGACTAAGGAAAACCGGTGTCTGCTGCCGAAAGGACATGACGTGCAAATCGACAACTTAATGACGGCTCATTAAAACACAAGAATAAAAATAAAATAATGAATTACTGTCTCACCTAGCCTTGAGCATGTTGTCCGGTACCAAGGAGTTCCACCACGAAGGGCGTCTCCCGTTTAACTTGACCGCATTCACGTCCTCGGCCTCCGAATTGTCTTCGGAAGAGTGTACTCTTCTCCTTCCACTCTCCGGCTGCAAACGAGTTGCCCACGACTTTCGTCTGCCTTTGGAGTCAGTAAAAACAGACATTGAACTCCTTCGCGGAGTGGAGGTCGGCGAATCGCCTTCTTCATTTTTGGTATAGCTTCCGTCACGTCCCGGGCTAGGGTCGGACCTAATTTTCAGTCCTAAAAAATGCCCCAAGGAACCCCGCCTCACTTTGGGCAACACACTCAGAGAGTTCCTGCGAGCCGTATCTATCTTGGGCGTATCTTCGGGTTTGATGATTTCGTAATCTGGTAAAGTGTCATCCTCGTTCTCAATTTCGTTTATCGGAGGCTCGAACACCACGCTCTCCACCAGAGTTGGGATGGATCCCTTCTTCTGAGGGCTCTTCTTGTACTTGTAGAGATTACTGGAGAGTGGCGCGCTGCTCGACAAAATGGTTTCTGTATCCATGCTAGTGCTTTTATCAATATTTCACTCAAAAACGCACGCACTGTTCGTTGGCATCTGTACTAGGGTTCACACATGGCACACCATGATCCCATAACGGCACACATTACGAGTCACTGTTCAAAAACGCAACTAAAAGACTTTGAACACGCACTTTGGTTCACATTTTACCGTTACATCACCTGCAGAACAACATCAAAATTTCGCTTTCTTTGGGAGGGAACGCCTAAATAATAAAAAAAAACATCAGTTGGGCAAATTCCTTCTGGTTTCTTCGAAGTCACACGGTGAGTCGTTGTTCAAGTAGTTTTGATTGGAATTTCATACGAATAGGTTTGTTGAGAAGACAATAAAATATGACGAGACTGGATGTTCGCATCAGCAAAACGAACCAGTTGACAATTACAAATACCTACATTGATAATGCTTGTTTCCTAGTTAAAACTAGTAAGGAAAGAACATCGAAGTGCCTCTCCAGAGATTGTGACGCGGGCGAGCACGTGTCCTAGTGGGAGAATTACTGTTCAAGAACAAATCGTTGATTGGCAATGTGAATTAATCCCACCCAGCGCAATTATACTCTGACAAGCGTAAACGATACAGCATTTAATAGAACATAAAATATGAGAGATTACAAGTATTCTTCGTTTCTTGTAGGTATTCTTTCTTTTCAAAACGTTCCCGATCGAATTGACTAGATGAATAAGGCGTTAATATGAAAATCAAATACGTCAAGTACACATCTCTAACATATTCATTAGACGCAAGTAAATATTAGTACAACGTGTCATTAGAGATAAGTAGTAGTGATACTCGTCGGACGGCCTGAAGGACTGTAGGTATGTGTGTTCGGCAACATACTAACCACTTTGATATTGAATGGCTTTGAGGTTCCGTTTTGGAGCAAACTAATTTGGTCGATAATTTTATTCCTTCAATAAGTCCGAGTTCTGTAACTCTTAAGATTTATCGCTGTCGTAACATCTGACATCGTATCTAATCCAGCCTGCGTAATAAATATCTGCTGATCTGATTGATAAATAAATTTTGTAGTATCAATGTCAAGACTTAAATTAATTTTAAACGAAGATTGCAATCAGTGAACTGTCGACATTTCTCGTGTTTGCAGATTAATTCACAGCCATTTCGTTTGCACACAAGAGGTACTCAACCCATAAATGAACGATGAATGCTCTCCGGATATCCTCAAAAAATTTATTATTTGACTGATCTTGGCTCAAACCCGGGTGCATTGCAGTTGAGAAAGATTTACTTTTAACGTCATAGCTATATGATTAAATAAAACCGTTTTCTACCTCGTAAATGGAGTAAAAATACAAACTCCTTTTTACTTCAAGTAGAACCCTACTAATATCGGCATATTCCCCATGATTCGTAGATAGAAGATTGTTCGAGAGCGACTGACTAAAGGATAGGTACCTGAGAGATATCCGGGTCTAACTAAATAGTCATACTACCCCCTATTCCAATTCAAATTAAGTGCGCACTAAACTAAAATAAGAACGTTCCAATTTTAGTTAACCGGATTGGTATTCAAGAAATTTTAGAACGTTCCTATTTTTTCCTAATTAGACTTTAGTTTGAAATAAGTTCAGTTTGGTATTCGAATGTCGTATTTAAGTCAATTTTAGTGCGTTTATCTGTCAAAACGTTCCTAATCTTAGTTCACACCTAATTGTATGCGTCTAAAAAGATATCTGATGATATTTTTATGATTTATGAAGTTTTTTTTAACCAAATAATTATAAAACAAGTTTATTTTTATTAAAATTACTAAGCATTTCCCCCGAATTTATTTAAAGTAATACAAATAATAGCATCAAAAATTATTATCATTGAACATCAATGCAATCATACAGTCGTCTTCGTTACACTTCGGGTTGGTTGGGCAGTTTCCGGCGACCATGTTACTTGGAACATGGAGCTCGTTTGAATTTGTTTTCTCCGATTGGCTGTCCGCTTGTCAGAATCAACCAATAAGGCGCATGCTCGATCCATAGACAATTATAATTCAAAAAAATATTTATGATGAACTAATATTGGTTTTTAGAACACGGTATAATTCCGAATACGAATTTTAGTTCGAGTGAACTTAATTCTAAATCATTTGGAACGTTCTTAATAAGAACGTTCTAAAATCCGAATAGGGGGTAATATCATACGGAAATGAACCCGAAGTAATTATATCAGACTAAAGTCGAGTTGCACTTAGAAGAATATGAAACACTGTTCCTTTATAACTGAAATCATCTACAGAAACTCCTCGATCTTCGATGTTTTGATCAGGTGCCTGTTAAGAGTCCGTTTCAAGATAATGAATAATTTCAACCTCTTGAACAGAACCTGCGGATGCCTGCTGAATAGACATACACAAAATAATAAACCAATGAGTAAGCTAGAAGACCCTAAAACTTGTCTAAAATAAACTTGTCTGCAGACTAGCAGACACACATCCAGACAGCTGATAAAGCACACTCAATCTACGTTCCATTCGAACGTTACAAACAACTCAGAGTAAGCAATAATAATTATTGATGTACATAATTCAATAGGATTCGAGGTATTTTTCGACGACCGAGACTGAATGCACTCACCTCTTCTATTTTGTTCTATTTTTTTATAAGTTGGGATTGCCGTCTAAAAAAACTAATAAGGGTAAAACCTAATTATGAGGACAAGAAAGATTACACGACAATAGTGATGGCGAACCTTACGAGAAAACAGTGGTATAAAAGTCATGATGATATTGGAAATAAAAAAAACTAATAAGGGTAAAACCTAATTATGAGGACAAGAAAGATTACACGACAATAGTGATGGCGAACCTTACGAGAAAACAGTGGTATAAAAGTCATGATGATATTGGAAATAAAAAAACTAATAAGGGTAAAACCTAATTATGAGGACAAGAAAGATTACACGACAATAGTGATGGCGAACCTTACGAGAAAACAGTGGTATAAAAGTCATGATGATATTGGAAATAAAAAAAACTAATAAGGGTAAAACCTAATTATGAGGACAAGAAAGATTACACGACAATAGTGATGGCGAACCTTACGAGAAAACAGTGGTATAAAGTCATGATGATATTGGAAATAAAAAAAAATCTACTACAGAAATTACAGACGTTAGTCGCCGGCATTGGTGTTAGCCTTTCATACAAACACAGTCAGTCATTAGTACTCATTAGCCACTAGAAGGGCATCGCACGATAAGGTGTGTCACCATTTGACCCGCGATTGTCTCCGGTCACAGCGGAGATTAGCTGGCTTCCTAGATAGCCCGCCACCAGGAACTAGACAAAAATATTGACATTCCACACACGAGTAGCCGGACCTAGCTAGGTGGACTGATCGAAGAAGACGTGCGTCTATTATAAATTGACTCGTTATATTATCTCGACCTTGGTTCATCAGGTGTACCTAAACAGTAAACAGGCTCTTTGTGTCTCAGATAGGCCCGGCGACTGTCCTAGGAAATTCACGAGCAGATTGCGGTAGTGTATCACGTAGGACATCTACGTGAGTAGGACTAAGCCCATAGAGAACAATAGATACGGTAATAAAAGGCTGGAATAATAAGGAATTACTGCGAATCACGGAAGAATGCCAATATGTGATTATGCATAAACTGGCCTTTACTATAATACTCAACAATAAGTGGATAGTACATTTTAAAGACGCTAGCCCAAGCTCGAGTGATTTTGAAAGTGCAATTTACACTAAACAAACATAGAGCCAGAGCCAGAAATAGCACATTCCCTCCTTATCGCTGACATTTGTACCAAGTAAATAACAACGAGCTAGAATTAACACCAAGAACTTGTTAATAGATAATGCGTGTCAGAGATCTAATTCTTGCTCGTTGTTCTTTGGCCGGTGTTAATATCAACGATAAAGAAAGAATACTTCCCAGCTCTATGCTCGTTTGGTGTAAATGCACCCTAAGACAAGGAAGTTCAAAAAGAGTGATAAATTAGATCAATGTTGACCATGTCAACAAGCATCGAAAATTCTTCGGCAGTCTGGGTCTGGCTGAAACACGAATAAGGACGGGTTTACCTTTTACAAAGACTAACAACTCGGATTGCAGTGGCATAATATGGGATATGTCACCAATGGGAAGTAGGCCAGCGAGCATTACGATCAGTAACACAATGTATACTTATAGCAGCGCTCGTTATAGGAACGCACGTATATGTAGATAATATTATTTGATCGGCCAAGCACTGGGTAGCTACTGTAGATGGATGTGAAAGTTTGTTATAATAGTCTCGAAGGTAAAGATAGGTAGGGGCAGTTGTGAGAACGGAGGCACATGTTCTACCTAACTGAACAATGCAGAAACGCCGACACTACTTGGCTCCTGAGGTACCTGTGTGCTCATTGCGATGCGTTGGGCACGCGATGGCGCTATCTGCTTTATGCTGTACCCTACCTATTTATGCAGACATGTCGAGTTTGGTAAATAACAGTAACTTATCAGAGAAACAGGTCACTTATAGAAAAAGAAATCACGGGAAAAGTTCCAGGTGAGATTAGCATCAGGGTTAGAATACCATGGAAGTGGTGTGACCAGATAAAAATACGTAACGAAAGAAGACTTATATTCGGTGGTGGGGGGAAATTTTAAGAGCTCACAGCTGGCAGTGAATAAGCCTTGGGTCATGACCTTCAGAAACGAAGAAAGAGAAGGAACACTAATAACAACTGCCAAAAGTGATCAAGGAGTGACGTCTCGCAGATGAACGGCGCTTGTAAGAGTGCCTGAAGAATCAGATAGTTGTTTCACGTCACCTGAGCCATAGAAAACGTTCAAGCGGCTGATCTACTCCAAACTCCACAAGGGACACCTGACCACTCCAATGAATGAATCATACGAAACGTTTTCTATGTACCAAGTTGTGTACTGACGCAATTCTAAACAATGTTACACCACATTCATTTAAGTGCAAATACCTCTACCAACATTTATTTATTTATTGGATAAATAAATAAATGGTACCAACATCTTAAATTGGTACAAGAAGGTGGCAGTAGAACTAGTTAAGTACACGATATATTTTCTAGTTCTATTCGGATATGTATATCTGGGCACTTCCTGTTTAATTGTTATTTTAATTATTGAGAAAGCTACGATTGAAATTATATGGGAAATCGAACCTATTTAATATGTACGAATATCTGGGTTTTCTAAAATGCGTAAGTAAAAGAAGATGAAAATAATATCTCTAAAATTAAATGTTGGATTTTGATTTGCTGAATAATTATTGCAAACCAATTATTGTGTATGCAAAAATGGACTAGGTATTATTATATGGCAGAAAATCTGTTTTTAACTTTAATTTTACATGAAATTAAAAATAAAAACAATCTTAGCGTAAAATAAAAACATGTACGTTCGAAATTTAGGAGTTATATTGTAGTAAAAATAAATAACACGAATGACAATTTGTTTACTTTGTGAGTTTTAGGAGTTTTGTTGCAGTAAAAATAAATAACGCGAATGATAAATTAGTCTACTTTGTGAAATTGAGGAGTTTTGTTAGAGTAAAAATAATTAACGCGAATGATAAATTAGTCTACTTTGTGAAATTGAGGAGTTTTGTTAGAGTAAAAATAAATAACGCGAATGATAAATTAGTCTACTTTGTGAAATTGATGAGTTTTATTATAGTAAAAATAAATAACACGAATGACAATTAATTTACTTTGTGAAATATATGAGTTATTTTTGTAGTAAGATAAATAACACGAATGATAAATTAGTCTACTTTGTGAAATTGATGAGTTTTATTATAGTAAAAATAAATAACACGAATGACAATTAATTTACTTTGTGAAATATATGAGTTATTTTTGTAGTAAGATAAATAACACGAATGACAATTAGTTTACTTTGTGAAATATAGGAGTTATTTTTGTAGTAAGATAAATAACACGAATGACAATCAGTGTACTCTGTGAAGGATACTCGTGTGAAGAAAAAAACCCGATGTCCTTCCAATGGGAATGAATCCATAGGTACCTACCCCCCGCTGCTCATGCGAGAATACGATATATTATATCCTAAGGAAGTAGACCGTAAATTAACCAATAGCTTCAGGAAGTCACCGGACCAGAGGCCAACAATATTGGGCAATTGCGCTTTTAGACACTTCGGCTTATTTCCCCTGATGAATCTAATGAGCTGCGCACACAGACCAATAGGTCGTGATCATAATATTTGTGGTGTATCGCGGGGAGCGGTGCTGGCACGTGCCGGCCACACATACCCACTAGATGTCAGATGCTAACTTGATTAGCACCAATTTGGCTCACTAACTGGACCATGGCAATGGCACACGCGGTGCCGGCCCGAAGCGAAGCAAACTACACCAAACCTGTCTGCCTCACGTGAGGACTTCGCTATTACCTATTAGTTTACCCAAACTTCAATCATCGAAAAGTTTGTCAATTATTAGTGTGGTCACTTCGAGAGAACCTTTTGTTTGTACTGATGAAAAGTATAGCGAATCCTAGTTAGGTAGGTAGGTACTGTGTGAACGTTTTTTCGACGCTGCAAAGGCACACGAAAGACTTTTTTAGGTAAGGATCGTACAGGAGCCCAATCTGGTAAAAAAAACAGGTTACACAGGTGTAGGCGACATTTTTCAAAACTACATAATATTGTCAGTCTATTTCAAAGCTATACGTAGCACTCTATTAGATATTCAATAAAAAAACGATAACTATATGACATAGGGAAATCCATTCCTAAACTCTGGTGGATCAGAGAGAGAGAGAGAGAGGAAAGAATTGACGTTGGTACGACTGATACGTACGTTTGATCTTGGTCATTTTCAGTTAACACTTCAAATACAATGTTACGACGTATTGAATAGATTTGTTTGCTGAAAAAAGGGGAATTTCATGAATATCAAAATGAAATCTAAAAAAATTGGAGAATTATCGAATTGATAATAGGTACATAGGAATTTTACATAAATTTTGACTAGACATAGTAAATGCGTGTGTTGGTAAATGTTTAATATATATGTATAACAATATCAAAAAGAGATAGCGATGCGATAAGCTACAATTTTAATACGATATTATGATTACAAATTGGCTAGCAAAGGAATGTAAACAAAACACTTGTGTATAGGCTATACATTTACCGTAATAGTACAAGGACCTAAGGAAATGTCACAGAACAAAATCAGGGTGAAACTGCGGGAACATAATATAGCTGGTGTAAGGTTCTTCTCTAGGAGGAATGTTAACGCGCACAGAAGATACACACGAAACCTGAACTAGGTGTACATATGTCACACAACGGCCTAGGTATGTACCACGCAACTTTCATTATCAAGAGACACGAACTAGAATAGCCGGGATCACCAGTAGTGAGATTCTCGCTAGCCTCTTCTAGTCCGCTGCAGAGGCTACGGAGCGTTACACAAATTACCTTATTATTACGTTATCGATGAAATCAACAAACCACTTGTGAAATTCTCAATCAATGGTCGGCTGGGGAAGTGCAACGACCCACCGTGGAAATTATGTTAGTTGAAACACAGCAGGCACCTACCCAGCTGACAGTTTTCTCAACAGCAGTGTGGCGGTGAGGTCAGTTCAAGTATCCGACTAGATCAGGCTGGCTTCCAACCTCTTGTTCGTGTGCTGTATTCCTTTCATTAATAATATTATTTATAATGTAATTGATAACAAGTAAACAAACAAATTCAGTGATAGCTCAGATTTATCTTGTGCGAATAAAATAAACACAGAGTGTAGCACTGTGTGGCAGATAAGAAGCTCCCGCGGTATGGAGACGCCGAACAGTCCGGCTATTGGAAACGCGTTCACTCAAAAGATAAGAAATCCGACGAAAATTTGAAATACAGAAAAACTAAATTGCAGGAGAGAGCGAACCACAGATCGAGTAGGAGAACGTCGCGCTGTCTGCGCACACCCGACGAGACTGGGCGAGCTGCGCGCTGCTGCGGCTCACGGCTCTCCACTCACCGGGTCTGAGCGTGTGTGCGTTAGCTACGTGTCTGTGTGTACGTGCGATGCGATACCAAACCAATAGGACGGTAGGTAATACCGTAAGTAAATAATACACACACCATACCTCTGCAGAAAGAGACTTGGAGACAGCCTACCCTGGCCTGCTTGTACAGCCAGCTGCGTTTAAATCTTCTGAATTTTCTCCCCTTTCACCAACTGCAGAATGAAAGGTACAGGGTAACAATAATAGAGAAAGGAGGCAAAAAATCGAAAACTCAAATCGAAATCGTGATGTTAATCATCTTTATAGACACATCTGTTGGAGATAATCAGCGAGAGTGTCAGGAATTGTGAGGAAGGACTGGTTGTCCCCAACAGTCACAATGTCATGTGGACTTGTAAAGGGGATGTTTTGAAAGGTGTATTCTCAAAAGCTAAACTTTACTCCATGTAGAACTCTAGTCGACGTCACCTGACCGGTAGTCTGACATACAAAATATTTGACCACAGCAAGGAAGGATCTCCGTCCTCGTGAATCAGAATAATAATATGGCAAGTGTGACATATTTGGAAACGCCATTCACCTTTGGAGAGCGTAGACCTGCAGTGGCTACGTGACCGAGTGTTAAACAATGAACAATGTGAAGGTAAAGGATAAACGGTAGCCGGTGTGATGCTTCCTAGTGCACGGATGAAATCACGAAACAAGCTCTAGGAACCAACAAAAAGTAGCGTTCTTCAGGTTCACCAAGAATAATTGATACGCGAACTTTAGCCTTGCTTAAGATCACAATTTGCTAAAATTACTATTGTAAAATTCCTTAATTCCATCATTATGGAGAATAACCAAAGACAGAAAAATAGAATATAGAAGTTAATGTATGTTGGCATAAACGAATATGTTAAGGAAAGTAGAGATACCACTATTTTCTGGCTAGGAGAGAGAAAATATAATGGTCTTACACTGCTAGAATATGAAAAAGGGAAGCATCCATGTGATAGACCGATCCGAGGAAGAATTCCAATTTCTTGAGGATGAAATCGACATGATCGATCTAAGACCCTCAAAGAAAGGAATGCAAATAAGTATTAAGGTTCAAAACAATTCATCGGCTCACAGTCTGTTATGCTAGTTTAATGGTATATTTTGGCAGACCAGCTGACAACGCAGTACTTACAGCGCATGACCCGCTTGCTGGAATCTTGTCGGTGGTCGACTAACACGCGCTGCCTAAGCAAATACAATAAATTACAATGACATCTTGATTAGATATGTAGATAGTGTGCACTACATACCAATGCAGTACCTTACACTCAATAATTGCTCCCTTGTTCTAAAGGGTTTTTTTTTTTTTTTTTTAGCTCTGCACTCGTTTTCGAGTGATTCGGCAAAAAATTTAAAGGGTTATCCTACAATAATTTAAAGGCATCACAAAAATAAAAAATAATCACAGTTTTGAATATCTAATAATAAAAATAAAACCCAGATACTATCTGATCAACTTTTCCAGAGTAGAGAGAGCAATCGTGTACAGATGACAGTGTTAATCTTATCACTGTTGTCTTCTTTATGAGTGTTCACGAGTGCCCTTTTAGCCCTGTCAATCTGTGTTAAGCGCTATGAGTGATAGCCACGTCGCCGTATCAGATGAGGCGGGCCTGATTATTTGAATTGAGTGCCTATACTTTGCTATAATATCTGCTATGAAAATCATCTTCATCATCGTGAGATCAAAAGCCCTAAGTAGACCTTAACTGAATCCAGTAGTCTCCTACATTACTTTCATCCTCCAGCTCCTAATATTTATTAGCTGTAGATGCATCCGCATTGATGCGGTTCATTCATAGCATCCGTGATCATCCCGGTATTTCTCGTCCTTGTAGACCTGCTGAGAGTGCGGAGTGGTACGAATATCAATCATTTTGGTTATGCGACCAGTACTTACATTTTTTTTTTTTATTTATTTAAAGAATAATATTAGTACAATTTTATATAGATATATTACCATACAATAATTACTTTGCTATTTGTATAATATTATATTTACTGCTCCATTGTAAGCATATAACTTGTGTATATATAAAGCACTTTATCTGATCACATCGCACTCTCCGAAAATATCATAGAGCTGTTCATGGAATGCACCATTATTTTCTTTTATTGGACCCTTGATTCGAGGCATCAATACTACGAGTGGCTTCGTTGCATCTTGGTGATACATTAGTACGGGGGCCAGGGTAGCAATTGGAACACTCGCAGCTCTATTTCAGACAATCGAGAGATTCTGTGAGAGAAGTGTACACAGTTGGCACACAAATGCAAACAAAGATAAAGTTATCTTCGTTAAAACTAGAATAATAATATATTTGTCATGCTCCACATAAATAATAAAGAGAAGCCTACTATTTATAAGTAGACGGCTCCATAATAACACGATATAGGCTAGCTCACTCCATTTCGACACTATTTGTATTATATATTTGCCTATTGCAGTTATTTACAGTACTCCTAACATTTTCTAAACTAATAGAATCCTATAGAAGGTTTAAGTCAGCCTGTCGACAACTCTGACCATTCCTATATATCTGCCACCAGCGATCCAATTATGCGAGTAAAATAAAACTCTTTATATTCATTTTACTTTCAACAGAGCCAATAATGCTGTTCCAGAGATGTGATGTACAGTGATAGTAATATTTAACTCTTCCTTTCTCCATCATAATTACTAATACATAAGTAATCTAGTAATTATACTTATCCCACGTATGGGTGTATTCTTCTAATCAAGAGGTGTGACATTGTACGTAGATACACAAGCTACCGAGACAATCGAATAAAAATCAAACGACACATTTGGCTCCAAGGTTTGTTCAAAACAATACCGATAAGGTCTGTGTTGAATCTCAACAAGACGATAAGAGGGACAGTCGTTGATTTATCTCTATTATTAATATAAAACGTCTCACTATAAGCAAAGAAACTAGTGCATAACGCAATTCTGTTACCATCGATGATTTATGGTTGTGAAACGTGGACATGGACGAAGAATGTAGTATAAATGCAGTAGAGATGAAATCTTTACGAAGAATATGTTGAAAACCTTTAAGGGATATGGAATGGAATGAAAATATTAGGAAGGAATGTGGTATGGAAGTAAGTGCTGTGACAAAGATGAAAGTTCATAAGTTGAGATGGTTTGGGCATGTAGAGAGAATGGATGCAAACAGAATGATGAAGAGAATTCATAAGGCTGAAAGGAAAGGTGTAAAAAACCGTGGCCGACCGAGAATGACGTGGATCGAACACATCGATTCCGTCCTCAAGGAAGGCCAGGTAAGAAGTACGAGGAATAGAAGAGGTTTTATGAGAAATGGTATATCGTTGGAAGAAGCGAAAGGAGTATGTTTGGATAGAAAAGAGTGGAGGTCCGTTCTCTCTGCCTACCCCTTACGGGACACTGCGTGATGGGTAAAAAACCTTAGATGGGTTTGGTGTTCTCTGACCACCCTCTTCGTCCATGTTTTTCGTTTCGTTTCATATAGCCTGAAATATATTGAACTATTACTTTTATTTAGTAGGCAGCCTTCGTTGTTTTGACCCAAGTCCCAGCTAATATGTGTTTCTAATAATTATCCAGTCCATTCTTGAAGGGGTTAGTGGTAGGAGAAAACCTCACTCCAGCAACTAATTTTAGCCACACCAACTCTATTGGGTTGTAAGAGAATCTTGGTGACATCAGTTTCAGAAATCCCGACCTTTCAGTTTTGGCAAGGAATCCGCCAAATTACAATAACTGAACGAGACATAATTGGGACACCCGTTATAACAACGTTGTATCTACGCGAAGTGATTGATAGCATAGCGGTTCAGTCACCGACTTTCTTACTGCAATTCATGCCGACAATCGTCCTTTTTCACAGCATACTTTGTTATTTATTTATTTATTTTTTATTTTATTTATCAATGTAAACAAACAGTCATTTACAAAACATATTAACTCTTAACAATAGACAGTTAGTGGACCAACAAAAACAACGTTATCTGTGAAAGATGTCTAAAGTGTATTTGTGTTCACTTTGGGTAAGCCTTTTTTTTCTTGCGAGGAGGGGAAAATCCTCATTGGACGTTGTGCCGGACTCTTGACTGAGACCTACCGACTAAAAACCCCCCCTCTTCATCCCCACTGCAGCGGTACTATCCGTGGATATTGCTTCGCGTACAGTATTGGTCATTTATAAACCTGTTCTTTTACGGGCCCTTTCATCCCTCTCTTTTTGGGTCATTATATATTACTAACAAGTTGGGTAGGCCTAGCCTTAGGGTTGTTCTTTTACTTTTAGATTTAGTTAGTTGTTGCATTACCATACAAAGAAAGAGTTATTTCATCTCCTCTGGCTCTTTGGCAAACCACGCTACACATCCTACAACAAGCGCGCGTAAGTTCTTTGCTCTATACCATATCGCATCTAGGTGTATGGATATTTTATAGTGTATGTAAAATTGTAGAGAACAGTAGGGGTCACGTGATATTGTTGATACCTTGGTATCGTGAGTAGGTACTAGCAGAAGAGAGTAGCCTCCAACGGGAGCAGTTGGCCACTCGCGTGCACCCACCCTGTACTCCTTGACATTTCAAAACATGTTCTGTGCGTCTGCACACTCTATACATAGGCCCACGTTGCATTGTACTGAATTGTGACGATTTTATTCGTTGGCGTGTCTTCCATCCTTGAATGGCACTGTGCAATTCATTCATCCACTTTGTGACGAAAGAGTAAGTAGAAAGACACGTAGAAAGCCGATTCCGTCCTGCGCCAACCAGCTCAAAGATTGTTGTCTATGGTTTCAATTCATTTAAGTGGGCATGCCGGAAAGCGGGTTCCTGCTTTTTCTGTGGGTATCCCCATTCAAATGCATAGAAAAATTCTTTGCGCCGGTCGGAAGCGGCTTTCTACGTGTTCTTACCCATAGGCTATAAGGAAACCCTTACAAAGGCACATGTCAACTGTAAAGCGATAAAATATTTAGAAATGTTTTTCGAATTATTAACTAGCCGTCTAACCAGTTAGTTTTATATCTTATAATTTAAAAAAAAATCATTAAAGACATTAAAAAAATATTGGTACGCAGATTTTTGATGGATTTTTTGGAGTATGCAGAAATAAATTTTTAAACATTCAAACATATTTTTAACGTATTTTTTGTATAAATTACAAATTTGAAATCATTATTCATATTAAGGACTACAGGACAACCTCTGTCCGGAAAGCTAGTGTGATAATATGTTACTACACCTGTTTTTCCCCACCATGTCCACCATATGCTCTGTTTAGAATGAAAGGAATACGGCATAAGAGGGTTTTTATCACCATTAGACTCAATGGCAGAAACCATAGCACTTTTCTCAGCATGATTATACCGACCATAATTATTAATATCTTATAACATTTACCTATCTAACTATGCACAATAGTTCTGCGGGAGATATCTGTTATTACAGCACTGGAGATTCTAAATTTTTGTTTCATGATTTCATTGTTTGTGTTGTTCAGTTTGCTATAGGTGACTTTAATACATAAATTTCAAAAGCCATGTCACAGAAGGCAAGTTTTGCTTTTCATGAAAATCTGCTTTAGATAGAGAACACACAACGCTGATTCCGACCGACGCCGATCGATTCAAAGAATTTTTCTATGGTTTCGATTCAATGCATTTGAATGGGCATGCTGGAAAGCGGGTTCCCGTTTCTGCTGTGCTTATGCCCATTCAAATGCATAGAAACATTCTTTGCGACATTTTTTGCTTCTGCCATAGACCTTTATTTTTTTACACTTTGACAGCCGAAATATATACTTGACCAACGTCGCCAGCTCAAAAAATGAAAACCATTTTTTGTACCAAAAACCCATTTAAAATGGAAATTAGTGCGAATAAAAACCATATGCAAAATGGAAATGTACATTTTGCATTTCCATTTGAAATGGATTTATTTTAAATAAAGCACATCTCTGCTACCAACCAATTCAATTGATTTTTCTATATAAAAATTTATTTGACTATTTCACAGTAAGCTACTTAAAGCTTGTTTCGTGAAAGAGGAAGATGATGGTCGGCCTCTGGGATCGATCCCATGACCCCCAGTACGAAACAGTACAAAAGTCGGCGTTTTAACAACAAGGCTACCAACCACTACCATTCTGTTTTGTGATTTCCTATCCTAGAACAGCAATAATGCAGCCAGTTTTGAAATTGGATGAAAATAATGAAAACACGTTTCACCATCTTGTTATGTACCTACCTACTTATAATAGTTGAAAAGATAAATTATATAAAAAAAAATATTACAAAGAGGCCTTGGCATACACTCGTGCCCTCGGAATATTTAAAAGAGCGGGTATAACAGGATAGGACGATGTGGTATCAAAACCATCTGCGCATACGGAACAACTCGGCAACAGCGGTCACAGGCCACAAACACAGAACATCACAGGAAGGAAACCCACAGGCATGCAAACCAAACAAATTTTAATTATTTTGTAACTAAACATTTGATTTATTTTTGAAAGGATACAAGTAAACATGAACAAACAATAAATTCAGTAGTCATTAGGTATGTTGATAATCGTCGCAAAATTTGATGTTGCCTAAAATAATAATATACCCACGAAGTACCGTCGTGCATGAAACTCTTTTTTTTACATGTTTTTTAGTGGTATAACGTATAACGGCCTTTAAGAAAATAATTAAGTTTAGCTCGAACTAAACTTTTTATGACGTTTAACAATCCCGTTTTTCATAAAGCGAGAGAATTTTTGACATATTTTTACATATTATTATGAGCTTAACATAAACTGAAGAGCTTTAGTTAATCTCGAGTTTAAGAAACTGCTCAATCTCATAAATTAATATACGCGTATTAAGATACCCGAAACTGCAGTCACCTTGTAAAAAATGGTTGAAGGTAAATGGAGATGGTACGTACCTACCAATTAAGATTGATGTTTGTTATAAAACAAAATTCTAAGAAATCTTCGAAAAACAATCTTCTTAAACCGGTTCGTGCTTTAAATAAATTAATAGTAAAACTATGGAAAAGTGTGATTTTATTTCAACTCCACCAAGCACCTTCTGCCCAAAACATCGAAGAAGAAGAAGAAAAAAACGCCTAATTTTAAATCGAATACATGAATGTCTTTATAATGAAGATGCATTAACAGTTTCAAAAATAGCATAATAAACAACTGATGATCCTTCTTGGAATTTACTGTGTATTATTAAATACCTACTACCTAGCACGACATACGTTGTCCCGTCTTAACAACGAATATTGAATTCGAATTACTATAATGATAAATAAATGATAATTGATTATTTTATCAATAATATAACTCCGACCGATACATCGTTTTAAACGATATTTGCAACGCGCATATACTGTCGATTCGCGCCCACTATCAACAAACGGACAGTTTTGTCAAACGCCATACGGTAACATAAGAAAATACTTCATCGTCAAATGCACCAAGAAGGTTAATAATAATAATAATAATTTTTATATACCTACCTACATAGATTTCAGGAAATATACTCATTCATACACATATGGGAATTATGTTCCCGCTGCTTATATTTTATGGGGTGCAGTCAACGGCTAGGGCTCAGTACACTGGATTGACTGCGGCTGATTCGTCCAGGGAAATGGAAACATGTCTACATAATGTAGCTTATGTAGGTAGGAAGGTTGCGTCGAGCACGGAGGTGGGGAAGTTGGTCCAAGGGTAACTAATTTGCTGAAAATAAGGGTCCTCGGGAGAGCGTGCCTTATCTCCGCCGGGAGCCCTCAGGCGCCCCGCAGGGATATTAGCGCCCCTCTCTACTCTTGTTTATATATTGGAACAGCAGCTACCAGTGCCAGCCCTGACCCACCTCTTCTACGTGTTCTTAATAAACCTTCAAAAATCATCTTTCCACACCAAATATGGGTCATGTGTAAATTTAAACTCGCGTGAAGTTTCACAAGCCTCATATTTTCTGTGCAACGATGCTATATTAAGAGGCTCGTAAACGGGCCACAAAAATTTTCCACGATGTTCCGGCTGTCTTGTAAATATTTGCATTAGGTGTTACGTATACAAAAAACCCCTTCAAAGCATCAAGAAGAAAAGAGACAGTGAATAAGCCGTTCGAATGAAAATTACCCCGACATAGAAATGATGTATGTTAAGTATGGGTCGTTATTTTGTGTTTACAGTACCTACCTATCTTATCGAATTTCAGTTCTATCTCTCCCTCTATTGGAACACTTGAAAATAATATCTATTACATTATTTTTAGATTGATGTTTCACATTCAATATTATTGAATTATGATTAACAAGTAGGTACCTATCTATATACCTACATAAACATATTTCGATGACATGACATATAGTACGTAGGTACTTAGTGAGAGTATGTATAGGTAGGTATCTACATATCATGACACTATAATAATATGCGCAACATTCCTTTCTGCTAAACTCCTCAAATAACGGCAATAATTATTTTCTTTATTAATAGAATGTGTTCTATAGATATCAGTGGCGAGCGGCTGGTACAAGCCAATAATCCTGGCTTACCCTAGAATTTTCGAGAGGAATATAAAAATAAAAACATTTCAAAGATTGCTATAACTCTGACGAAAAATTAAAAAAACTTATATGCACGTCAAAAAAATATTCTCACATGACCCCTGGTTGCCATAGTATAACAGTATTTTTATATTCTATGGACCAATAATAACGAGAAAGTACTGCTTTCATCTCCTCTGACGTTCCTGAAGCACTCCTTAGTCAAGGCTCAGTGCGTCCCTTTCGCACTAGCATTTTGCAGGCCGATCCCTTCCCTTTAATTTTGTCGACACCGTCGTCAATATCAATTGGCCCACCACGGGTCATTTTTTCCAAAGGAAATTTAATCCGGGATTATTTTTAGAGTTGCCAACTCTCAAACAAAATCACGTAATGAAATTATTGGAATTACTTTATATAATTAGAAATTAATGAGGATTCCATACAAAATATCCTGTTATTTGCTTTTTTAATAATAAACAATGAATGTATCACGGAGCAGATTAACCCATACATATTTTATCGGTTACAACAGTAAATTCACGTCATTATTTTGATATACCTATTTTATTTTTGTAGTATGGCAATTTAATCGGTAATATAAATTGTCAAAAGTCAAAATGTATTTTAACACGGTGTTTTTGAAAGCTGTACTCATTGTTTATTATATCGGTTTTAAATATATAATATAGTTTTTTTTCATTTAATGTGAACTTTATACTTAGGTAATTTAGTGTTTCGACGATTCAAGACCTGTTGGCCTTTTAAGGCAGCCTTTAGCTTGGGTGTTTATTTAAAATGACATTCGATATCAATATGATTTAAGCGGCCTTAGAAAGTTTATCAATGAAAGGTTAAAAAAAACATCAAAAGTTTTGTTTTTAATAAAATAATACAGTTCTTGCTGTCTGATCATGATTGTATTCATGTTTTCTGTGTCCAGTCATTATCAAGAATATTACTGACGTCAAGGTATGTTTGATTTCGCAATATGTTTTTAAATGAATAATCTCAGAATGTTTAACAGTAAACCTTTAATTAATCTCAGAATACTAGTTTTTTAAGTGCGCCCATGGCCTTTTCTTGCAAATTTTGCTTTCTTAAGGCCGAATTCATATGTGAGACTTTAAAGGACTTGATAATAGAACTCTTTATAAATATTCAAAAAAATCTTTAACTTTTTATAACAAAGTGTGCATTCAAATGGCTTTTATCATGAGAGTGATTAATTATTTGATTGATTAAACTTTTTATTGCAATTATTGCATTCGTATGGCTTTTCTCAGCTATGAGTTCGCATGTGACTTTAAATTACTTGAGTCCGCAAACTTTTTATTCCACACATTGCATTAGTAAGGCTTTTCTTCGCTTTGAAGTCCGGCTGTGCGTAAAAGTTTCCTGATTTGGTAAACTTTGCTTTCTTATGTACGAATTCATATGTGAGACTTTAAAGCACTTTATAATAGAACTCTTTATGAAAATTCAAAAAAATCTTTAACTTTTTATAACAAAGTGTGCATTCAAATGGCTTTTATCATGAGAGTGATTAATTATTTGATTGATTAAACTTTTTATTGCAATTATTGCATTCGTATGGCTTTCTCAGCTATGAGTTCGCATGTGACTCTTTAAATTACTTGAGTCCGCAAACTTTTTATTCCACACATTGCATTAGTAAGGCTTTTCTTCGCTAGAAGTCGCGCTGTGCGTAAAAGTTTCCTGATTTGGCAAACTATGCTTTCTTATGGCTGACTTCGCATGTGAGTCTTTAAATGACCCGAAAAATTATTTTTCTCCACATCAAGACCTTTAAAATATGTTACTGTCAGCCATATTACTAGAACAAAATTTGTCTTTGGTTGCGAGTGACGCCAACTTCTGGGAAACGCAGGAACTACAGCGTTAATGACATCAGTCAGTCAGTGAGGCAGTGTTCAAGACAAATATTAGACAAATAGATTTAACAGTAATAAAAAAGAAGAAGAAGTTTTCCAAAAAAAAATCGTCACTTGTTCCGCATTTTTATCCATGAATCATCAATGTTTGTAGGTAGCTATCTACTGTTAAATTTTATTTATTTTATAAAAAATATTTTTTTTTTTTTTAATTTTTTTTTTTTTAATAAATTAAATTTAACAGTAGATAGTTTAACCTACATACATTGATGATTCATGGATAAAAATGCGGAACAAGCGACGAATTTTTTTTGGTGAAATTCTTCTTCTTCTTTTTTGTGTCGGCTTGCCCAATTTTTTGAAAAAATAAAACCACCGCACGCCACTGATAGGTATGAACAAGATTTCAGAGGAGAATTTACTTTAATTGAACATAAAAACGTGTTTAAAGGAAATTTGAGAAATCAATAAAAATGTTAACTACAATTGTGTATGGAAAATCATTATATTGTAGATGATGTAGTTGATGTTTCAGGAACCTTATTTCTCATTCATACCTACATGCAGATTGTTATATTGTAGACTAGCTAGTTACCCGTGGCTTCGCTCACGTGTTACTGTATTTGCTTTCTCTTCCTAAACAATGCAGAATTAATTATATTCGCATCAAAATTAATAATAATAAGAAACATCATCAACATTTGTTTTTTTAAATATATATTCTAAAATTTCCATTAAATTACTATATTTTTATTTATATTTGTCGTTATTAATCTGTATTTAAAAAATATGTGCTTCTTATACAAATAGAATCAGCCCGCGAACTTAAAAATTTCGCTAACTTGACTGACATTGTTCTATGAGAATCCCAAAAAATAACTCGAATAACTTTTATTCCATCAAATGACGTTATTTGAAATCAATTTTTATATTGCTGGATATGAATAGAAAAATATTCAGGTCTCGAAAAGCAATGAAATTAGTGATCTTTAAAACACTTATTTCTATCTGCTTTGGGCATTTTTCAAGCTACAGACGTTTTTTTAACATTTCAATTTATATCTTTCACGTTGATTTGTTGTTGTTTGTCTGGTCGTAGGTTCGAAATTTAGTTCATAAATATCTTATCCTGAGCAAACACGACATAAAAAGAATAAACGATATCGGTCCAGCCGTTCAGGTCGAAATAAATAACGTTAAACGTGAAAACTGTTAACGTTCCGAACGTTAACGTTAACCAAATTGAAAATGGTTTCAGAACAAAAAAAAATGCGTTTCGTCTTCAATATAATAGCAGCGTCGTAATACTTCCAAAGATTTTGAGGTAACGTTTAACGTTAATTTTGAATAACTGACAGAATTATTTTTTTGACTCGGAATTTGGAACAACATTGTTTAACGCACGTTGAACAACAGTTTTTACGTTATCTCTATGGAAATAACAACAAATTGTTAACGTTGGAGCTGTGGTTAATATTTCGACTTGGCCTCCAGGCGTGATGCGATGACCACGTAAAGTAGGTCTCCATTTTTATAATAACGTAATATTCTCCCTTTTAAGCCCCACCCGCTCACCGCAAACCAGCCCGGAGGAAACTAAACTGCAGCAAACCCGATCCGCACAAAGCCAAACCCTAGCCCGATTGCCAAAAAGCCAGCCGCACACAGATCAAGCCCGTGGCGGTTCCCCCCAAACCACCCCATAATACGCGAGGCCTTGGACCCACTCAGGAGAATAGGTTAGGCATAAAGAACTCTCCATTGCGCTCGAAGTCGTCCGAGGCTCATTGTGCCTTTTCTAACCGGTTGAGGTTTAAGGAAGTGAGGTGGTCAACCTCAGTATTCTAATGGTATAAGTAATTGGCGTTCGACTATAAACGAATTTTCGACAATGTAGAGTAGGAAGAAAATTAACTGTCCACTGTTTATATTTTTTATTAGATGAAACGGATATCGGCAACTATCCGATATCCGGTCTATCCGGCGGCGTAAATAATATCCTGCCGGATACCGGATAGTAAAAAGAGGCATGTTTGGATAACTCATTGATTTGTTTATTAAAGTATCACTTAAGAAATACACCTTATAATCACAAAATAAATTCTACAACTTAGAAAATTGATGAAATTATGGAGAGTAATTCCATATAATATTTCGTTATATAGACTATTAGACTATATAGAGGAAAACAGCAGCTTTGCTGGTCTTCGTAAGTAAGGGAAGTTTAATAAAACAACGTTTCGTCATATATCATCCTGGCTGAAGATGCAGATAGTTTCCGCGATTTTTGGAACAATAACGTTCCGGCAACGGAGTCAGTCCAATTGGTATATACCCATGGTAATTTACGCACTGGCCGGGCTCTAGTAAGGACTTCTTTAGCATTCTGCGAATTTTATAAATTTTTGAAAATAAAAACTCCGATATTTTAAGGGGAGCGCTTTCTTGCTACCGCAAGGGTTCCGAAGACAAAGAAGATCTTCTCATACCGAGAGGGTCTTCCTCGTGTTCTGCTCCTTCGAAGCAGAGCTGAGGGATCTGGAAATGGTGTGTGAGGAGGTCATAATATCCGGCTAACTGCTATCCCTTTCGTCTCTATTTTTTATACGTTCCAGTGGACAGTTAATTTTTTCGCACTATACAGTGACGAAATGATGTGTTCATTGACTTGCCAGTGTTTTCCAAACAATTATTTACGATCTGTCCTAAAATGATGTGAGGTTTTGTAGATAATTTTAAAATTTAATATTTTGCACATTGACTACATTTGATATAAAATAATTTACCTATTGACTTCATAATACTATTTACCTTTTTTCAACATATTTTTATATCAACTTGCTATTCATGGTTTACGCAATAAATTCAAAGCAAGATTACTCACATAGTTTTTTTTTTGTTGCTAGTGTTTTTATGAAATGGCTTCAAATATTTTGACAGATCAAGACATAAAGAATTGCAATACAATCCAGATTCTTTTCGTGAACTTACCGTAAATTATTTTAGTAGAGATAATAAATTACTCAAATAGGTAGGTACCTACATAATGATTTTAATGTCGATCGTAAAAAAAACAATTCAGAATCGCTGTACAGGATGCATGGTACGAAAAATATATTGAAGTAGGTAGGTACGTAAAGTGTTTCTCTGAATTCACGGAAAGTGTATTATCTCTTATATAAAAATGGAACGCTAATTTGCGCGGTCATCGTATGGGTAAGAACACGTTGAAAGCCGATTACGATCCGCGCCGACCAGCTCAAAGATTGTTGTCTATGGTTTCCATGCATTTAAATGGGCGTGTCTGTGGGCTTTTTCTGTGGGTTTCCCCATTCAAATGCATAGTAACATTCTTTGCGCCGGTTGGCGCTAGTCAGAATCGGCATTCTACGTGTTTCTTACCCTATGAGAACAGCTGAACTTATATCGCCCATTTTTTTGTCGTGTTTGCTTTTGTCTGAAGGGTCTTATGAAAGAAAAAAGTTGCACGGAATAAAAATAAAACTTCCATTATACATTTTTTCTAATTTTGAAATTAATTCAGGCGTTTAACAGGAATCAGTTGTTTGATAAATGATACGATTCACGGAATGCTGATAGAAAATAATATAATGATATGTTTTATAACAGATGCATCGGTTACAGTACCTAGTTAAAAAGGTATTAATGAATGTATCATTATACTAATTCATATTCAATAATATAAGGACCACGTCGTCGTCTGTGTTAAATAACTTTAAACTGAAATCCACTTAAATTTATACATAAAATCTCGAACATATTATTTATATTCCAAGACGGGACGAAGTTTGACGGGTCGGCTAGTTCAAAACTATATTAATATTATAGATTACGCAATAGTTTCGACACGTGTATTGGAGAAAGTAGGTTGGGCTGGGTAGGTACCTACCTACGTATATATTCATTGGGTAGGAACACGTAGAAAGCGGATTCCGATACGCGCCGACCGGCTCATAGATTGTTGCCTATGGTTACAATGCATTTAAATGAGCATGCCGGAAAGCGGGTTCCTGCTTTTCTGTGGGTATCCCCATTCAAATGCATAGTAACATTCTTTGCGCTGGTCGGCGCGGGTCGGTATCGGCTTTCTACGTGTTCTTAGCCATACACCGCGGCACCACACCGGCCCGGCTCGCCGAATGAGATCCAACTGTCGATGGCATGAGTCGGTATGTTTATTGTATGAAACGATGTCGTCAATAAATTAAATTTTTACAAAAATTGTTAAGAAAAGTTTGAGATGTACTGCTATGATGTATGTATTTTTTTTAGAAAAATAAATTATCTAGTTGTAGCGTTTCGGCGTTTTTCGATATTTTTATAAAATTCTGAAATATAGGCACTGAAACTCGTAAATTTGTCATAAAAAAAATATTTTTCTTTATAAAAAAAGTTTGAGAAATCCTGGAACTTCTTCATTAAATTACATTTTAGATATTGTATTATTCTATATACATACACAATTTTAGGGTTCTAGATTTTATGGTTTTCGAGATATATGGAAAAATTAAATAAAAATTCAAAGGTTGATAACCCCTGACTGAAAAAAAAAATTCAAAATTCTGAGTATACAAATTTTGTATGCTTAAAGTATTCAATATTTTCTGAAATTTTAGGATCTGTGCATCAAGCGAATCAAAAGTTATAAAGAGGGGACGGATACACACACATACACGTTGGAAAAGTGCCCCTCACCCCCTCCCCTCTAATTAATGATATCTTTTGAAAACGAAATAGTATAATTTGACACTTTCTGAAGAAATCATTTTTTTGAAATTTCGATAAAACCAGTTTTAAACTTTTTAGGAGGCACTTAAAAATCATCCCTTTTTATATGTGCCCTTTTTCGTCCCTTTTAGTTAAATTTTGGAAAAATTGCCGAATATGCTAACACTCATTTCTATAGAAGAATTCATATGCCAAATCTCAAGTTCGTACCATGTCTAGTTTCCGAGATATTCGCATACTTTGAAAAACATTCAACCCTATTTTTCACCCCCTTAAGGGTGGAATTTCCAAAAATCCTTTCTTAGTGGAAGGTTTTGTATTGAGACCTACCTGATTTCCAAATTTCACTTCTCTACGATTAGCCGTTTGGGCTGTGCGTTGATGAGTCAGTCAGTCAATCAGTCAGTCAGTCAATCAGTCAGTCTATGGCGGTTATGTAATATCGAATTTATATCACACAAACTAATTTTCTATCCGATGACAACCATCCATCAGAACCATCCAGAACAAAGAGCCATCTAGCGGAGTGCGACGAATACATCTCGTATTTTATCAACTATGCAGATTCATCGCCGTCTGTACCAAGTCAACTAGCTTTGGATATTTCACACCAGAGGGAGAACACACCGCCTATTCTACAAAAAAGATCTTGCGTGAATAACCCTAGTATAAAAGCTTTTTCAAGATACAATTTTATCACTCTTTTCTTCAGAACCCACTACCAGTGCATATTATTGTAATTAGTTTTTAAGTTAAAATACATTTTCCTGTGATACTTTATTTTTATTCACTAATATAGTGTTTGTGTTTTTTTATAATATAAATCGAGTTTCATTTCGGTAGTTAGTCAAGTTCCTTGTTAACTGTTTAATCTAGTTCATAAAGAAATAGTGAAACTTGGTGAGTACTCCAGATATTCTTGATCTTGCCAAAACTCATAAGAGAGTTTCTCATCTTCAGATAAAGACCACTTTTCCCAATATCATTTGACCTTGAAAAAAGAAATCATCACTCCTTCTTCATCTCAATCCCATCTCATCTTATGGATCAGATCCAGTCAAATCTGAATGCTATAAATTGGTGACCCTACGACGTTCGAACACCCTTCTATCAATTACCATAATAAATTGGTGACCCCGCGACTTTCGAACACCCTTCAATTATCTACTTAATCCATCATTTTCCAACAATCTCCAACAATCCATTAACATTCTCAAACAAATTTTTCTCAACAATCATTCTAACAAAATTGTCACATGTACACCTTCGTCCACTGATCTATCTCGAATATTTAACACCCTATACATTCATTCCGAATTATTTCTTTCACAAAGCCATCTAAATAATATTGTCCCACAATTTAAAATTTTCATCTCACATAATACATTCAAAATTAAGCGCGTCTCTCACATTTACCATTCGACGCCAACTTCACTCTACTGCGAGTACAAATGTCAAAATAAATTACAAGCCGTTTTGTTCGCGTTAAATATTTTCAAATTTTCGACAAAATATATGAATTTATAGTGTAAAATCAATGTTCAACTGGTTCTGAAGGGATGAGTCATCCGATGGATCACAGGCAAGTAAAATCTTTTAAAATACCATTGTAAAACGACATTCAGCACATAAATTTTTCCAAACAATTTCAACCCATCGGATTATTTTAAAAGCCTCTTGTTTTTCTGCCTTCTATTTATTATTACAAACATTTAATCAATAATGCCTAAACCTTGTAAAAACGATATTAAAATCTTCAAAAAAAAAAAAAAACTTAAAATTTGTGAACAATAAATTTTGTAGGTTAAATTTTTTCACGATACAATGTCACATCGAGATTTTTTCATAAAACTTTTCATGTCTTTAAATATTTATAAAACTTAATTTAATACATTAACTATCTATAATCGCATGCTGAATTGCAATTTTAAATAATTTTTTTACAAAATAATAACCTTTGATTATCTGATTGCAGATTCACAAGTACATTATTATCATGTTGCCAAACCTTGAGGTAACCTTTTTATATTTTACATAAACAACAAGCAAAACAAATACCTACATTTTTATTAGATTTTCATAGCGCATTATTGCATTTTAAAGAAAAACAAGAAATTTAAATCGCATTTTTCACATACATTTGTATATTGTCATATTGATATTTGGTAAACACACAAAAGGACATTCAGACTCCTACAGTCAATATCTTACCAACATTTCAGTCATATTTTACCAATTCTTATTTTATTCTGGTCAATAAATAATTAATTATGTATCAACTTATCAACGATACAAACATTTCAATGGTCTATAAATATATTCTATCTAAATTGTCAATGTAAAACAATTATATTACCATCTTATATTACCATCTACTACTAGCCAAGTGCTATTAACGTTTTCCGCGACTAGAGAAATTCTATCCCAAGAATCTCAGTCCGAATTCAATTCGAGGTTAACTTACATATGCAAATACGGCCTAATACTTATACACATGTACTCATACACATGTACTCAAAAAGCTCTATGTATTTCACGCCACGTCTAGTACAATGCACCGCGCATGTTCAGACCGAAATTCCCATTTCGTCGGCTAACTACATACACACAAGAGCAGAGATACCCATCTCAAAAGCTTTCTTGTAGTGACTGAGCAACAGACATACACACATGATCATAGCATCATTCGTATAGTCTACCAAAGGACATACACACATGACTATAACGTCATACGTATTGTCCATATTATACACACATGACAACAGCGTCATACGTATAATCTTTTACCATCAAATATACAACTCAACGAGTTAAGAAAAAGACAACTAATGTATTTACATTCATACAAAAGACCATTGAAAACGGAATTCTAAAAAGTGTCATACTAATTTTCCCAAATCAGTAACATTTATTTAACATTATTGACACACATACATTGACAAAATAAAACATTATGAAAAATTTTAATTCAAACACACTATGTACAACTATATTACCATGTCTACCCACTATTCTTTACTTATTTTATTGTATAAAAATTCTAATATGTATTTTTACAAAATGATTACAGATCCCAATACAAAACCACCAACTGTATATTGCTAATACCAGATTGGTAACAAATTTTATTATATATAAAGGATCTCACATAGTAACTTCACTTCATAAACATTATAGAAAAAGTATTTAAACATATACCAATCGCGAACCATACCTATTCAATACCAATTTTAATAATTTTTCCTAACTTTATTTTGAATATTGAACAAAGAATAACATTGAAATACCACACTTAGAAAATTTTTCCTAGAACAATTATCTTAGTAAAATATAACTTGTAAATTTTTTCAAAATCAACATTTGTTTATAATATACTCAAATAAATTCTTAATTTCAAATCAAAATTTAAAATTTACTTCATAATCTTTTAAATTCAAGAACCACCCTAAAACAAATATACTTATACCAATTCTATTGTAAATTTTTTTTTGTTTATTCTATATGTTGCATATTATCTCATCACGACACTACTCAACCAACGCTGGACTACACCAACACAATCCAATTGATGGAAGCCTTCAGTAGCAATCTTCACCTGCTGTACTTAGCAAAGGCGGACTACACGAGTTGTCTCACAGACTTCGTAGCTCGGAGGCCAAACTTCTCCAACGAATTTTGCCCCACTACTGTCTCTCTCCACAGTGGCAGATGTACATCACACCACGATGACACCCCACTGAAAACAACTGATGCATTTTTCCTTGCTCGTCAACAGACCTCATGGATCAACCAGTTACAACAGCACACGCACCATCGCTGCTGCATTAATGGCCGAGCGCAAATCAACATCGCCGCTTCATATGGTAAAACACATCAACGCTGTTTTAACCTATTTTAGCCATCATATTACCCCAGTGCAACCGCACTAACGTCGTGAACACTCTGTCCAACTTCTCATAAGTTCCAGCCGCTACAACGACCAGCCCAGTCGAGCCAAGTCATCATCTAAGACGTATCATCCTACAAACCGCTCAACCAGAGGACTGCAGAGTTCCACTCCACACTCCATCACCAGATCTACATCAGAATTTATAGCACGCCATAAATTCTTGCGGGAGGCTATATGGCGGTTATGTAATATCGAATTTATATCACACAAACTAATTTTCTATCCGATGACAACCATCCATCAGGGAGTCTCGTTCGCCGCTTGCCGATGAACAGTCGTGCGGTCTGTGCAACGTCGCTTATTTTCAGTGTTTTCTGTTATATCGTTAGTAATAAAATTACTGGAGTCGGTCGTAAAAAAAAAAAAAAAAATTATTTCTATTTTCTGGTTTACTTTTTTATGTTTGATTAATTTGTTTTGGTTGTTTGTTTTCTTTTGGTTTCGGAACAAGTAAGTGTCCTCCACTATGGAGGAAGCAGGCCAGCCACCAGACCCACCTGATGGCAGAAAACGGCCACCACCTGTCAATATAGACCACGACGTTCCTAGGAAGGTCGTGGCCTTTACACCCAACGAACCATCATCCACGCATCTCCCACCCTCAGAATATAAAATATTTTCTACAGGCCCATTCGTCGTGTACCTTCAGAATCAAGATACCTCCTCCGCAATTCACCCGCTGGTAGTTGGTCGCCTCCTACACACAAATAAATTTACAGGTATTGTCAACGGCTCAATAAAGGCAGAAGGTAAGTACAAAATTTGTCTATCTTTTAAAACTGCAAAGCAAGCAAACGAATTTGTTAAAAATGGTGAATTCTTGTCATCTCAAAGGCTTAAGGCTTTTATACCAGCACATAAACTGGTTAAACACGGAGTTATCCGCGGAGTTACCGAGGATATTGACATTGAAGACATAATTAAAGATGCTCAATTGCCGGATGGTTTCGGCAATATCGTAAAAGCAAGAAGATTGAGCCGAAAGGTAAAATCCGACGAAGGGACTACCTGGAAACCCTCCCAAACACTGGTCTTAACTTTTGAGGGACAACGCATTCCTGAACATATATTTATGTATCATAATGCTTTCCGTGTAGAACAGTATGTGTTTCCGACCGTATTGTGCTACAACTGTTGTCGATTTGGTCATACAAAAACGAAGTGCCGCTCAAAACCCCGCTGCTATAAATGTGGAGAACAACACGCTGGGGATGAATGTAACGTTTCGTCTCTGAAATGCGTTAACTGCGGAGGTCAACACTCTGCATCGAACATATCGTGTCCCGAACTCAAAAGACAACAAAACGTTAAAAAGACTATGGCAACAGACAATATTTCATATAAAGAGGCATTAGATCTCCATCCAAGCATCTCCTCCACTTACGCTGGAAAAACAGCTTTTACTGCGCCAAATAACTCATACTCCGGGACGTCAATCATTTCTCCAAGATCAACTCGCCCAAAATCTCCGCGACAACGTTTGTTTATTCCACCCACACTTTCCCCAAAAGAGCATGAAAGCAACCTCATGTATACGAACGGGGAGTCCCTTAAATTTAAGGATGGCTGCGCCCTTAACTCCAATAAGACCGACGACAAAGACTTAACCACAAAATCTTTACTTATAGAAAACCTTTCACTTCTTTTGCTTAACCTTATTTCAAATAACGAAAAAAATTCACCGTCCATCGCTGCTAACCTCTTAAATTATTTGAATGAATTCTGTAAATCTAACAATGCCTCAAATTCAACAGATAAAGATCTTACAGTGGAACTGTCGTAGCGCGAGCGCTAATCGAGACGACATTCTACTTCTAATTAAAGAACACCAACCTGACATTGTTGCACTTTGCGAAACTTGGTATACATACAATTCTTATGTTTCCTTCCCTGGCTTCTCTTGTCATAGGAATGACCGCCTTGACGGGAGAAGTGGGGGTGGAACTGCAATTCTAATTAAAAATTCCCTCTACTACAAAGAGATTCCCATCTCCTCTCCTTTAAATGTGCAGCTATCGGCTGTAAATTTGGGAGACATTTCAATAGTTTCCGCATATATTCCCCCGCGTAACTCCTTTGATGAAGTATTCTGGAAGAACACGTTCTCCAAACTGGGTAAAACGTATATTATTTTAGCAGACTTTAATGCACATGGCATGCCGTGGGGATGCGCTTCAACAGACTCAGCCGGAAGAGGAGTAATTGACGTAACAGATGAACTAAATCTATGCATCCTTAATGATGGAAGTGCCACCCGATTCTCCCTCCCTCACCAAAACCAAAATGCTCTGGACATCTCTATTTGTACTGGTGATATCGCATCATTGACATCGTGGAGGGTTTTGGATGACACAATGTCGAGTGATCATTACCCCATTTTAATCGACATTAATAATAAATCACAACATCTTAGGCCCCAGAGGAATCGTAAAAGATACTGCACTCGATTTGCTGACTGGTCGAGGTTCTCCTCAAACTTAACCAACTTTGTTGACACGATGTCGCCGCTTCAACATGAAGCAGAAGCCTGCGCGTCGCAGATTTACGACATATTCGACAAATCGGCAAAAAACACTGTACCACGGACAACGTCCATGGCAACTAACAGAAAACATCCCCCGTGGTGGGACGTCGAGTGCGAAGAAATGGTTAAAAATAGGGCACATACTTTAAAAAAATACAAAAAAAAATTGACACCGGACAATTATTTGGAGGTTAGAAGGGTGCAAGCATTGACAAAGAAATTATTGAGAAAAAAGAAACGTCACGGATGGTACAACTTCTGCAAATCATTGTCCCCGGATACCAACATTTCGGAGATATGGCAGTCAATTCGACAATTCCGAGGAGTTTACTCCCCAAAGTCAGACCCGTGGAAATATTATTCATCGTGGATTGCGGGCTTTGTAGGAAGGCTGGCCCCGGACTACGTCCCAAATCTGTCTGAGATTCAAAAAGAGAACACTTACAATACTGAAGACTCCCATTTTTTAACATCACCGTTTACCCTCGACGAACTGAAATCAGCTATTAATTGCTCAAACGATTCCACACCAGGTCCAGATAACGTCCCATACACATTTTTCAAACATTCTCCGGAGGAGTTTCTGGCTTGCATTTTGAACCTCTTTAATTCAATAATGAATTCTGGAAATATTCCTTCGGAGTGGAAAAGTCAACTAATTGTCCCCATCCCGAAGCCTGGAAAAAGCCCCTTTTTGGATAGCTCTTACAGACCAATCGCACTATCAAGCTGCTTTCTAAAATTATTGGAGCGCATGCTCAAATGTAGACTGGAATGGTTTTTGGAGAGCAATGATACAATACCGGAGTGGCAGTGTGGGTTTCGGAAAGGGAGATCATGCATCGATAATATTGCGATGCTTGTGTCGGATATTGTGCTTGCAAAAACTAGCGGAAAGGCGACGGTTGCATGTTTTATGGATATCCAGAGCGCTTATGATAACGTCACACTACCCATACTTTTTAAAAAAATGCTGCAGGCTGGTTTGCCGAAGCAAATTTGTTGTTTGATATTTAATATAATGTCAGAACGTAGAATTATCATAGATACCCCAGATGGAAGTATCTTCCGAAACGTATATAAAGGACTACCACAAGGGTCTGTTCTAAGCCCGATATTGTTTAATATTTACACACTTGATATTGGTCAAACAATCGCACCTGAATGCTCAATTTTGCAGTATGCTGATGATCTTGTTGTTTATTGTGCTGAAAGCGTTATATCTAAAGCTGCTGTTATGCTCAACGAAACTATGAACTCTATAAATGAATGGCTCATTAATAACGGCTTTTCCTTATCAGCGTCCAAAAGTCAATTAATTGTTTTTACAAACAAGCACCGCGTTCCACCAATATCCATATCAATCAATGAGGAGGAGATTCCAGTCAAGGAATCTATACGGTTTCTGGGAATAGTATTGCAAAGGAAGTTATCCTGGAACATGAACATTGACAACATCATTGCTAAGTGTGAGAAAAACTTAAACATCATGAAAGCCGTATCAAGAGTG
Source organism: Mystacides longicornis (assembly GCA_963576905.1). Taxonomy (NCBI): domain Eukaryota; kingdom Metazoa; phylum Arthropoda; class Insecta; order Trichoptera; family Leptoceridae; genus Mystacides; species Mystacides longicornis. The sequence continues at coordinate 29,769,067 of OY756422.1, read as the reverse complement.
TGGTGGGGCGCACATCCCTCCACTTTAAAAACTCTCTACATTGCACTCATTCGTAGCCACTTGGAGTATGGAGCCTTTTTAATGGAACCACTCCCACATTACCTCTCATTAAAATTAGACAGAATTCAATCAAAATGTTTGAGAATCATATTGGGAGCCATGCGTTCCTCTCCCTTGATAGCCCTGCAAGCTGAATGCGTTGAGATGCCTCTTTTCCTGAGGAGAAAATCCTCCGCACACCGTTTTCTTATAAAAAAAATGAACCAAAGTAATCATCCGATATTTCAGAAAATAAATTCACTTTCACAACGATATGCAGATTCCCCCAAGTATGCAAACAAACTTCCACCTCTACTGTGTAATTCATTGGAGTTAATAAATGACAAATTTGAATCCTGCTTCGCTCACACACTTCCAATATACTCAATTCCTTTCGACTCATTAATGTATTCCCCTTTAATTATACCATCCATAAATTTAGACAAAAGCCACGCATCTCTTTCCCCTAAACATGTGAAAAATATTTTCCAAAATGAAGTTTCAAACCGTTGGCCAAAATCAGTATTATTTTACACAGATGGGTCCAAAAACTCTGTTGGCGGATGCGGTGCCGCTTTTTATTCCCCCGCTCCCAGCATTTACAAGAAATTTCAGCTTCCTCAGATTTGCTCTGTTTTTACAGCGGAATGCTTGGCAATGAGAGAGGCTCTGAGAGAAGCCATCACATTATTGTCCTCTGATGTTGTCATCTTCACTGACTCCCTAAGCTTGGTTAACGCTTTGCAATCTAATTTCAATGCCCACGCCAACAACCATCTAATTTGTGATATTAAAAAACTATTGTTTATAGCAAACAGTAAAGACATACCTTTATCAATCGTCTGGATCCCATCCCATATTGGAATACCTGGAAATGAAACAGTTGACTTGTTGGCCAAAGAGGCCTGTTCCTGTGGTATTTTCCCCCCATACTTTGCACCCTCCTTAGATGACTGCATTAATTTTTCAGAAAACACAATTAGAACTGAGTGGAACGCAGTATTTGTGGCGTCTCCACACGGTTCTAACTACAAAGAAATTCAACCCTCAATCCTGTCTAAACCGTGGTACCACGGGATGAAATTATCCAAGCTGACCGTCTCTCTCATATCAAGGCTGAGATTGGGTCATTGTATCATTGCGTCACATCTTGCCAAAATCAACATTCTTCCTTCTTCCATGTGTGAGTGTGAAAAGGAGGAAGAAACTGTCAATCATATTTTCTTCAACTGCCCTCTCCTACCTAACGAAGAATTTCTACTGGACATTCTGGCGCAGGGAACTACTTTCCCTGTGTCAGTGAATTTCCTATTAGCCCAAAATGACAAAAGAATAATATCCACAATTGCCAAACATTTAATAAAAAATAAAAAGATGATTTAATACATTAAATGATTTCCAACTTAAAAACTTGAATTTAATGCGCAACTTTTAATTTAATTTCCGTTTACATGACCAACCCCGTTCCCCTTAGTCTTCGCACCGCCTAGGTGTAAGTGACAACAACATTAAATCTATTTTTGGACGGCATCACATCGCTGACGCTCCAGGTGTAGATAACAAAAAATATGATTGAGAATATTTCCTAATTCATTTTGATGATTGTGCATTTTGAATTACTCGTGCTGTATTTTACTTTTTGGTGGGCTGCTTCACCCTTGTTTTGGGTGCTTGCCCAAATAAAATTAAATAAATAAATAATAACCATCCATCAGAACCATCCAGAACAAAGAGCCATCTAGCGGAGTGCGACGAATACATCTCGTATTTTATCAACTATGCAGATTCATCGCCGTCTGTACCAAGTCAACTAGCTTTGGATATTTCACACCAGAGGGAGAACACACCGCCTATTCTACAAAAAAGATCTTGCGTGAATAACCCTAGTATAAAAGCTTTTTCAAGATACAATTTTATCACTCTTTTCTTCAGAACCCACTACCAGTGCATATTATTGTAATTAGTTTTTAAGTTAAAATACATTTTCCTGTGATACTTTATTTTTATTCACTAATATAGTGTTTGTGTTTTTTTATAATATAAATCGAGTTTCATTTCGGTAGTTAGTCAAGTTCCTTGTTAACTGTTTAATCTAGTTCATAAAGAAATAGTGAAACTTGGTGAGTACTCCAGATATTCTTGATCTTGCCAAAACTCATAAGAGAGTTTCTCATCTTCAGATAAAGACCACTTTTCCCAATATCATTTGACCTTGAAAAAAGAAATCATCACTCCTTCTTCATCTCAATCCCATCTCATCTTATGGATCAGATCCAGTCAAATCTGAATGCCATAAGTCAGTCAGGCACTTTCCTTTATTATTATAGATGATGTAGTTGATGTTTCAGGAACCTTATTTCTCATTCATACCTACATGCAGATTGTTATATTGTAGATGATGTAGTTGATGTTTCAGGAACCTTATTTCTCATTCATACCTACATGCAGATTGTTATATTGTAGATGATGTAGTTGATGTTTCAGGAACCTTATTTCTCATTCATACCTACATGCAGATTGTTATATTGTAGATGATGTAGTTGATGTTTCAGGAACCTTATTTCTCATTCATACCTACATGCAGATTGTTATATTGTAGATGATGTAGTTGATGTTTCAGGAACCTTATTTCTCATTCATACCTACATGCAGATTGCATATTATTTATCTTCTCATAACAATGCATTTAACATATTGGATGCATGGAGCACTGAGTGGCGCGAATGCATGGCTATGTATCTTCTGCCTTGCATCACTGAAACACCGCCTGGATTCAATCTACCAAGAAAGACACGGTCTGCTTTAAACAGGGTCAGAACAGGCCATGGCATGTGCGCCGATTTCGCCCACAAATGTGGATGGCGGGAGTCTCCAGAGTGCGACTGCGGAGCTGACAGGCAGACCATCAGCCACATAGTATCGGAATGCAGCAACAGGGCATACGAGGGTAGTCTCTCGGACTTCGCCATACTGACAGACAGGGCTATAGACTACATTCGAGATCTGGATTTGACCATCTGACAAGTAGGAAAATTTCCCCTGCGCCCTAACCATTTTTTATTATATTGACTATTTAACAAGAAAAACAAAAATATACTTATTAATTGAATTATTATATATAAATTGTGATGAAATGGCCATACGCTAAATAAATAAATCTTCTCATATTATGAGAAGATAAATAATATGCAGATTTAAGCTATTTTTATAATTTTCCACTTTTTGAATGACTCTAGATAAAAATATAGTATAAAAGTTCATGAATTCAATACGGGAAACATTTGACTCATGCCCCGTTACCTAGATATAACAAAATTTTTCGGGAACACTGAAGGTTTTTTTACCAGCTTCGACAACAAACTTATTAATACGAATCATCTTGTATCTTGTTGAACGACAAAACTATTCAAGAAAGTAAACATTGGTCCAACGCTTTTGTTATTGATACAGGTGGTCTTATCATAGGAGGCAATAACAGAACAAAACAGAAAAGGAAAACAATGCACTGCCGATGGATCGCGCTGGGACAAACACACACCACTAAATCAACAGACCTTCAGCCGCCTTTTGGGTCTATAATGTGCTTTACATGTACATCGCGATTCCGACCCAAGTCCAATCTTAACAACGATGTCATTACGACATTTAGATAGATTTTGGTTGACACGCATTCAAATAGTTTCGCGTAGATCTATTTTAAATTTGGAATTGCTCTTACCAAAAAATGCTCTAAAATTACAATTTATACTTAAGTACTTTTAGGATTAAAAGTATAGACGGTCGACCCCGCACAATTGGATGTTTTTTTCCATTTTGTGCCGCTAGAGGCGCCCTAGCTAATCCGGTCTATTGTCAAATTCAGTGTTGCCAAAGGGGGCGATTTACTGCCATTTGGGCTATTTGGAACGAGAATATGCGACGAAAAAATCTAAAAGGCGACAGGTAGCCACTTGGGTTACTTCCCTTTTAGCGAATTTTCACCTTTCGGATACTAAATGACCTTTTTTTAGTGAACCCCCACCTCTCAATGACCGCATACCAAATTTTCAGTTGGGCTACTTAGCGTTTGAAAAACGGCGTTGGCAACACTGGTCAAATTAACGTTTATAACCTCAACCAAATGTTTAGAATAATCATTGTACATTTCTTTTTACTCACTATTACAAATAAAATAATTGTTTATCTTATTTTATTTTTTATATACCTATACCTACCTAAATACAAATGAAAAAATACCGTAACAGAAAACAATAAAACAAGAAGATACAGAACTGATACTAATTCTCAAAGAACTACTGCAAATCTACCCTTGAAGACAAATACATACCTAGTGCTTTTGTTTGTGTGTAGTGTAAAAGGACACACTATGGTTTACCTCCTAGAAAAAGCCACTTTTGCAATCATCAATAATTAAAACGTTAAATTGTTTAATTGAGAAAACAAAAAAGAGAGGAGATATATTAGCATAATATTCATCAGTCAATGCTAGATGGTATGTTTGACAGCTGTCATAATTTGACAATAGACCGGATTAGAAGCGCTGCCACCTAGTGTGTTCTCGGAAGCTCCCCAGAAAACCTCCCATTATTTCCAAAGTAGGGTTCTTACTCCAGATATGCGCATACCACTGTCGGATATTAGGGTGCGTTTATACTCGTACCAAACGAACATAGAGCCAGATTTGGAAAATAGAGTATTTCAAGATCGTCGATATTGGACAATATGGAGACAACAACGAGCCAGAACTAATTAATGGGCGATGACAGTCCTTTCTTGGTGACCATATCAAAGATCAAAAAAATATCCCTACTCTATTATGGAGGTCTGAGTCTATGTTCGTTTGGTATAAACGTTTGGTATAACGGTTTGTATATCTTTAAAATATTAACACTGTTTAGTTGAAAAACCGCTGGATCCCCGTACATGTGATTACAGCAGAGAACAGAGTTAGGTGTGTAAGTAGCTGGCAATAATAAACGATCCATTGTGACAATAAAAGAGTGAAGATGTGATAATTGAACTAAATTGAAGAGTGAGACTGAGCTGCACATAAACAACCTAATATAGTTGAATAATTAAACCGAGGCAATAAATAACATGTAAATTACACGCCACCACCAGCCACAGCTGATCACATAAACAAAACAAGACACTAGTTTAGCGCCTGCGCACAAGACACAATATGGATCGGTGCATTCCTCGCGGTTTCGCGGAATGGAATGTGTTTTGATTGGGCTGACGAGGGTGCGCTGAGCGGCCTTGTCTCAATCAATGGAGTATCACTCTACATATTGAGAGACACGCACCTATTCTATTATGCAATACTCCCGGTGCAATAATGATCTTCAACCAAGTGATTCACTGTATTTTGAGAAGCTTCTAAAATCATAATCTGTACCTATCGGCCCTATAGTGAGTTGAGTTGTGTACCCCTATTCTGATTCTCCATCATATTACACCCGCGTCAAGAAACAAATTGTCGGGTAAAACTCGGGTATAGCGCCGCCGAAAAATACTTCTGTAGGCTCTACAGCCAAAATATTCAAACATGATTAGTGCACACATTAGCATCAAATAGTTATTACCAAGAGGGGTTACTTTAAATTGTAATTTAGTATCATTTTTAGGGGTCTATAAAAATGGAAATACCATGACAATATAGGAGCTACTGCATTTCAAATCTTCTCTCACCTACTGTAGCGGACCCTGTTATGTCGGCTCAGGCTGAAACCGTGGTACAAACGGAGTGATTCAATGTATTTTGAGAAGCTTCTGAGTTTTTCCCTGTGGATCCTAGGGTCAACTATCCGAAGAGAGTGCAGGGTGCATTTCATGAATGTTAACACGCAGGGAAAATCCCACACCAGAATCCTACCTTCTAAAAAACCCTCAAATCCACACGTAGTCCCACAATTCTAGAAAGAGAAATTTGTTTTCGAGATCTGGCTACGGGGGATGTATCTGGAACCCCTGTACAGAATATGAAAATGATACCTACTTATGTTATGATTTCCTAAGAATACGGTACTACTTTAAACAGCGGTGAATATGTCATTGTAGATCATTGTCTATGTTGTTACTTCTTACCGAAGCGACAAAAGACATTATTGCAATTTTCAAAGACAGCCGTCTTATCAGATATTAACGGACTGCTCTCTAGGGACCCATTGCATTACTCCTAGTACCTCCATAGAGACAACCTGATGTGAACGACTTACGCAGTACCTCCACATTGGGTCATGTTCAAAGGGAATGTAAGATAACATGACCAAAAATAATTGAGGCAAATGTGAGATGGAAATCTATTAGGACCTATCTTTTGGGGGCATCGGGCATCAAAAATGCAATTAAGGAGACTTTTACGGAGGACAGGAGTCGGAAGAAGTACTAACGTTTTGCAAGAAGCTTCTGGGAGTGGGTCCTAATAAGAGGCAGCGATCCATGAAAGAATCAAAGCATGCCACAATATGCCTAATTAAGTCGCGGCAGCACAAGAGGCATAATATGGTCCCCTGACTTTCTTAGTAAAAAAAATATTTTTGACTAAGTATGTGGTCTGCCATATTTGCAAGTATTTGACTACAAATGCTCTATTCTACAGCTTCCACCGATGGCTCATTGTTTCGTCACATAACTGTTCCAGAACAACATCATACCTGTAACCCCAATCACGATCATACGAGTGCGTTTGTGGTTTCAGTTACGTCATTTATACAGGAAGAACAAGTACGTACAAAAAGACACACGAGTAATTAAATATATTTTATGCTAACAAAATACTTGTGTGTCGCCCAATATGTATTTACTTACTGTAGGTACAAAGTCAAAAAGTTTTGATAAAACGCGTGTAAATTTCATATACGCCCTGCAAGCCCTCTTTTTATCTCCGTAATTGATTATTATTGTAGCTCTTTCACCAGTTTTATGCGAAAATGTGTCTGAAGACACAATTCATCAATCTTTGTGGTCTGATAGTCCGAGAGCTATTAGAAAATGTTGGGTAGGTATTTGGAAGGCAGGCTGAAAACTTGTGTAATACTTCTAAAATACCAACGGGTTTAATAATCTTTTCTTACAGATATTTGAAATACAGATAACTATTATCTATACACAATGCTATCATCTCCATCAGCTACCTTGCGGCAGAACCTTACACTGCCTTCCGTTCCTTTAAAAAAGGCCAAGGAATACGAGTTTCGGCTATATAGTAGAAAAATAATAATGTCATTCCTTCAAACACCCCAATCCCCAATAATTTATCAATTAAGTTTTCCGATGAAAACTTCCCTATTTTCCGATGATCAACAAAAGTAATAAGAAAAAACATACAAAAATCAATAAACTCAAATTGTGTGTAAATAATAGGAACGTTACGTATACAACAAAACAGCACCAATAAACTGCGACAAATCTCTATGCCGGATCCATACTTGATCGTAATTCTTTGTAAAATCTAGTAATCTAACATGAATTGATCTATAGATCTCTAGGAGATCATCAGCATGCCATTATAACACTACTCTATACTAAAATCTACAGAGGAATTTTATCATTCCCTCCAGCTGCTGCTGTCTTAAAAGCTACAAATACTTACTGCCAATGAAATCCACCGGTGATTCCCTCTCTGAGGCGATCCTTCAACGAGCGCTGCCTCGATGGTCCAGGCCCAGTCGGTAACATAGCCTGACCGGCTGGTATGGTAGGGAGCGCCGGTTGGCGTTGAGGCGATGACATCTCTTGACGAGTAGAGGAAACACAAGACTCATAAATCGATGAGATGTTTCGGAGACGATGTCTTATTTTTTCCGCAATTTGCGCGACTTTAAACACGGGAAAATGAACATCACAAGAAGAGAAATGATTAATATATAACTATAATTGACAAAACCATCACAAAATCACCATTACTTTTAAAATAACTGATTATATCACACACATCTGAATTGTATTAACATTAGAAAATTGGCAAGCCATAACACACTGCTCAGTTATAAGCAACAATTATTATCGCACAGTATTATAATATGAAATATAAACAATATTATAACAAAGTATTTGTACGTATGAAATCAGTATTCAACAAATTTGTATAAAATGGAAGATTGCGATTTTTTTCGTCTAACAAACACTATTACGACGCCGGACTGCTTTAAGATTGCAATCTAAAAAAGAAACAAAAATAATAGAATAGTCATTTCAAACACTATTTTTTAAGGATATATTCGTAGTTTAACCAATCAACACTGCAGAAAATATGTGACAACATTGTGAAATTTCACCAAAACTGAATATTACAGCGTAAAAAATAACGACAACAATATTTTACCGTGTTTTTTTACTCACAAACCCGCGTTCATCTAAAACTAGGGATCTAAACAACAGAAAAGAGACCGATACAACATATTAGTTTCTAAACATGAACTTTTAACTGATAAGTTAGCCTAAATGATTAGAAAAACTCGTAAATAATACCGTTTATGCATAAAACTATTATCGTAGCGTCGAACAAAACGCACAATCTGACAGCCAGCGCCATGTACTTGCATACATATATACATACAAATACATTCACGAAATCTCACGAATGATAATGAGGTTAACAGCTGACTTGGAGTCGCTTGTTCGGGAATATGTGGGGAGCGAACAATGCCGCGTCTTGAATGCACATTTTGATTTTAATTCAATCATCACTGGACGGATAAAATGTCGACATCTATTTAAAGAAATTACGTGTATGCATCAGCCAGAAAAATACCCAAACATTGTGTATTGTTTGTATTAATGATTCTAAAAATAGCTATCAAAATACCCGAGTAGTAATGTTTACAAAATGTGTTTGTTAATCAACAGTTACCTACTGTATAAAACGCGCTTGATGATATTGATGTTATAATTACAATTGTATAGTAACTATAAGATGTACAAGTAGATGTGGCAAATCATCTAATAAAACAATTGTACCTATCTCGTTAAGTTATTGAGCGCCACCTACGAGAAGTAGAAACACAATTTAGCGAGTCATTTTGATAATTATTATTCTAAGTACATTTTTGACAGTACAATGACATACGATGTACGGTTTTCATCGACAATTTTATGAATTTATTGTGTGGATTTAAGGTAATAATTACCTTAAAATTAATTAATTAATTACAATTATTAAGGTGGATTTATACCAAACGAACAAAGACCCAGAGCTTGAAGATAGAGTATATTTTCCAAATCGTTGGAAATGATTGACTAATAGGTACTGTTCGATTTTTAAATGGTATGAACAAACCACTACGGGCTTACGACCGTCTTCTACGGTTATTTCGAAGGCTGGCTTAGTGTGATCACTTAACGTTAACATTCTTTTATTTTATATAGGGTGGTCCAGAATTGGACGTTGTCGATTGAATTGTTTGTAACTTTTTTATTTTAAATACATTTTTTAATAAATACAGTACCTATATTGTACTTACTGACCTCAGTAGCCTAGACTTCGGATTACGAGTTCCCGTGTTCGATTCCCGGTCGGGTCAGAGCTTTTCAAGTGTTCTTTCACTTGAAATTTCTACCCGGGGTTGGCCTGTCTCTAATTGGACGGGACCGGTTGACTGGAAAAAAATGCCTCAGGCAATAAGTTCCGCCGACTATACTGACACCTTTGTATCGAAAAAGTGTTATATTAATTGAAAATATTATTGGTTCAGTTATGAAAAACGAAAGCTTGAAAGTGGTTGTGGGAAACGTTTTGTGCTTCGTATGTCCGAGCTTTTTCCAAAACATTTTCGATAATATTTCGCGAAAATTCATGTCAATAACGTACACCTTTTATCAAGTACATATTCCCAAAGCAAACAGTCAGCATCTGTTAAATTTGGTGAACGCGGAGGCTATACATAATTAATTGAAATGGCTTTTTCGTGAAATTTTGCGAATGTTGCTTAAGAGCATTGCATTCAAACTAAACGAACATAATCTATGTATCATCGCCCATTTATTAGCAATTGCTTATTATTGTTTCCATGGTGTCCAATATCAGCCATAAAAGAGAGTATGCTCTGTTTCTAGATTTGACTCTATGTTCGTTTGGTGTAAACACACTGAGTCATAACCAGTAGTTCATTGATTTAAAAATAAAGTTCGAATAATTGAGATCGTAATTCGATCGAATATTGATCATTATCTTTATGACTTCATAGAAACTAGGAAAGTGTAAAATAATTGTGATCGAATTTTGAACGTTGTGTTTGATGATATCCCCTACTCCGAATATGTAATTAATGCACAACTTATCGGCGCGTCCATACTAAAATGAGTTTTTTACGTCGGCATTATGTAACGGAGATTAATAGGATAAGCTATTGGCTGAAACTGAAAAAAGGTACCTACCGAATACCTGTATGTAAATATATTTTTTTTTGCAAATCATGTAAGTAAACATTTTCTTAATCGATAAAAACGTTTTAAAATTTATGAACGGGGAGCTTTTATATCTACTGGAGAATTCTATAATACTACAGAGAAAACCTGTAATTCAACGATGTTTTTGAAAAAATGTATACAAGAGTCGATATAATATACCTATTAATAATTATTATTATCTCGGTGGAATCTGTTGGTTGAATTAGTGCAGAAGTAATCTACTTTATCGGCATCACCCACATTGACACTTTACGTTTTCAGGCAGGCCTTGTGCTCAGTAGGGTGTCAAGAAAATATACCTACATATTATGAATATTTTATTTTTAGTGAAAAGACATTGAAAAGTCTCATTATGACCATATGACAACACTGTGACAACATCAAGAACAATATGGCTGCGGAAAACAAAAGCATAAACTGAGATTACATTTTTTTTATTTTTTTTTTTCAGAACTAATGAATGCGCCTCCCACTCCTCACCAGCTGCAGGAATGAAGTATAATAACGGATCTTTTTCATGCTCATACAATACAAAGAACGGAAAAAAGAACAATCACACAAAAGTCAAACACACTCTAGAACGAATTAAAATGTGATTATGCAAACTAATGCAGTGCTCTTTTATATTCACCATGGTTGCATCAAATGTCAAAGTCATTATGAATCACGGTTAAAGTTATATTTTTTTTTTCAGAAAGAAAAGATTTTTAATAAAATCCTTGGATAATTATAGGTCTTTATAATTTAAAAGTTTGTAAATCTGTTGAGTAAAAATATTTTAAAATTAGGAACACAAGTTATTGTTTTTTTTCCTTCAACCGTTGGTATTTCTAATTAATCATAAATAGTAACTATATTTATAAAAATCGTCAGCTTTCAAAGCGTATAGTATAGACCATTAAAGGATGACGTCATCTGACGTTTACCGGGCGGCACACACACACCACACATGCACAGTCTATAGTGATGGGTAACAAACTACTTTGCATAGCGACCCGAACTGCCCGAATCAATAGTGATCGGAATCAGTTGTCTGCGGTTCACTTTAGTCAGTTTTATGATACTTCCCACCAATAAAGCACAATAATATATTATTTTCTTGTAGAATACAGAAATTTTATATTCTTCGTATTAATTATTAGTTATTTATTACATATAAAATATTTTATTCCATATTATCGATGATTCTTCTCAATTATAACAATCGTTTTATTAATTTTATTTATCTAGCCCATTTTGTCATCTGCAAATTGATTTATTTGTGTCACATTGTTACATTTGATGATTATTTCATTACAACTACCTACTACTTATTTTATTTTTTTATGGTTATAGGGGAGACCTGTGAATAAACACGAATGTTAATAAATTTAGGTACCTGTTTTGAAATTATTTATTATTCTTATTTTGAAAATGTGTATTCATTTTTTTTTTTTTTTTTTCTAGATTACCGGCGACTCATTCATTTGCGAACATATTGCGCCGTGGTTATGTGTATTCATTTCTTCTTATTTTTTCACATTGTAAAAAAAATGGTATTAAATCAGACATCCACAAATATAGATGTGTTTTTCTCTACTACATAAGAACCTGGATTATTTTCTCTGGTCTGCTTATTGAGCTTATCCATTGTGGTCCTTCGGCTTAAAGACATTGTCAGCGTGATTTTGTGAATTGAAAAGTTTTGTGATCCGTCGGCAATTGAGCATATTGGTGTCAATCAGTGAGGGAGACTCCAGGATTGGCGCAAGTGCTACCAGCGATTTGGAACAAGAGGAATCAGGTCAAGGTTTGGGTGTCGTTTGGTCTTGTAGGGCTGTACTTTCCATCTTATAATCCCTTTCCATTATCCTGATCTGTGGACAGGAACTTATGTAGTATTGTTGATTTTGTGGGTTGTTTGTCTGAAGGGTATGGAGGATATCCATTCATTGGCCGCGTGTGATCACGTGTGGGTTTTTTTGTGTGTGTGGTATATTGATATGTGTATCAATTTCACAGCATTTGTTATATGAATCTGTCCCTGGACACATCTTTTGTTAATGCGTTCGGCATTTTAATTGTGGCGATTATTTTTTTCTACTAGTGTAACTGGTAGATAATAATTCGTTTGATTTTGACATTGGGTGTCATATTGTGTAGTTTTTATTGTTGTGTTTCCAGATTAAGATATTATCTTGTAATTAAGTCTTATCATGAGGACTAAAAAGGAGCTGACCCGAGCGAGGGCAACTTTCAAGGGCCAGATCACTCGTTTTCAGGACTTTATCCAGTCTACGGACGTGGATAAAACGGAAATAGAACATCGATTGGAAAAGGTTAAAGCGCAATTTGTCTCGTATGAGGAGACGCAGTTACAGTTGGAAACGTTGGACCCTGACGAAGAAAAGGATCGGGTATGTATTGAAAATATTTATTTTGCTGTTGTCGCAAAGGCGAAACAATTATTATCCTGCCAAGTGAATAAGGTTGGAGCGGATGTAAAACTGACTCCGTTACAAATACCAGTCTTTTCAGGCGATTTTACAAAGTGGTTACACTACAGAGATACTTTTGAATCTCTTGTAGGTGGAAACACTGCATTGTCGCCATTGCAGAAGTTCCATTACTTGTTGAACTCCCTGCGGGGGCAGGCTTCAGATCTGGTTTCTGGTTTGGAGTTATCCCAAGAGAATTATAATGTCGCTTTAGATATTTTGAATGAAAGGTATACCAATGAACGACTCATCATTGACCGCCATGTCCACACGTTGTTCTCCTTGCAAGTCATCAAACAAGAGAGCCATAACGGACTGAGGTCATTGATTGATGAGGTCAAAATGCACCTTAGGGCATTAAAATCGTTGGGGTTACCAACGGAGCAATGGGATGCCCTTATGGTTTACTTGGTAACATCCAAATTGGACCTAAACTCAAGGTCATTATGGGAGGCCGCACCTATCAAAGGGAAAGTACCAACTCTGGCGGAATTGACAGCATTTCTGAATGATAGGGCTCGGGTCCTTGAAACCACTTCAGTGAAAAATACATCATCCAATAAGTCGGTGGCTTATAGGGTGAATGTGGCTGTTGATTCCCGGAGTAATGGGGATTGTGCATTGTGTATGAAAATGCACAAATTAGAAAAATGTTTTAAATTCAAAGGATTTAGCGTCCAAAATCGATGGAAACAAGTCCGGCAGCTCAAATTATGTATAAACTGCTTAGGACGAAACCATTTCGTGTCGAACTGTGCAGCTAAACCTGGTTGCGGTCAGTGCGACAGAAAACATCATCACTTGCTCCATCAGGAGGAACCTTTAGGGCAGGGGGTACCCCCGGAGCCTTCTGTGGTTACTTTTTCTTCTGGGGCGAGTGGTGAGCAAGTTTTGTTGTCTACTGTCTTGGTAGGCATTGTATTACCGAACGGGTCTGTGCAGCAGGCACGGGCTCTACTAGACTCAGGCAGCCAGTCTAATTTTATGAGTGTCCGATTGCAGAGGAGGTTGGCCCTGGACATACACAGGGCCAACGTACCCGTAGTTGGAATTAGCAACAAGCCCATGCAGGTGAGTGGGTATGCTAAAATTTGTGTGGCAGCCCTCAAATCGACTGCGTACAGTCGATCTGTGGAATGTTTAATCGTAAATAAAATTGTTAATAAATTGCCACAATTTTCAGTTGATCGCTCTGCTCTTAGGATCCCCCCTGGGGTCAAATTAAGCGACCCACAGTTCGATACACCGGGGGAAATCGATCTGCTTCTGGGAGCCGGCATCTTTTGGGAGGTGCTCCAGAGCAAAAAGATCCAGATCAATATAGAGGGAGCTGTTCTACAACAAACACTGTTTGGGTGGATGATTGCTGGACCCGTCCAGACTCGGGCCAGCGGGGTAAGCCAATCAAATTGTCATATGTCTTTGGTTGAATTGGATAAAAGTTTGCAAAATTTTTGGGAGGCAGAGGAGGTAGTGGACCCTCCGCTTACTTCCTCGCCGGAGGAGGAAATTTGTGAGGACCATTTTCTTTCCACTCATAGGAGGGATAGTAATGGGGCATTTGTTGTATGCCTACCCTGGAAGGAGAAACCGGGTAAAAATAATTCCCTCCAGGTGGCCCTGAAACGCTTTGACAGGTTGGAGCAAAGACTTGAAACCAGTGAGTCATTGAGGGACCAGTATGCTAATTTCATGCAGGAATACTTAAGGCTGGGCCATATGGAGGAGGTAACGCCCCCTGCCGAGGGCCAACAGCATTTTTATATACCCCATCACAATGTGTGGAAAGGGGGGAAGTTTAGGACGGTCTTCGACGGCAGTGCTAGGTCGGGGGGTCGATCACTTAATTCGTATCTGCATGTGGGGGGTAAGAATCAGAATGATTTGGTTTCCATTTTATTGAATTTCAGAAAGTATTGTTATGTATGGACTGCAGATATACAGCACATGTACCGAACAGTTTGGGTCGATGAAGCGGATCGAGAGTTTCAACGCATTGTATGGAGAAATAACCGACAGGAAGAACTTAAGCATTTTCGCTTGAAGACTGTCACGTATGGACTGAAACCCAGCCAATTTTTAGCAACTCGTGTTTTAATTCAGGTTAGTAATGAACAGTATAAAACACAACCTGCAGCATCCGAAGCCATCAGAAACCATTTTTATGTCGACGATTTCTTGAGCGGAGCTGATAATATACAAGATTTTTTTGAATTAAGGAAAAATGTTAAAAGTATATTAAAAGCCGCGGGTATGCACTTAACCAAATGGAAGGCAAATATTCCCTTCGAGACTGAATCTGAATCAGGGATTTCAGAAAGGTTGTTTTCCGAGAATGGTGAGTGTGAACATAAAATTCTAGGACTGAAGTGGAATAATGAACAAGATATTTTCACATATAAGCTTAACCAATCTTTCAATAGTAGTAGTACAAAAAGAGCCATATTATCAGATATATCTAAAGTATTTGACCCTTTAGGTTTTTTATCTCCCCTCGTCATTCGTGGTAAAGTTTTAATGCAGCAAATATGGCAGGAAAAGTTGGATTGGGACATGAGGCCATCGGAGGCAATCCTGAGGACCTGGGAGGATTACAAACGTGATCTGCGGGAGGGCGTGAACATTCAAGTACCCCGCAGATTAACGACCTCTGGCTCCGCGCAGGATATTATGGTTGGTTTTGCCGATGCCTCGGAAACTGCTTATGGAGCAGTAGTCTACTGCCGGTCACCCGATGACCAAGGTAATATTCATGTGAAAATTATTTGCAGCAAGTCCCGCGTTGCACCACTAAGACAACGCCTTACCATTCCAAAACTGGAATTATCCGCTGCACTACTACTTGCCCGTTTATTGAGAAAGGTCAGGGAGGCGATGGGCGCTCCACACATACCGACATATTTGTGGTCGGACTCAACCATTGTTTTAGCTTGGATAGCTAATCACTCAGTCAGATGTGACCCTTTTGTGACCCGTAGGGTCAAGGAAATACAGCAACTGACACAAGGATGTAGGTGGGGACATGTGGCTTCAGCAGAAAATCCCGCTGATTTGATATCGAGGGGTACTACCGTTCACAAATTGGCAGGGTCTACTTTATGGTGGAGAGGCCCGCCGTGGCTGATGCAGGATAGCGACCGTTGGAATTCATCGGAGCTAGCGGACACCTCCCCGGAGCCAACTACCGTGAGTCTTGTGGCAGCGGTAGATTCGGGAAGGTGGGATATTTTTTATAAATTTTCCACATACAGAAAATTGGTAAGAGTAATATCGTTTATTCGCAGATTTTTAAATAATTGTAGGAACAAAAACAATAAATTTTCAGGTCCATTGAGTGTTAGTGAAATGGAAGAAGCTAACCTCACCCTTATAAAAAGAGTGCAGCTTGAGTCTTTTTCAGAGGATGTCAAGCGGTTATCCAACCAGAAGGAGATTAAAAAGGACAGTAAATTGAAGGATTTAAATCCATTCTTGGATGCTGGCATAGTCCGGGTCGGTGGGCGACTAAAGATGGCGGAGTGTGCGAGGGAGAGCAAACATCCAATCCTTCTGCCAGCCAAGCACGTCTTTACTGAGTTGCTAGTGAAGAATTTTCACCATCAACACCTTCACTGTGGGCCACAAACTCTTCTGGGGATTGTTCGTTTGAAGTATTGGCCGATTGCTGGACGAACTGTCATTCGAAAGATTTTTCAAAATTGTACTCTCTGTTTTAGGTTTAAACCAAAGTTTTATCCGCAGAAAATGAGTGATCTACCTAGAACCCGCTTGGAAGCTATCCGACCATTTCACAACACCATAGTAGATTATGCGGGACCTTTTTTAATTAAATCCAGTTACACTAGGAATTCGGGTAAAATCAAATCTTATTTAGTTTTATTTATTTGCATGTCAACCCGGGCAGCTCATTTAGATCTTGTCACATCGTTAACCACTGAAGCTTTTCTTAATGTATTTAAAAGGTTTTATTCTAGGAGGGGTATTCCTCAGAAAATGATTTCAGATGGGGCCGGTTGTTTTGTGGGAGCTGCACGGGAACTAAAGGCTTTATATGACTTTCTTGGTGGTCCAGGGAAGGATCCTATAACTAACGGGTTAGCGGAACATGGTATTGAGTGGGTCTTTGCGATACCTCGAGCACCGCACACCTCAGGCGCTGTCGAAACAATGGTTCGACAGGCCAAAATTTTACTTAGGAAGACTATAGCTTCCACCCCATTAACTTATGAGGACCTGTCCACAGTAATATGCCAGGCTGAAAGTGTCCTCAATAGCAGACCTCTTTTTTGTGTTCCCCTTTCTTCCTCTCCGTTGGATGCGGAGCATATCACTCCTAGTCATTTTCTAATTTCCCAGAGTACAGCTACAATTCCGACTTCATCTAATTCCTTGACGCTGCCCACCAACCAACTGAATCATTATCGCAAACTAATGAATTTATTTTTATCTTTTTGGGAGTGGTTTAACAAAGAATATCTGCAGCAACTCCAAAAAAGAGCCAAGTGGAGAGAGAGAGGGAAAGTTACCATCTGTGTAGGCGACATTGTCCTAGTGAAAGAGGACAACCTGCCTCCTTGTCAATGGCGATTAGGAAGAGTGATGGAGACGTTTCCAGGTCCGGACGGAATCACTAGAACGGTCATGCTCAGGACGTCGCTGGGGAACCTCAAACGAAACATTATGTCTATTGCTCCACTACCCTTGTGCCGAGACACTCCATTGAGGAAGGAGGAGGAGTAGGAAAAAATAATTTAATTAAAACATTCAAGATTTGTTCTAAAATATTGCCATAAAAAGGTTATAAAAATATTGTTATAAAAAGGTTTAATATTCTCACATAATAATTGTTGTTTACATAAAAATAAAAATATTTAATTATGCAAGATTCGAAGCACACTCAAGATCCAAAATAAATGAATTTGTTATAATTCTTATACTTAATAATAATTATTATTTAAAACATCAAGACATGAAGAAATGTTTGTAAATGTTCAAAATGCAACAAGCTATTTGAACTTTCCATTCATGAGAAGCATGCATTTGTGTCAAACCTGGAGTAAGCTACAGTGACCAAGATGATAGTTTTTTAATTCAATTATTTAGAACTCATTGTGATCCTGTTTGCAATTCTACATTTAGTTTTTAAGTATTGAATTTCAATTTAACATTATGATTGTTTGTACGAAAATCGATTCATGAAATATATTTTTTTTTGGTTCTGTTTTTTATTTAAAATGTTCCTTGGTTTCCGAGGACAAATCAGTTGCTATTTTAATAGTTTATTATTGTTTTTTTTTTTGTAAATGATAGTTTTTTCTTGCCATAATATTTTATCATATTAGTTCATATTAATTGGCAAATTCAGAAGTCAATACTCTGCTTTCCTTAATAGCATGAATTTTTTATAGTCATTTTGACTGGGACTATTAAGTTCAATTAGTATTTCCTTATATATTTTTTATTATTTAGTTGGCCGCTCAATGGTTAGTATTTATTTTAAATTTGGGCCCGCCCCAGGGTGAATAAACACGAATGTTAATAAATCAGACATCCACAAATATAGATGTGTTTTTCTCTACTACATAAGAACCTGGATTATTTTCTCTGGTCTGCTTATTGAGCTTATCCAACCTGCACTAAACGATCCTCCTCTATTTGTCTTAAATCTTGATATTTTCTTTGTTGGGCTGTAATTAGTTCTCGTGTCTTGGAAGTCTCTTCTTTTCCTTTTTGGTAATTTTTTGTATCTATTATAGAATAACTGAGGATACAAATATGTTTTGTAAAAGCAACGTTACTGTTGCGTAGAATTTAATAAAATAAAATATTACTATCCCTCTGACTTCATTTCCCTGAACGAACCGGCGAGAGCCAGCAAAATGTCAACTGACGTCACTCTTTAATGTTTTATTGAATATTTAAATAATAATTTTATAAAAATAAAGAATATGCATTGCGATCTAAACGCAGAGTAAGGCCCCAGGTTAACCCGTTTCCGATGATATACACGGCTCAAGATGTACTGTGTAAAAGATTTAGCTGGAATAAAATAAATAAAGATAAGCTATCAATAAAAAGTAAAAAAATTATGTGATTTTTTTTTGGTTTTTTATTATGTTACGCAATGATATTTTGTGAAGTTTTGGCCAAAATAATAAGTAAATATGGTATCAGTGCTTTTTTCTTAAATTTTGACATAATTGCTGTAATATGTAGCAGGTAAAATATGCAATCAATACAAAATTTGGTGATATGTTCCAGCAATAAAATATAACATTAGAATATGGATCTCTAAACAACGGCACAATACGTTCCTAATTGAACGAGTCGCCGTGAATATCAAACAAAATATGGATCTCTGTGTACAAACGGTAGGTAATTCTATTAAATTCATGTACAAACAGGTCATTACGGCTCATACTTTATTTGACTCGTAACATTTGTAGCAATCTGTAGATTCACTCTTTCCGTGACCCGACAAACACACTCATACCAATAATATGCCGCCCCGAAACGTCAAAATCCACGTGGCCGTTAATGGTCTATAAAATAGGTAGGTATATTGAATCGGTCAAATTTTGTCCAAAAATTTTCAAAATGTTAAATTCTTCATGAAAGTGGTAGTAACGTAGGTAGGTACCTACTAGACAAAAGGATGGAATAATTGATTGGCATGCTGTTAAAAGATCGAACAAGTGAACAATATAATAAATAATAATATTTGGAGGGTTTGTGTATTTACGTACCTAGTGAATTTTCAATTTCATTATTATGAATTAAATAACACACAGTTGCACTTTCACAAAATTTATATTGAATCTCGAGCGCTTTCGTCCAACTCACGCAGACATTGTCAAGAGACTAAATTACAATAACAAAATATCATAGAGCG
This sequence comes from Mystacides longicornis, assembly GCA_963576905.1. NCBI lineage: Eukaryota > Metazoa > Arthropoda > Insecta > Trichoptera > Leptoceridae > Mystacides > Mystacides longicornis. The sequence continues at coordinate 29,749,249 of OY756422.1, read as the reverse complement.
TTTCGAGGTCTAACTGGTTACTCCGAGATGGCGGACCATTGCATTGAACATGACCATGCATTTGGTATGAACAATGTCAAGGTATTCGCTCGGAGGAACACAAGTACCGTAGATTAGGCCTGGAAACCCTCGAGATACATAAAAATCGCGACACTATTGTTAACATTCAAGTCCCTACACCATCTCCTCTATTATCTTAGAAATAATATGTTAAGTTTAATCAATTTATGTTAATCCTATATAATTAATCAACTTCAAAATTCATAATATTTCGGTCACACATTTCCAATGTTTACTTTCTAATGATCCCACCCAACAATAATATGTACCTATATATATATATAATAATAATAATAATGTTTGTCATCTGTAAATATCCTCTCCCACAACCGTGGTACCATGATTGTCTTCTCTTTGATTTTTTGTTATTGTAATTTAGTCTCTTGACAATGTCTGCGTGAGTTGGACGAAAGCGCTCGAGATTCAATATAAATTTTGTGAAAGTGCAACTGTGTGTTATTTAATTCATAAATAATAATACTATAACAGTACGTGAAAGCGCACAGCTGAAATGGTTTTTTGAATTCACATATTTCTGTGTTCTTTTTAGCAGGCCTCTCCGATTTGTTCAGCCTCTTTAGCCTGTGTGACCCACTACCCCATTTCGTATTCGGAGATGGTTACTTCCAGTCTGATTCATAAACTGAATCGATTCTTCAAGCGGGTCTTAATGACGAATATTCTTACCTGGATTAAAACATACCTACTTGAACGCAAATGAGTTTGCTTTGGAAAATATAACAACAAGAAAACTCGGGGGTTCAAAAAATCCCGGTAAAACTATGCCGCTATATACTCATATTATTACAGCATTGTCGTTAATGAAGAATTGATTGACCAACTTAAATCAGTAAGACACAATGGAGCACGTATTGGTCGGATAAACATGATCAGCATTATTAGATTTATTGCTTGTTAGTTTTTGACTATGTACCTGAGACGAACTCGAGACACCCTCTGTTTAGCCACATGCAACCGACGCGACGGCAAGTCTCCATTAAGGAGATATCTCCCCTTAAAATAACCGGATGGGCGAGGAATGATCCCTGGCAGAGAATATAATGGAAGCCTGATAAAACCAAGTATCGGAAAGCTTAGGACCGGAACACCAACTAAATTATCCTACTTGGAAGACACTCAATAGATTACTAGAGTGTCTCCCAGATGCAAAAAAAATATCGGGTGCGGTGTTAGTGTGGAAGAGGATGTCTCCTGTACCCCTAGTATAAGTTTTCGATGATCGAATATCGAAACGATCATCGAAAGAGTTTCGAAAATATTCCATACAAAAAAGATCGAATGATTCGATCGTTTGATTTTCGAACACTATTTGCACGCCAATAGGCGCTTATTCGATTAAACTCGTACTAGCCCCACTGTACCTGTGACGAACATCTACTCACTTGCCGAGATATGCCTGTGAGGTGTGTTATATTATAGAAAAGGGATCCATATAAGACTAGCTTTCCCGACAGAAGTTGTACTGTAGTCTTATTTACTATGAATATTGATACAAATTTGTAATTATACAAAAATACGTTTAAAATATGTTTGAATGTCAATAAAATATTTCTGAAAGCTTGAAAGAAATTCTGTCAAAAATCTGCGTATCGATATTTTGAGACGCAATGTTTGTCTAGTTAATAAAAATTGTATTGTTTTGGATTTTGGATTCACAGATGGCGTTGGCGTCGCTGGAAATCCGTTCCATACTAACTTTAATATTTTATATTATTTCTTGTGTATTTTCAACTTTTTAATATTTACAATATTCTCCGAAGCGGAGAAGAACCCATCAATAAACCAAGCATCATAAAAATCTGTTCAGCCAATCTCGAGTTATAAGTGTTCGCATTAGCCAGACTTTCTTTCATATCTCTAATATACATGAAAGTCGGGTTAGTACGAACACTTATAACTCGAGATCGGCTGAACAGATTCTTCCGATGTTTGATTTATTGGATTCTTTTCCGCCCTGGTTAACAGAATAACTGATAAAAAGTTGAATAAATCGATAAGAACTTATGTAAAATATAATATTAAAGTTATTATGGAACGGGTCCGGCACCGGCACCGGTACCGCCACCGCATCTGTTGGGGAAATAGGGAGATGTCTGGTTGATTGATATTTTGGTGGAAAGATTCTACAGAGCAATGTTTTCCCTATTTTTCCACAGATGGCGGTATAATGATTGAAATCAAAAATATTGTTAAGACATTTTTTATGGTACTTTTTCAAGCTTTTTTATAATAATTTGTTAACATCTATAATTATAAAAGAAAGTCGGGATAGTGCGATTACTTTTAACACGAGATCGGCGCAACACATGTTTATCGTGTTTAGTTTATTAGATTCTTCTCCGCTCCGGATAACAGAACAGATAAAAAATCTAAAAATGGATGAAAAATAGTACTAAATAATATAATATTAAAGTTAGTATGGAACGGGTGAGTTTTGGTGCTTTTGAAATGACTGATTCATAATAACATAACTTTTGATTTTTTTACAAAGAGTAGTCATGTATGTTAGCTATATTATGTTACCCAGCATTATTTTATTGACTTTAAGGTGAGACGAAGTTCGATGGGTCAGCTAGTTATAAGATAAATGGCAATGCTATTGTGGAAAAAGTGAAGGACAAAATAGAAAATTTGCAATTTTCTTTGCTTCCGCTTCTATTCAATATCGTGCCATTTTAAGACGCTTTGAAGAAATATTCGAGATCTCCGAAACAGTTGTCTTCTCACAAGAAATCGTCAACATAAGGACACTTATCTGATATGACACCAAACAAAAGAAAAACTTGAATGTATACATATATATCGTATAAAAAAGGCTTTGTATATTTTATAAGTAGGTAGGTACTTGTATGAAAAACACGAAATGACGAATTGAAGAAAATTGTGTAAATAAAATGGGTGATGTGCGCACGAATAGACGTTGGAATGTTGATAGAAAGAATGTACCAGCCACCCAGCCACCCAGCCACCCAGCCGTATTCCGGAGACATTTGAATGGTTCAATTCTTACAGTGGGCGCACCACATGTCAACTCCCACAAGGAACCCCTCTCCGAGTTAAGCCTTTTTCACACATATGCGGTTCGGTAAAGTTCTCGGACGCTATCGACAAAATGTGAAACAACCTTCAGAATGGATATTCTTGAAATTCAATATCGACCGATATTGTTTGAAATAGTCGTGCTGTCAGAATACTCAATCGCGTACTAGTAAACTTTTTTGTGTTCTAAATTGTACCGTTTATAGAAAAATAATCAAAAGATATCTGAATATTCTCAAATATTGCTGTCTATAACTTTACAACACGATATTACCATCATATATCTATCTATTTTCCAAATTATAAGTTTTGTTTTTCCATTTTGATTATATTTTTTTTACTATTCATGTGAAAATTTAATTAAAATAAATACATACTAATATACGAAAATTATTTGTTATTTAAACCACTTTTTTGCAAAACAATACCGGATTAAAAATAAACGAATCGTGAAACTATTTTCATGCTTCGTAAGCAAAATCTAAAAATATCATAATGGCATCAATTGCGTATGGCCTCTGAACCGTTTGTCGACAGCGTCCGCGAACCGAATAGAACCGTGTGTAGGTGTGAAAAGGCCTACATCTCATATTTAATCAAACGTCGGTTATTGTGAGTTGTGTTGGCAGTGACAGAGCGTTGAGACTCCTACCTGCCATCATTGGAGATATTTCTTTTTTCAGAAAAGATCTTTAGACTGTTATTATTTATAAAATCGTTTACGGTACAAATATGCCAATTATAATATGGGAGATGGAGTATTTACAACATTGTATAATCAGAGAGAACTTCTCTTCCTCCAATCAGGGTCCCGAAGACGAGAACGACCCTCTCATACCATGTTCCGCTCCTTCAAAGCAGTGCTAAAGGATTTGGGCATGGTTTGGGAGGAGTTCATAAACATTGCGCAAGATAATTATATAGCAGCAACATTCTGATTTGGGTTTTGGACTCCAGGAAGAGTCTTTCCGCAATACTTGTCTTACGGTCTTTCACATATGCCCATTTCGGCATAGTCCATCCATTCATATTGGATCTTCCTCTCATTCATCATATCTACCTTCCATCTATAGTAACAAATAACAAGTCACCAACTTATTGATGCTATTCTTACAATTATAATTAATGTTAAATTTAGAGCACTGTTTTATTACGTTACTAGCTGAGCCGTCGAACTTCGTATCGAAATAAATAATATGGCTACTCTAGGTTTTATGCAACAGAGCTCAAATTCGTTTTTTAGTTATTTAACACGAATGACTATTTACTGGCATTAGCAAAACCTGCATACCACGCTGCATTCATCGGGTCTGAGTTTATTTTTACATCAAAAACTTATATCCTATGTTAATATGATGTGGGAAGAGGTCATCATTGCGCAAGATCGAGTGCAATGGAGAGCTCTTATTGCCTCACTTTGCTCCTGAGTGGAGTTCAAAGGGTGTTTTAATTTTGATTGATTTGAGGTAAATATGTAAAAGAAGAATTTAGGTATGTCATTATATTCGATATTTCAATAATTATTTTGCTCAGTTAAAATAATATTGATTGATTAATCAAAGTACGATAAGGAACTTCTCCGTGCCGATTCAAAATAAGCATTGAGGTGTCAATACTTATTTTACCGATCACGCTGATTTTCGAAGAGGGTAGGCAGAGAGTATGGACTTCCATTCTCTCCAATCCAAACTCATTCGCTTCCTCCAAACGCATAACATTCTGCATACATGCTCTTCTATTCCTTTTGCTCCTGACTTGGCCCTCCTGTAAGACGGATATGGTCCGACGATGTCATTCGAGGTCGGCCTCGTCTGCGTGCACCTATTCTTTCAGATTTATATATCTATATATATCTTCTTTACATGCCTAAACCTTCTTTCTTTATTTACTTTCATTCTAGTCACTACACTAACATCCACTCCACATTCCTTTCTAATATTATCATTCCTCACCTTATCAATAAGTCTCTTTCCACATATCGTACGCAGTGATCTCATTTCCACAGCATTTATTCCAACTTCCAAATTTTTCGTCCATGTCCAAGTTTCACTCCCATAAATCATGGATAGTATCAGGATTGCATTGTACATCAACTGTCGATTTCAGAGATATCTTCTTAGAGGTCTAAGTGCACCGCCAACCCTTCTCCCAGCCAATTTTCTTCTTCCAATCTCTTTTTCACACCTTGCATCTCTTCTAAATAAATTACCTAAATAGACATACTTCGTTCTTATTGCGTTCTTAAATCTTCTCTTTCAAAACAATGGAAATAAATAAAAAGCACATTTAATGCAGTATATGTGATTTTTTTCAATCTTCTATTACAACATGGTGGAATTGTAGCAATTTTTATTTTCAATAAAGAAACAAATGCTAGGTCATTAGCAAGTAATATCCAGCTTTTTTACATATTAACGATGCATATTATATTTACGTTATATGTAGGTATGTACTCATCCTCTGTAAAAATCAGCCCATAAACGAAGAATTGATTTTCAAACAAACAAAAAAATATTCTACTTGTTCTTCAATATAATCATGTATTCCTTGTGTTAAAACTTATCAAAACTCCTTATAAAATGAACTTCAATTAAGTATAACTCCTTAATAGCAATGTTATATATACGATTCTGTTTGCTGGCGGTTTTAAAAATCTCTGTAAATAAAGAAAGTTTTCAAAACTCCTTACACTTCATTACAATAATGAATTCCTTGTATTAAAACTTACCAAAACTCCTTAAAAAAATAACTGCAATGAATATTATATTACTTATCCATCCAATCAATCTATTTCATACGATATATTTTACATTAGCATTCTATCAATTGCAACAACAATCAATCCACTGAGATTTCTTTGAAATGTCAATTAATAAAAATTCAAAAATAGAAGAAAATTATATTGTAAAAAGTAATAAAAAGATTACCTACTTTCTGTGTTTTCTTTAATTAACAAATTTCCCATGATAAAAGCCTACACGACAAAAAAAGAATTAGCGAAATCGGTCCATCCGTTTAGGCGTGATGCGATGACATCGGGGAAATAGCTCACCATTGTTATAGTTTTTTTAAATTTCCTAATATTCCATGAATTTTTCTTTATTTTTTTCTTCTTAATCAACCTTCTCCCGATAAGAGCCTACACGCCAAAAAAATAATTAGCGAAATCCGTCCAGCCGTTTTGGTGCGATGCGATGATATCGGGAAATAGCTCTCCATTTTTATAGTGTTCTTAAATTTTCTAATTTTCCATCCATTTTTATTACTTTTTTTTTCTTCTAAATCAACCTTCTCCCGATAAAAGCCTACACGACAAAGAAAGAATTAACGAAATCGGTCCAGCCGTTTAGGCGTGATGCGATGATATCGGGAAATAAATCTCCATTTTTATAGTGTTCTTAAATTTTCTAACTTTCCACGCTTTTTTTTTTCTAAATCAACCTTCGCCCGATAAAAGCCTACACGACAAAAAAAAGAATTAGCGAAATCGGTCCAGCCGTTTAGGCGTGATGCGATGATATCGGAAAATAAATCTCCATTTTTATAGTTTTCTTTAATTAACAAATTTCCCATGCATTTTTCTTAATTTTTTTGTTCTAAAAGGACACTCTCCTGATAAAAGGCTACACGACGAAAAAAAAATTAGCGAAATCGGTCCAGCCGTTTAGGCGCCATCCGATGACAACGCGAAATAGCTCTCCATTTTTATATATAAGAAGATTGCAATCCTGGCATTTTTTTATTGCAAACGATAATAAAGAGTTTGGTTTCTCTTCATATAGTGCTGTATAGGGATTGCAATCCCGCGGGATCCGTGCGTTTTTTGGGCCTGCGGGATCCCGCAACAGCGCAAGTGCGGATCCGCAAGCATCCAATTGCGTAAATTCATTAAAAGAAATGAAAAAAAAATTAACATCGAGTCATAAAGAAGACTCTCAAAATGTACAACTTGTAGTTCCAGACGATGTTAATGCAGAAAACAATTTATTAACTATCAAATCAACAAATATGGAGTCAGAAAGTGCCTTTTCGGTCGTTGGCTACATATTAGTTCCATAGGAAGTAGGTTGGGAAATAACACCGATGATGCTATTTGTTTTTTACGATCATATTTTCAGAAGGAGAAGTGACTTTTTATTTGTTACTTTAAAATTTGATACTTTATACTTGATTGATTATTTATTTATTTAGCGTATGACCATTTCATCACAGTTTATATAATTCAATTAATAAGCACTTTTTTGTTTTTCTTGATAAATTGTCAATATAATAAAAATGATTAGAGCTTGATTGATTAATTGGTAAGAAAAAAAGACTATTTGCATAGTAGGTAATATGATAAAGAATACTGATCTGTGGGCCTAGACAAAATCGCATTTGGCGATCGACTACAAACGAACTTTACGCCAATGGGTCAATTTGGTAGACAAAACCACATAATGACAGTTCATTAGAAACGATATTTCGATTTCGCTTCCATGACGTCACGATTTCTTTCGACGCTCGACGACGCCATACATTTTGTACGTTCTTCGTAGACAAACACATTTATTTTGACACTTTGGCGAAATCTTCGACAAATCGCCGCCATCTTTGCGACGATAAGAATTATTTGTAGAAAAATAATTAGTTGTTTTTTCAGCATTCGAGACATATTTATTAAATTATTTTAAATTGAAATTATGTAATAATATATAATTTATATTTTATACTTCCATTTATCGACGCTTTATTAAAAAAAATAACGTCAGTTTGTATTTTTTTGGCATTTACTATATACTTAGTAGTTTTAATCCACAACTAGCTGACCCATCGAACTTCATCCTGGCTTATAATCATGAAATGATTTTCAAAGAACTCGTCGTGAATCATCAATAACATATTGTTGGATAAAATCAGGGTTATCAGGTTTTTTTCCCAAAAAATAGCGAACCAGTGTTCCCACTTGGTATCTGAAAAGAATGAAAGTTCACCATAAAAAAGTGATTCTCAAGATTTGGTATCTCCAGAAAGATGAAAATTCAGTAAAAAAATAAAAACGTTATTCCGAAAATTTCGGAAAGGACTGGTTGGAAAATTACTTGGAAAAATATACCGTAAAATTTTCTTCATAGCGAACGCCGAACATGGTTCTAAAATACCGAAAAAATTCGGTAAAATGCCGAACACCTGGCAACCCTGATTAAGAGATGAAAGGTGTCAACGGTGTACTTATTTATATTTACTTAATTTTATTTTTTATAAATATAACATTCCTGACATAATATGCATCATTGTCGAGAGTCACCATAGATTTTTATATATAAATACTTTCATTTCGCATGGAATTTGTTTATCAGCGAACGCTTTGTTTCCTTGACAATATTAGAAAACGAGTAAATTATTATCGCCACGACGAAATCTTCGAAAACGAAGTACAGTTTCGTAGACAAACAGACTTCGTTATCTACTTTCGAATTTTTCTCTTTGGCGATGCATCGGCAGCGTCGATTCGACACATTACGTCAGACATCGTCGTTTTTCTGAATGTTTTTTTGATTCTTACGTTGGTACCACTCGCGTTGCCGAGCTACTATTTGTTTGTTTACAAAATTTTGTATGAAATGTCATCTTCATACAAAACAAACGCAGATTCAATATTTTTTTTAAATTTGAAGTAAAAACTTATCAGTGATTTATACGTAATCTTACGATGAACCATTTTTTCAGAAGTAAGACGGTTAGTGTTTGGATTTTTATTTAAATTGATATTGTTGAAAATTCCGTTCAATATGAAAAATAATTTCGATATGACGAAAACAACCAGCAAAATTATGTATTTTTACAAAAACAATGTCACTTTTTACGTGGTGCATTAGAATGCTAAATGGAACAATCAATAAAATCGGGACATCCAAAGACAACGGATAAATTGGAATTTATTAAACATTTCCACTTCCAATGTCCGTCAGAATTGAGCCAGATCAAGGTTGTAAGCATTTTCTGTACAATAATATTTTCTTCTTATTTTGCAGATCAGTCAATACCACATCCATGTGCTCTTCTGTGATCATTTTATTTATTTCAAATTCAATATGTACAATATTAGTAAACACAACACAATAATAAAGCTATAGAACATTATCTAATTGTTTTATTTATTTTTTGATTCTTTACTGAACATTAATAAGCATAAGAAACAATATATCTGTGCATCCAAGAGGTTTTCGAAGAAGGTCTAGAAGCTGTTCAGATTTTGATAGGGCTAACAACAAGTTTGCGACAGTGGAAAAGCAAAGCGTAGCTTGCAATTATAATAAGATAGGAATAGAAGGGAATATGAATGGAAAATGGCGCACCTGGATATTTAGCGAAAACAACTATAGACATTTACGCAATTTAATACACACATAGGTATGCTATCAACATCTTTCAAGAAAATAACAGATGTTCTTGTGAAATAAAATAGAGAACAGCATCATAAATGGATTAGTTGTTGCTAGTTCATTTATTAATCATTTTACAACTGTTTTGATTTTCAAGAACATTAATTATTATCTCTTAAGTGTCGCTTTTAAAAGAATTAGTAAAGTGTTCATTGTTCCTCCTACATGTTCTGTTTGTGAACTTCTATCTTTAGCTCTTTGGAATAGAACAGGGTTCCACCTATAAAGAGTCGATGGACCGTGGCGAAAGCAATCAGACGGCTTCCGTTATTATGTATTACCCCATGACGCCTGGTCCATACTGGGGGTCGTCAGGACCGTCAGTGTTTCGCCTGTCATCTTGAAGGACGCACTCATCAGGCGGTCAGAAACAGGTTCCCAATCAAGAAGGCGAGTGAAGGCATATTTACTTAAAAGTAGAGCGACGCCACGCATCCGTGCAGTTCGGTGACCAGAGTGCAGCATGACAAAGTTGCCAGCGTCTCTCTGCCCCGCCCTAGGTTGCATGCCTAGCTCAGCCCCAGGATACCCAGTCCATAGTCTCCCACCAACTTGGCAGCAACAAGCTCCCCGGCCGCCCTCAGAGTGCGGATATTCAGGGCTCCGACCATTACGCCCTTTTCTTTAAACGATCCGGGGTCATTTCTGGGGGAAACGAGCTACCTGAACCCCCCCCCCCCCCCTGGTGGGGTCCAGGCAATGGGGTGGGATTTCTGAACAATGGGGTGTATAATTTATTACCTTTATTTTATTGTAAATCATAATTAAAATGTTAGTAAATATTTTATTTTAGAAAATTTCCTTTCTAAGTGTCGAATTTTTAACAAACGAATTATTTTTCTTCGTTATCTACAAAGATTTCTTATCGTCAAAAAGATGGCGGCGAAGTCGAAGAATTCGACAAATATTGACGAAGAATTCGCCGAACTGTCAAAATTAAATGGGTTTGTCTACGCATTACATACATGATTTCATAATATATATGGCGTCGTCGCGCGTCGAAAAATATGGTGACGTCATGAGATATCGTTTCTAATGAATTAGTTAGTCTATGATTTGTGATAAGTAGGGCCAGGATTAATATGTAAATACATATTATTATTTTCCATATTTCATGGTTGAGTCCATATTTCACAAAAATATCACAACCGTCCATATTTAATGATTTTTTTCACAATCTCACAAGATAAAAGCACTAGAAAATCCTTCAACATCGGTAAATGAAAACCTGAAGATTATATTGAATGAATATTGTATTGCTAGTGCGGTGGTACCGAAGACCTAAATCATTTATTTATTTGAATATCCAATAATAATTCCTGACAGGTTCCCATTATTGTTTTTTTTCGAATCCGATCTATACTTTGCCACAACAGTAAGCAGCGACAGTCATCGCCTTGTCGTTTGCCAGGACAAAGTATTGCAGGCAACAACTTCCCCCATCAATGGGTCCATTATTGAATGAACTAAGATGCCGCGTAGAATTCCGATCTAATATTTCTATTCTTTTATCAACCGACAATACAATCGTTCTTAAAATTTTATTATCTTGCATTAAGGCCAATATTAAATAGTTACGCATCTTATTCTGTACGTATTTTTCTAAATCTAACTTTAATAAAATATAAACAGAGCAATTACTATAAACAAAGATTTTGATATTTGTCATAATTAATATACAAGAGATCATGGCATGAACACCCTATTTTTAGGAGTAATATGCTAAATTAAAGAAGAAGAAGAAGAACATAATGACATATCGACCATAGATCAACGACAATAAATGAAATGGCTGCCAACGTAACAATTAAAAATCATAGAAAAAAACGACGCTGTCTGACGTCATGTGTCGAATCGACGCTTTGCGTCTTATCGCCACGGCGATATAGAAACGAAGTGTGTTTGTCTACGAAACCGTACTTCGTTATCGAAGAATTCGCTTTGTCGATTCGAATTTACGATTCGCTTTCTAATGTGTTTTGTCTAGGCCAGCTGTAGCCCTAGTATAAGTTTTCGATGATCGAATATCGAAACAATCATCGAAAGAGCTTCGAAAAATTTCATACAAAAATTATCGAATGATTCGATCATTTGATTTAAGAACACTAATTGCACGCTAATAAGCGCTTATTTGCGTGCAATTAGCTTTCGATAAAACTCGTACTAGCCCCACTGGTTATCCAATCCAATCCAAACCTTTAGACCCCACTTAGGGGCATAGGGAGGCAACAAGAGCTCTCCATTGCGTTCGATCTTGCGCAACGTTAATGACCTCCTCCCACTGGATCTGGTTATAATTACCTAAAATAAAGATTACAAATAATATTTTTAGTTAATTAACTAGGTGATAAAAATTAGTGTTACCTATATGTGCTGACTTCTAACCAAGAGGTCACGGGTTTAATTTCTGGTTGGGTGTTTGTTCTATCAAATATTTAAAATCTTTGTGTGTTTTTAATCGTTTTTCACGTGAAAAAAACCAAGGCTGGCCTGTTTCAGATTGGACGGAACCAGCTGACTAAAAAAATTTCCTCGGGCAATATACCTACCTACTCTACCGGCTATAATACTGACACCTTTGTATATACAATTTATTTCAAAGAGCTCACAATCAAATTTATCAAAGAACCTACTACCAAATATATTCATATTGCTATTGTTTTTGGATTTTTTTTATTAAATAAGTAGACGAAAAGTCAAGTTTTATAATATTTATTCAATTATGTACATTGAGGTGTTTTAAATTTATTCAATTTTTGCAATTTTCAATAAATATTCGCTTATTACATACCATAGAAAAGGTTTTTTTTTCAATTCTATCTAACCGTGCGGGATCCCGCGGGATCCTGCGGGATTGGTGTCAATCCCGCAAAATTCCCGCGGGATTGAAAATGGTGCGGGATTGCAATCCCTAGACTGCTGTAGTCTTAATCAGATTAAGTATCTCAGCCCAGATATTCAGATTAAATGCAGAATTTAGGCAACAAGCGCCGTTTCAATCAAATGAAAGCATTCTTATGAAATGACAGTATAAATTTGAAACTCCGCTAAAGATCAGTAGTTCAACGTTGCGGGAACTTGACAGGGCGCATAGACAAAATAAAACACTCTTCAATAAATTATTTTCGGTTCAGAATTTCATGCTGAGCAATTCGTTATATCGAACATACCTATATGAATTTGCTATTATTTTTTTCCTAACTTTGTATGCACTTGAATTAATACATCGAGACATTTTATTTTACCATGCAAAAGCGATGTCGTAGGTAGAGATGGGCATTATAACGATAGCGGATAAAAATATTAGATAAATAAAAATAACGCCTCTAACGTTATTAATATTTAACGATATTTATATATAAGATAGTTGAACAAAAATAATAGTCAGCAAAATTAATATTATTTATATGACAGGCAATATTAGTCGAATGAAATTGTGAAAACGAACTTTATTTTTAGGAAAATGATACTTTCCAGATACCGAATTTGGAAATGACCTTTTTTGTTTCTAGAGACCAAATGTTCATTTAGCCTAGTAAAATAAAAAGCTTTAAACTTTTAATATTAACGTTATTTTCAATTAACGAAATTGCTATAATGTTTTGAATTTAAGCCGTTAGTCCCACCTCTATTCGTAGGTAGTGAAAAGAATAAGTAACACGATTTATAACTCGCGCCTGGATTATATGCAACCTTTAAGCCAAAAAAGTTGTCGTTCAAAATATTACATTGCTTCTTACTGTACCTACTTATTTACTATTTTGGAAAGGGTAGTTTTACAAAACCTCGGCTGTAGATTCACACAAAATCTTGATTCGGAAGCAATAAATAAACAAAACCTATGTAGAATATGTGAATCGATATTTTTTTAATATCTAAATAGGCACATAGAGCATATTGTAATATTTCTTATAAGGTGAGTGGAAATAAGCTACCACTTTTTTTCATATTTTTCAGTAAGCGCGTTGACTATTTTGCTGGCCTCACTGTACAAAATATATCGTGGTTGTATAGCAGTATTAGTAGAAGATAAATATATTGAACACAAACATGGCTGGGCCTAATAAAGAGATTAGATCGAGAAATTTACGGTCAAAACCAGAAAGTTCTTAAAAACAACAACACTAACACAAAGACACCCTGCACACACACATACACACCCTGGCACGTCGCGCACATGGACACATTTCCCAGAGAAAAATCGTGTGAGTTCGTCCGTGCTTTCTGTATTTGTATGTGTGTGTGTTGGGGGAGGGATGTCAACAGCAGGTAGGATGTTATGCAGCGTGAATGTATACAAGTGTGTGTGGGGGGGAAGGGTGAAAGGGAGGTAGAGAGAGAGAGAAAGAGAGCGCAATCCTTCAATAAGAACTGTATGCATGTTAGAGAAGGATGTATATATATCGGAGGGTGTTATAATGTCGGGTCGATAAAGACTTACTCAAGGTCAACACTACACCAATCAGAAACATTCTCCGTCTCCCGCTGGCGTTAGACATTTTGTAAGCGAGCGACAGGGATGGAAACATATTGATCAGCACAATTCAGTAATAATAAAGAAAAGAACATGCCGTAAACACAAGTCGCACGTAGCTACCTCTCTATAGGGATGTTTATTGTTGGTTGGAATACTTTGCCAGCTAACAGCTGATAGCTGAGATAATATCAAGTGCCTCACAAAAATTACCTACAACTCTTAAACGTTTGTAAGCAACAATAGCGAAGCATATTATATTATAGTCATATTGGAACCCAGGGGAGTCGCTACTTATTTTCGCTACTTATTTTCAAACATTAAAGGCATCCAACATGTAGGTAATCAATAATATGAACAAACTACAAATGAGGATTTCAAGAGGAGATTTGAGGACTTCTATTTTGAGCCAGCAGGACAATTGGCGTTGAGCTGGTCGTATTGCCCAAACGACAAATGGACGAAACGCCTCTTGTGCTGGAGCTCTAGAAAATCTAGAATAACGAACCCAACTCCAATAGCGGGATGATCGCTGGTTAGGTTTGTGGGTAGGACATTGAGGCAGAAGGCGTTTGAAAGTCTTGAATGGAAGTACATGGAGGAGTCATGCGTCTATCAGGAGTGGACGGTTCCAGGCTGAGCACAAGAAGAAGTAATAATATAGTTTTTAACGGGATAACAAACTATCACACTACTTTCTATTTGATAAAAAGTGACCATCAATACACTTTTGACATCTTTCGCGGAAAGTAAAGCTTGCGTTGTAAAAGTGGAAATGTTCGACACCGGGATTCGAAACCTCGATATGTACGAAAGCCGTCAATTGAATACCTTCAGTTTTTTTCAGTTGCACCTGAAAGGACAGAATCAATATTTTTACTGTGCAACATCCTTGAATTTTTGCTTGACTACATATTTATGTACCTACCTACTTTTAGTTTCAAAGAGAAAATTTGACTATTGAATTTATTCTTGCAAAATAATGTTTTGAAATGACGTAGGAGTACCATCTAGGCTTTACATAATACAATGCGAGTAAAATGTGGTATGAACCTATGGAGTAACATATTTATTTTTGAAAATTCTCAAACACAGCTATTTTTTTGGTGACAGCAAGGGTGAAGGTTATTGAATAGTATCAGAATGGCCCGATTCATGTTCAAACACGAACTGTGGCCGTAGGATGGTAGGTAGGTAGGTATATAGCTTCTTCGGTTCTGATTAACACGAGGGCGAATGTTCGCTTTTCTCAATGTTGATTATTGATTTGTTTTCAGTCGGCATCGGACATGTAGCGGCAGTCAGCGGTCGGAATGTCCGCCCCTGCATCCATCGTCACCCGCGCGCTACCCTTCATACCCTCATTATCGGCTACCACTCATCCAACAATGATCTTTCAAACATATTGAGACACACCAAACAACTTCTTTACGCTATGCGCTTGTTGGAAGACAAAACGTCACCTTCTTAAAGCTTGCGAAGTGTTATCAAGGAAGGGAGAGAAAAATAGAGCGCAACCCTTTAATATTATATTTCTAATACGAGCTGTTAGAGGTTATTAAGCATTTTCTAGTAGGAATGTAGTTTATGTGATAACATAAATTATAATGATGAAGAACACGTTTAAACTTCGAAAACCAGAAAGCTTAAGTTAGTTTATTTAATATGAAAAAGACTACCTATATATTTTTAGGCCCCGCCGCACAGTGGTCCCACAAAGAAATTTAGGGCCCCAAAATTTTGATTTTTGGTGTATGGGGGGTTCTTCGAGGCGCTGAGTCCATTTTTGGATTTTATTTTTGAAAAAAAAAACAAATGGGGTGCCAGGGGGAGGAGGGGAAATCTTATCATTTTGGAATTTTTCTAGTGAAACATTTTAAACATTGTCCGAGTCAGATTCCTCGGATGTGGTTAGATGATATACCTACATCTGAATCTGGCTGTTGTGCATAGTTAGGTAGGTACAACCAACGTCTCCTGAGGATTCAAATTAAATTTCAATAATAAAAAACATGATTGCTCGAAGAACTAAAATTTACACAATAGTAATCACTAATTTAGTGTGTAAATCACATTTTAAGGATTTGGGGGGAAAATGTACGTGATGTAGGTGATGTACTGGCTTTAAGGAGGAACTTTTATTTGAAAAGTTTTTATGGGAAAGGATGGGAAAATTTTGTAACACTAGATATAGCCAGTTAAAAGTTACTAAAAAGTTCTTACTTCAAATGCAAATTTCCAGACTACCGATTAAATTAAAGTAATGAACGAACACAGATTCGTATTCAGCGAGAAAAATGCAATAAAACACCATGTTTATTAATTTGAAAATACCGGAACAAGTCACTGTAAAACGCGCTTGAAAAACACACACAAATTGACAATACCAGTTGCTGTAGATAACCACCATCTTATAGCGTCTCCATAGCAACGAGACCTACCTCGAGCAAGTTGTCATATGCGGTACTAGAAGCCTTCAAGGTCACAGCACATCAAATCATAACTAGTTTGTCTCTCTGGTACATTTCGTTTTTTCAAATTTTGGCGCCCTAAATTTCTTTGTGGGACCACTGTGCGCCGTGGTTTGTGCAATAAAATTTATGAAATTCAGTAATACAGTAATTAAACCCATTTTTATTTAAAACTAGCTTTCCCGACAGACGCTGTCCTGTGTAACCAGAGGAGGTCCGCTCATTGTGCACTGCGCCTCCAGAAACAAAAATAAACTAATTAAATAATAATTAAATAACATTAAAATATTAATTCTAAAACGTCCATATTTCAATCGTATTCAAAGCTTAGACGGGATCAACGCGAGAATATATTTATATGCGCGCAATTTGGTTGACTTTGCATGAAAAATTTCTAAAACGCCCGAAACGGTGGAGTAAGTGAAATGGGCTACTGTAAGAGTGGCAATTATGTATGCGAGAATGAGACGGTGCAGAAGACAATAATTTTGTTGTTAGATTTTTTCAAAGATGGCGTCGCATGAAATTCGTTCCATACTAACTTTAATATTATATTTTATATTATTTCTTATCCATTTTTGAACTTTTTATTACTTATTCTGTTATCCGGAGCGGAAAAGAATCCAATAAAGCCATTGAGCCAATCTCGAGTTATAAGTGTTCGCACTTTAATTTATATTAGAGATTTAGTTATGGACACCTAAAATCTACATAAACTTAACCATACTTTTTCACTATTTGCATTAATTTCAATTCTACTTATATAAAGTATATGATTCCTATTCACAATTCTCGCATTTTATACCCATTTATATATTTTTTAAGTGTTTTATTGCAAAAAAAATGAAGACAAATGAGCAATTTTAGAAAAGTGTAAGAGGAAAAAATACTGTATCATCTTAAATAAATGACATTTTGTCACCGTAGGTACTTGTTAGTGGTATGTTAGGACATTTTAGGGTTAGTTCGGCCAGCTGCTCTGCGATAATGCCGTCGTCTGTCACCTTGAATGTTCGCAACAAGTTTTTCATTCAACAAGGGAGAAGGACGGGTGGCAGACTTGGATGCAAGCCAAATCATAACGAGAGCATACTCTGGCCCGTGCGTGGCCGCCGTCATCAAGTCCACCACTCTTCACGGTGCACCGATGGCATAATCCTCGATCGACGGCCTCGAATGTCAATGTCAACAAGAAACTTGACACAATATCACAACATGTTAGCTTTACTTCTTCAGGGAACATAATATAACAAATGTTTAGTTGTTAAAAGATGTTTAATGAAATTCTCTTCTTGATGGCAAGTAATTTAACTAAAGAAATTGAAATAAAAACGTTTTATCACTTTTTACCGGGTTTAATTTTTCAGGTAGGTACACGCCCTTTGTGATCTCAGGAGCTGAGTTATAAGGATTTTCAAGACATATTGAAAATATAGGGCGGTTACCTCGCAAAATGAACCCCGAAAAAAAGTGCTTAACTTTTTTATCCATTAAATTTTTTAGTTTTTCCACAACCATTTTACGAGAAACTTATTTGTTGATTTTTTATAGGCTATACATATATCGCAGTTGCACACACTTTGCATTGTGTACAAATTTAGTGCATGCTAATAAGAATAAATATAATATTTCTCTTAGATCGTTTCCTAATTTCCAAACACATGTTTCATTTTGATTGAAACCAATATTCTGGTGTATAAGGGTACGATTTCTATAACTTTTCATCCGTATGAGGCATACTTACTGTCAATAATATTAGGGGTTAAAACCTTCAAACCCGACATAAATTTATCTTCTAGTTAGAGAATCTTTTCAATTTTCTAGATCAACAGCTATAAGTAAGCAAACACCTACATTACACCAAAAGGAAAATACATGTTCAATAACTTTCCTATGTAATTGTGATTTATTGATAAATTTTATTTTTTAATTGTTTAATTTTTCGCTATTTTATTTTTACTTGCCACATAGGTATCTAATAAAAAATATAAAGTTCGATTTTAAAACAGATATTGTTATGAATTTACTTAATCTTCTCTTTAGCCGTATTGTCACATATTTTCTGCCAAAAAACTGCTTATTACGTAACTTATACAGTAATCTTCTCAGAAATTATAATTTTGTTAGCGGAGATGGTCGACACGGCCGGGATTCGAACCTACGATCTCCAATACGCTGTACGTACGAAAGCCGCCGATTGATACTGCTGAACTACCAACCACCTCGTATCAGAACTTGGATCGGAATTGATCTGATGACTCATAAACCTGAGAAAAGCTTTCGATCAAAATTCGACATCTTTAAAAAAAATACATAAATTGATTATAATTGATATGGATGAATAATTTTTAAGAAGGAAGTGGGTATTGTCTGTGTTAATTTAGTATTGAGATCCTCCCGAGTTTAAGACTGGGTAGGTATGTATAAATGAATATTCACAAGATTAATTATTATTTGGATAAGTATATTATGTATTGCTATTTTAGAATGTTTTGCAGAACATTGATTTACGGTTCTCTCACACTACATTATGATTAATGATTAAACACCACATATTATTATCTTCTATAATAATTGGTTAAGTTCGTCCTTGTGTAGTTCGTCCGCACATTTATTTATTTGTGAATTCGCTAGGATATATAATGTAATAAATTGTTTGACAGGTTTTGAGGATCTGTGCGTATAGTGGTTTGTTTGAAGTGTGAAATTTCGGGGCACGATAGTCGAAATTGATTCGTTATTTATGTTTTTAATTTAGCTATCGATATAAATAAATAAATAGGACATGATTACTGCTTTGTACAATATGGTGATGAATATTCGAACGATTGAAAGGGCGGACTTACCCTGGAGGATCTCTTCTAGCCAACCCGTACACGTATAATTTGTCTTTTTTTTGATATAACAAATAATGCTATAGAAAAATCAATAATAAATTCAGCAATGATAAATAATAATGGTCTAATTCTAAAAAACCAAATCCTAAAATCATAGAATACTTTCACAAATGGGTGGATTAGAGATGCCTTTTTTATTGAGCAGGGTGTGCTTATATTCAAAATTACTTGTACATACTCTTGATTGCTGTTGTCGGCAGTTGTTTTGACATTGTCAGGATTGCTGTTGTCAGCAGTTATCTTGACATTGTCAGGATTGTTTTTGTCAGCAGTTATCTTGACATTGTTAGGTTTGCTGTTATCAGCAGTTATCTTGACATTGTTAGGTTTGCTGTTGTCAGCAGTTATCTTGACATTGTCAGGTTTGCTGTTGTCAGCAGTTATCTTGACATTGTTAGGTTTGCTATTGTCAGCAGTTATCTTGACATTGTCAGGTTTGCTGTTGTCAGCAGTTGACATTCATGACCCCACTGAAATCCTTGATTTAAATACTTTGAAATTTATCGGAAAATCCTTGTTCAATATTAGTTTCTTATAATCAGAGGTTACGTCACGTTTTTCTGATCAAAACATGAAAAATAAATAAATTGGGAAGTACCTACCTATATTTAATAATTTAAGTTATCGATATACTAGTTATTGAAATAATAATTTATTCTATAAAAACATTTAAACAATGTTTAAATAATGCGTTTAAATGTTTAGTTCTAGATCACTCCCAATCTGCAGCTCTCTGAATAGAAAACGCATAGGTATATTTGGTAGATTTTAGTTTTCTACTTCTTCTGGTATATTCAAAATTCTTCATGTAATCAAGGAATTATGGAAGGAAGACAAACCATTACATCACGATGTGTCGTGGAATCCAGCAAGAATTCACACCAGAATTAAGGTGTTATGCTTGTATTTTCGTTTAACAAAATAAATCTATACGTATATGTAATAATTTAACAAATAATTACTGATATATTTAGATTTTTTGATATTTTTTCCTAATTGACAACTGAATGTTTTGTAATTGCATAAAGGTTTCCTATATAATTGCACGATTTCATTTACAACCGACGTTTTATTTATTTATTTTTATAATATTAGAATGATATAACGTTCACTTCGCTCGTTTTTTCTGCGATATTTCTCACGGATTCGTCAAATTTAGCATAATCTAATAATGTTTTTAATTGTATCAGATGGAAAGTCTTTTCAGTGTGGAAGCAACGATTTTCCGACGCCGCCTACCGAACGTAGCGAGCGACGCAACCCAACTGAAGTGAACTTAGCCACGGTTTCAGCGGACTTACGAAACTAAACCAGCCCCTTTCCTCCAACCACCCCCCATTAGGTACCTACAGCTACTCTTCTTCCAGAGCACTGATGTACCCAGCACCATCCCATCTTCCCAATCGCTTGTTATTCTCCACTGCCGACCGTCGGGTCGTATTGTTTCCGATGATGACCAACTTCAAAATACTTGTATTATTTTAGTCGAAAAACAACTATTGGGTTTCAACTTAATAAATACAAGCGACTTAAAGAGAGTTTACTATATTGGTAGGTATACCTATACTTGACTAATCAAAACGTGCATGAAATTTCAAAAAGCTTATTTAATGATATATTACTTAGAATTTATCCAATACCATCAGATGGTTCCATTTTATACATTTTCTAAATTTATAAGATTGACATTTCACCAATGAAAATAACATTAATCTCTGCTAACCTAAAAATACAGAACATATATACCCACAATATACAAAATACAGAATATAAAATTTTATCAACTCCAATATTTAGCAAAAATGCAATGAATTTCAAAACGACGTTACATTAAAAGTAGGTAGGTACTTTATATTTAGGTACTTAAATTAATTCAATATATCAGCCTTACAGCTAAAACCAAGAATTATAATTAGAATTTGAATTTAGAATAGTACGGTTTGTATTTGAATAAGGAATTAGAATTCGATTATGAACACCTTCTAAAAAACAATCTATAGACAACGAAAATCTGCTTTATTACAGTATTCCTGAACATGATTGTGTCGTGTGACTGAAAAAAGCGTAGTTTGCATCTGTAATCTGAGTAGGATTTATCCGAAATCCCTTGCTGTGCAAACAAAATGTTCCCTCTAAGAAAACAACCCGAAAAATCAGTCAGATAATTGTGTTGCCTGTGAAATAATGTAATGTGTTCATACAAAGTGCGTGATATGTTTTCTTTGAAGCACCCCCCCCCCCCCCCCGTCTTCTCACGAGACATTTGCATGGCGCGCGGCGGGGAGGGTTGCTTTAAAGAAGCAAATTGGTTTTCACAAGAAAATAGAATTATACAGTACGTCAGCTCCAGCACCTGTCACTTTTAAACCAGGGGCGACCTTTTCCAAACTATGTATTTTTTCAACAAATATAACACATTTAATAAAAAATATTTTTCACAAGGCCTTTAGTGTAAATTTCGGCACTTTGCGACTGCTTTCTTATCTTGCAGAAATAATATGCATAGGGTCTGTCATCTTAAAACATCTGATACAGAAAAGTTTGGTAGCCTTGTGGTTTAGTCACCGACTTTCAATCTTCGAGGATATTCTTGGCTGGTCCGTGGATTTAAACTATGAACCGAGGTGGGTACTCGACGTATACGTGCGAGGGAGGTTAATGCGTGGGAGGCCATCATCCAACAGTGGATGGTTAAGGCTCAACAGAAGAAGAATCTGGAAATGTGCTGCTAAATAAAACAATGTAAAAAATGTTTACAGGGTTACAGGGAAAGTCGAGCGGAAAATTAAAGGACGTTATTATTCAGGCTATTTCTGGTGGATTGGATCCCATAATATCTTCCGAAACTTGACCGTTACGGAAATATTGACATTTAAAGATTTTTTGAAAAATCCTTTATTTTTTGGCTTCTTTATCGATTTTCTTTCGTATTAGCCTTTTTTATGTAGGGCCTCTACTACCTTAACTGTTATTTTGACAATTTTTTGCCTATTGAATTGCAAGCACCTTTTTGAATAGCTGAAGAGACGTTGAAGTTTTTGAAATTATCTGCAGAATAAGTTCCATAACATTTTTTTTTCAAAAAAGCACATCAAAGTTAAAAACTCTTAGGGATTTTTTTTTAATTCTACACATTATTCAAGCTAATTAATAGAAGTTTCAGCTTTTGTTAATCATATTTATTAATTGACATGTCGTTTATCTAGATACATAAAAAAGGACCCTAAGATCTCTAATACGAAAGAAAATCGATAAAAACGCCAAAAAATAAAGGATATTTAAAAAAATCTTTAAAAGTCAATATCTCCGTTTCGGTCAAGTTTCGGACAATATATTATGGGATCTAATCCATCAGAAATGACCTGAATAATAATATTCCGCTCAATTTCCTCTGTAACCCTGTATAAGTGGGTGTATAGCTAGTTATTTATCATTATAAGAACCAAAATTACCAATAATGCTGCTGTATGAAGAAGTGGTAGCTTGAATGATTCATAAAATCTGGGTCTTTGAGTTGCATTATTATCAATTATCGGCGGATCTCGTTTCAAGTTTTCTCCAACATGAACAAGAAGAGAGGCGCCATCAAATGACAAAGAATGTTTTTTTTTACAAAAATATTCTAATTAAAAATTAATTTTAAATGAAAAATTTGGGGCAGACAGGGTATGAGGGCTCAAAAGAGCCTCTTGGCACAGAAATCTCACACAACGATCCAGAGTGTCAGATGCAGTGACATTGATAATACTAGCTCGGGATTTGTCTAGTATACAGGGTGACTGATAATTCGATACATTCCTTGAAAGAGATTATACTAGAGTAAATTTGCAACAATTTTGTTCCCATTAACTAGGTGTCAAATGGCAGTGGTTTTCGAATTATTTAACTTTTTAGAGTTTTTTCAATTTTCCATCTTTTGACCTAAAATTGAAAATTGTGAACAAAGTAATCCATTTAGGAAAGTAAAAACACACTTTTCCAATAGCTGAAGAATAAAGGAATGGTTGAAAGAAACAATCAATAAGAAAATTTTAAAAACCTCAGAAATACAACGTTTTAAAATCACAAGTCAGTTTTTTCATTTTTAATTTCGACTTTCTAAGGTGGTTACTCGAAAAAAGTATAATATACTTGGTATACAAAATAGAATAGGGCGGGAGTGAGGTTTCATACCCAGCTTTCGCTTGTTCTTGCTGATCCATCGTTGAGTATTGTGAAGTCTCTAGGTTGGTTTGCTCGGGAGAACTCTCTCAAGCTTTCACTTGTTATCTAAATACTTCTATATACTAACTACTATAGAGTACATTCATAGCATCAAAGACTGGACAACGGCTTCGACAAAACCTAGTATTTGATAAAACCCGTTTTAAACATTTTCTTTTCAGAAGATTTATATAAATTCTTATTGACATGTTTCTTTATTAACTACATATTCACATATGTGTATACCTACTTACAACAAATTTTCTAAGAAACTAAACATATCAGAAATTGAAGAAAATAAAGAAAATTGCTAATTAAAAAAAAATATTATTAAAATTTGTGCCCACAAATGAGAAAAATGGATGAGAAATAATAAAAATGCAACACCGCTGCTCATATATCTAATGTTAAGCCCGCACCCAAGAGAGATGGTGGAATACGAAGATTCCTCGTAAAGGACCATTATTCATCATAATATTTGGATTTGCTGCTATTCTCTCTAGATTGTACACAGATCCTATATGTTTCGGAATATTTTGTGAATCGTCTCACAGATAAGTAGGAACATTGGTTCATTTTGCAACAAAACCTACACAGTAAGTGACTGTTTCAGTTGAGCAATTTGTATATCCTTTAGAAGATCGTCAGCTTGAAGCTGAAGAAAACCATCCAGCTCAAATAATTATTTGATATCAATCGAGTATGTGCAATTCGTTGCAACACATAAAATAAGACTAATGTGTAAATTTTAGTGAATGCAATGATGGATTTATAGGGAAAGATTTATTAGTAGATATGTGACATTTTCAGTATTGAAAGTTCATATAAGTATCTTAATAAATAAACCATTTTCAATACAAAGGTGTCAGTATAGCCGGCGGAATAATTTGTTGCTACGCATAAAATAGATACGTCTCGTGTAAATTTGATAAAATGTTAAATTAAAAAAAACATGTTAAATTTTTTGACTTATGAGAAAATTAATTGATCAGACTTTAATTCTCGTTTTAATTGAGGCATCGCCAGAAACACATCGGTTTCATATATTTATTTAAAAAATGCGCAGAATAACATCAAGTATCACCTCAGCACGGGCTCTTGCCTAGTGGGGTGATACATACATACATACATTCTCCCTTTAAGGCCCCCGGACACCGCAAGCTAGCCCGGAGGACACCAATCCGCAGAAAAACCCGACCCGCACGAAACCGACCGCCGGCGCCGATTGAAGCAATCAAACCAGAAAGCCGGCCCCGGACAAATCAAGCCCGCCGCGAGTCACCCCCAAACCAACCCGCAATGCGGGGGGCCTAAGCCCCACTCGGGAGCATAGGGAGGCATCAAGAGCTCTCCATTGCGCTCGAAGGCATCCGAGGCTCACTGTGCCTTTTCTGACCAGTTGAGATTTAAGGACGTGAGGTGGTCAACCTCACGGTCCCGATCTGATTTTTCGATTTCCTGCCTCTTACAGGATGCTCGAAAAACCAGCAAAAAGAGCAGATGTGCTATTCTTAGCCGGCAACCCCACGGCAGGGGGGTGATAAATTCCAATAATTTTATTCTCATGTAATTCATATTTGTTCGTATAATTTTTTTGGAAATAAAATTAAATAAATAAAAATAAAAAAAAATTAGCCACTATCATGAAGTTGTGGCTCTATGAACACACAAAACCTTCTGGCATGAACAATTATTGCAAAAATAGTTTTAATATGTTTTAATCTTCATAATATAGCTTCTGGCAGTTTTGGGTCACTTATAGAGTGTGGTTTTTTTTATTTCAATAATGAAGATCTGTTTGTTTGTGGGTATAGGAACATAAAATTATGTAATACTTCCATAGTGAGGTGACATTAGATGTTTTAGGTAAAATACCATTATGTAGGTAATGTAGGTTGGAATACATCAACATATCGTCAAAGAATCTACGCGGGTACACCGCCGCGGCGTACTGAAATGTAGCTGACTTCCGTTTCCTGTCCCAAGGGGCTCTTCCTTCCTGAGCATTGGAGAGATAATAGCCTCCTCTTCTTTGGGGACACAATCTCAAACTTTACAAAAATATTACATTATCTACCACAAGAGTTATTACCATAGACACAATATAACTATCGCTCTATCGAAGGTTTCTACATTAAACTGCTATTCTTTTAATATTGTAAATAACCTAATATTACATTATCTACCACAAGAGTTATTACCATAGACACAATATAACTATCGCTCTATCGAAGGTTTCTACATTAAACTGCTATTCTTTTAATATTGTAAATAACCTAATATTACATTATCTACCACAAGAGTTATTACCATAGCCATAATATAACTATCGCTCTATCGAAGGTTTCTACATTAAACTGCTATTCTTTTAATATTGTAAATAACCTAATATTACATTATCTACCACAAGAGTTATTACCATAGCCATAATATAACTATCGCTCTATCGAAGGTTTCTACATTAAACTGCTATTCTTTTAATATTGTAAATAACCTAATATTACATTATCTACCACAAGAGTTATTACCATAGCCATAATATAACTATCGCTCTATCGAAGGTTTCTACATTAAACTGCTATTCTTTTAATATTGTAAATAACCTAATATTACATTATCTACCACAAGAGTTATTACCATAGCCATAATATAACTATCGCTCTATAGAAGGTTTCTACATTAAACTGCTATTCTTTTAATATTGTAAATAACCTAATATTACATTATCTACCACAAGAGTTATTACCATAGCCATAATATAACTATCGCTCTATCGAAGGTTTCTACATTAAACTGCTATTCTTTTAATATTGTAAATAACCTAATATTACATTATCTACCACAAGAGTTATTACCATAGCCATAATATAACTATCGCTCTATCGAAGGTTTCTACATTAAACTGCTATTCTTTTAATATTGTAAATAACCTAATATTACATTATCTACCACAAGAGTTATTACCATAGCCATAATATAACTATCGCTCTATCGAAGGTTTCTACATTAAACTGCTATTCTTTTAATATTGTAAATAACCTAATAAGTATTTAAAATTTGCACTGTATTTGTAAGGCATGAAAATGTAAGGCCCGCCATTCACGATCACTTCACCCGTCTAAATGGAGCGGTGTCGCTCCAAAAATGAGCGTGAGTGGGTAAAACCAGACGGATGATGTGGAGTGATAGAGCGCGTCGGATATCCATCAGTCCAAAATTCAATCGCGTCAAGCCATTCGTCCATCACTCCAACCTGATCGTCAGTGGGGAAACTCGAGTGGACGTGGTCCAAGTGCTTATGTCACTTGATTGTCAGTGCAAATTCGTATCATTTTGTCATTATCCTTCTATTCATATTCCTATTAACGAGGTGAAAATAAGATTGATAAAAAAATCCTAAAAAGCGCAGTGTCAAATATGTTAGGTATCCAAGGGTTCAAATGAAAACTGGAAGAAAAATCCAAAGTGACAACATTAAAAAAAGAGATTGAGAAAAGTTGAATATGCGAATTTTGAGCTTTAGGTATATAACTCTTGAGATTACCGCTACCACCTATTCCTAGTATAAATAAATATCCAATTAATAAACCCAATTAAAAGTTTCAAATACACCAACATAAAGTGACGCAATAAATAAAAATAGTCTTTTGAAAATTGTTCAAAATGTAGGTACATAAATTAACTACACAAGATCGGTATTTTATTAACAAACTCAAAATCTTCCAAAACTCCCTCGCAATACAATGCGACGGTATAATAGCTCTTAGAGAAAAAAAAATCATGTAACAATGTTGCTTTCTGGTTTATAAAATCAGGGTCCATACATCTATTCAAAAAAGATTTCTGAATGGATGTAATAAAAAAAATAGAAATAGGGATCTTCAAACATGTAAGTATATTAAAGTTCATTTCTCTCCGATTGAGGTTTGAGACAGAGAAAAAGTAGAGTAACTTAGAAGACGCTCCTGAGAGCCAACTTCTTTTGACTCCAAAACACAACTTTACTGTTTTTGTGTTTAGGATATGTATTTAAGTTATTTCCCCAAAAAATGGAGTTAAGACAAGTTGGCGCTCGGGTACACAATGTGTAATGAATAAAAGGCTGCCTTTAAAGTGACTCAGCTCCATATATTATACACATAACAATAATAAAAAAGCAGTAGGTAAGAGGCCATAAAGTGTAGATTAAAAAATCACAAACTGATGTAATATCACACTTGGTATAGTAAAGTTATAAAGTAGGTTATAAAGGCGGGTATTCACTACATCTAGCTGTAGTACTCGTGGGCCCGGTGCCGTCCAAGTCTGCTCCTCCTTTCGCGCTGAGAACTTTGGCTCTCGGAAGACGGGAAGAACAGCTTCCCCAGCAAGTAGGTCACAAACAGCAGCATGCAGGCCATGAAGTACGTCCCCTTGGACAGGAATATTGAGTCTCCGTCATCCTCGCTTCCTCCAAAAAAGCTCTCTCCACACTGACAATCGCACATGATAATTTCCTTGTGTACTTAAAGCTTATTTATGTGTGTTTTCAAACACTTTTTTACAGATTTTAAGTGGACAGACGCGTGCTGAATGTCAAACCACAGTTCAAATTTAGAAAATAATATTATACATCTTATAGTTTGTTTACTAGTGAAGTTCTTACTTTAACGGACATTTACCATAACCAAAGATATTCTTTTCCATAAATATTGACAAAGTGTGATTGACTGATCAGGTACCTACTTACGTACTTTTTCCAAAATTTCGTTGTCAGGAGAAATAAATTAAAATTTTCCGTTTATTTTTCAACAATTATACTGTTATTACAATTATTTCCTACTGTTTGGTGCGGACGTCGTGGTTCGATCCCAGGTGCCGACCATCTTCCTATTTCACGACACAAGCTTTAAGTAGCTTACTGTGAAAGTGGAGTGTATTTGTGTTCACTTTGAGTGAGCACAGATTCATTTTATAAAAAAAAAATAATAAAAAACAAACATCAACTGTTAGGAAGCGGGTGGCTTCGTTCTTCGAGCATCAATTATATCATTTATGGTGAAAAAGACAGCCTGCTTTCGAAAATCAGTTCTCCTTTCATTAAATAATTGTGACAAAAATAATCCACCAAGAAAAATAAGTCGATTTTTTATAACGATTAGGACGTAAGTTTATATTAAATCTGAATGCGTAAACTTGATTTTTACTGAATTTATTCAAAAGTTTAAACATCTAATTGTGAACGCATTTCTTGAGTAAGTATATGAAAAACAGCAACGTTCCTAGTAAATCTAATAAATTTTCATTAATATCGTATAATTAATTTTAAGTTTAAACAAGACTTCAATGTCAAAAACTGTCACATTTCAGCTATACAATAAGGGCTATAAAGGCTTTTCTTTCTGAATGATTCGATAACTATCCAAATATATTTTTAAAATCAAATGGACATAATGAATTTCTTTGCCAAGAAAGCATATTATATCTAATTCTAGATAGGTACTTACTTACTACATCTGGCAATTTTTTTTCATAATTTTCTGATTATGTCTAGGTACTTACTAGGTACGTGTATTTTGATCAAATGTGACTAAAAATGATAAAATAAATATGTTTATTGAAATGAAAAGATCTTATATTCATCTTATTTATTATGATACTTGAAATTTGCCAAAAAAAAGACAATCGTTTAGTAGGAGAAGTAATGGTTCTGCTACTATACCAGTGTTTCGCAAACTTTTTGTGTGCCCAATGCCCCACCAATCAAATCAAGAAATATCGTTGGTAACATATTTAAAAGAAATATTAAGCCCGTCTTACTTAGCCTTTTTCTTTTTCATTATATAACAGCTGTAGTATGTATTTCTGGACCTTATTACCCTACAAATTAGCCTAACATATGTGAGGGACGATTGGCCTTAACACGCCACGGTTGCCAAACGGTTTGGCTAGGAGGTCCTTTCACCTTTTTTTTTTTTCCTTTCACGTTAGCCGTTGGGTCAAAATTATCCATCGATCCGATGTCTCATAAAAGATGGTTTAGAGGAGACCAATGTCAACGAGGTAACGAGGAGTGGATAGCATATGATTTCGCATCGCAGTGATTGTTTGGAAAGGAATCCAAATTCCTATTTTTATTTTTCTTGTACAAGGAACGAGCCTATATTTTTTTTTAATTATTCTACAATATTCTACACATATGCGGCTCTATTCGGTGCGAAGGTTTTTCGGTCGATGTCGTCAAATGAGAATGCATAATTCTTCCGTTTCACATTGCTCGACGGCGACAATTGTAAGTTTTGTAAGTACGAGTAAGCATAGAAGGCACTACATGCAACGGCAATTTACCAACAGTTCGTACACATATTTTTATATTTCTTCTACATCCCTTTTAAAGGAGACTTACCTAAATTAAACGTCTCAAGTTCAGCCTCGTGGATGTGAGCATAAATGAATAGCTATATTGGATTAGGCACCTGAAGAACGAAAGCAGAAGTGTAAAAGGTATAGGAAAAGCGAATAGCAGTGCAACATATTAAAGCCGATAGCAAAAATAGACAACACGTGTGTCTGTGAACATAATATGGAAAGTACTCACATTTTAATCAGCTGATTGCCGTGTGGAGTTGCAAAGTTTACACTTTAAGTGAATGTCCTTTCCGCATAATATTATTATTAATAAAGGTTTAGAAAAGGCTCAAATGATAGCCGCCAGAGAGTCTCTTGAAGATTCGTAACATAGTTGCACTCGCGAAGATGAGTCCAACTTAAGCCACGGTCCACACGCCCACGGTGCCCAGCACAGATCAATACCCCGAGATGTTCGCCAGAATTAAATCGCAGATGGAATAAAGCGATTTTTTTAAAACATTTCACTAACACAAATCAACCGATGAATTGTATTGTAATATTTTGATTCCACGTCCTGATATGGATTATTCTTTTGGGGAAAGGAAAAATAACAAAACAATTTTCGAAACAGATGGACACGGCCCTAGCTTTGTTTTCCACAAATTGATTAGGACGTGTAGAAAAACTGTTATTAAATGCAACAACTAGACAAAATAAGTCACGGTTATTGATAACAGTTCTCAACTATTCTCGGAAATATCATAAAATAAAGGTTTCGGTTATGAGAAAAATAGTACGCGTGTTTTCAGTACAAAAACATTCACAATAGGCGAGGGGAGGAAGGGGTGTGAGTGTATTTTCTGATCAGCTGAAATGTCATAAGCACATTGCTGAGTGGGGCGGGGTGCCTTGCCGCTTGTTTAGTTGCCACTGCCATCTAGCGGGGAGGAGAAGAACCTCTTACTGAAAAATGTTTCGTGGAAATTAATATGCTATGGTGAAAAATCGCTGGATGCCTCATTGCAGTTGTATCAGATAACAAAGTATTTGCTTTTAAACTACATTGATCATAATTATTCATTATACTATGTATTGCAGTTATTCTGAAATAACGTAATAATGATTTAATAATTATGGTCATAAAAGTATTTAAACATTAAGATTATTTCCAAAGGCGTATCAATATTTTTGTCAGAGGCGATGTAAACATAACAGCGCCAGCGGCTCAAAAAGTTTATAAAATTCAAATATGCGCAGGGTAACGGAAAAGTTTAAATTTAGAACTACTCAAATATTTGAAAATTAAGGGCCCATTCTCTCAGTAGCAGTTTTCGCGCTTTTTCTTGATCCATTAGGTATACCTACTTACGAAACTGAAATTTTCGTTTTATTGTAGGTAGGTACCATGAACTTTAATTAAATAGTTTAACTAGTTTAGATAAATGATGAAAATAAATATTAATAATGATTGGAATTCGTTTCATTCACCTAAAAAGTTTTTTCTTAACGAAACGTTAGAAACCACAACGTCGCTGTGGTAAGCTCGCCCTCAAATTTTATGTGTTGTTTATCAATATCAATGTACAGTATAGAATAAATAAATAAGTATATCCAATCCAATCCAAACTCCCTTAAGACCCCACTTAGGGGCATAGGGAGGCAACAAGAGCTCTCCATTGCGCTCGATCTTGATCCTGAATAGGGGGCAGAGTATGAAGCAGCGGGGTTTTTCACAAAAAAGTTTAAGGTTAGAACTAGTCAAATATAACATAAACACCCGTTTTTACTGAATGGTTCCGCGAGTCCTTTGATAAGCATGCGAACTAATTAACCTTCTAGTCGAATTACGTACTTGCATCAGACCGCAAGTTTTCCTCATTGGAATTCTGAGTCGCTCGACCCCCTTGGGCCTGAACCCCGGCTTTTTCGAAGGGAGCATTCCTGGGCTGAGCTTAAGAGCGTTCAATTCAGGCAGTCCATTCTCTCAAAGGCTCTATGAGGTATATCTTCAGTCCACAGCCCTCCTGACATACTACATATTATTATACGGGCTCCGTAACTTTACCTTTAATAAATTTACAACAGCGTGGGCAAAATACATAATCTATCTTATGCGCGGGCAATAACAAGCTCATACCGAGACCGGATATTCATAACAAAATTACTTTCTGGGGGAACGGATCGATGTACCTTTACAAATGAAAATTCTACAGTAAGCTTGCTAGAAGGTTTTCAATATGAAATTCCTAACTAGGTTCAAAAATAAACATTAAAGATAGGTCACACCACTGGTATCGGAAAATGGGGTAGCCAGCAAATAACAGATAACAATGCGCGACGTGTGCTTGACAGGTGACGTGTGAAAATAATACAGGTAGGTACATGCTGCAATTACAATAAATCCATTGGCACACAGATCACAAGTATTCATAACTATGCCGTTGCGCATCAGCCATATATCTCTCAGCTAAAACCACATCGAGCAACTTGCTCATAAGTATGCTTGGCGGGAGACCCAAAATACCACATCGAAATATATCTCTGTGCTCCATCATCGTCCTGGGTAGCTGCCAGCGACGGACGAATTACAATCTAATAAAAATATGGTCACTCACCAGCATACCTTCAAAATAAAAGCACAAAAAGAAAATAAAAGCACGTCACATTCATAGTTCATAAAATACGTCCATAAATTATCACGTTGGCCGTCCAATCTAACGTTCCTCCACATTTCGCCACCCCTATGGCCAGCATAATTTAAACAATAAGTATTATAATTAAACTGAAGGCTTAAGGGGCCTTTCCCCGAAAACACCCGTTTTTGGCAGTTTTACCAAATTGATTACTCTGCAAGTCCGTAATATACAAAGCTGAAAGTTACGATTTATTGTAGAATGAACTTTAATTTAAAAAGTTAGGCTGGCAGATTTTTTAATAAAAGCATGCTTTTCGATTAATTTTCATTTTACTGGAACATCTCGCAAATTTTTCTCGATAGATAACTCAAAAAATACAATACTTATAGATACGCAAGTTTCTGGATATTTTAACGATTAAGCCAACTCAATAAATTAGCGTGTAACTTTTTTAAATTTCGTCTTTGTTTTCCTGGAAAATCCAAAAAACATAAAATTCTCATTAAAATCTAATCAAACTCTTGTTAAATTCATTTCTAGTTAGATTTTATTAGATGGCTAGTTGTACAATGGAATTTTTCTGGCCCAACCCACAAAATAATGCTATTGTGTGTTCCTTGATTTGATTGGCTTGATTCTCTCTGAATGAATTTTATGATGTTTTGAAAAGTATTGTATTTATCTACAGATTTCACACAAACATGATTTTCTTGTTTCCGGGTTTGCGTGTCAGTTTTACAGCCAAATAATAATAATAAATGTCGCGTACAAAATTCAATACTTTTTAGGTGCAGTTCAGGACACTTTCATAGTAATTGTGACGAATTACTTTATGCTGCATTTCTCAACACCTAAATAATGTGGTTGCTTTCATCCTTCATTTTTTTATGGTCGACTGCCGGCCGATCGGATTAATTACAAGGGATTGCAATATTGTTAAACATCTCCACAATAATTTTATTGTTCACTATCGGTAGCCTAGTGGTAAAGGTACTTTTTAATTTCTGATCAAGAGGTTCCGGGTTCAAATCCCGGTCGGGTCCGAAATTTGTACATTTTTTAAGCAGGACAATAAAACGCGCTGTTTTATGCATATTACAACCACCTCATTAGGCTACTATAAAAGCTTGTGCCGTGAAAGAGGAAGGTGGTCGGCAACTGGAACCCAACCCACGACCTTCAGTTACAACGTCGGCGACGGAACCTCGTACGCAGAGCGTATTGGAGGTCGTGGGTTCGAATCCCGGTGCCGACCATTTCCACTTTGAAAACACAAGCTTTGTTTTGTGTGAAAGATGTCAAAAGTATATTTGTGTTCACTTTGAGTGAGCCCAGATTCATTAAAAAAGTTATCGATCGATATTGTACCTTATATATAGGTATATTGTAACAATAATAAATTGAATAGGAACCTACGTATAATATGACTATACTATAAAAAAAATGTTTTATGCGGATATATGTAGGCTGTAAATGAAATTTTTTATCGAATCCAACCAGCAGCAAAACCTGTCTGACGACAGACATAGGAAAGTTTGATAAATTGATTGTTCCATTTGACGACTTCTCATGACTTCTCATTCTCCATTTGAAGAGTTGCATGTAGGAACAATATTTCCCGCCGCGGACATCTTTTATTGTTGTCATAGAAACTATAGGCTTTCAGACAAATAACATATCTACCTCAGTATGAAAAATATTTCCTTAGTTGGATTGTATAGGTATGAAATTATGTATGATAAATAGTTCGCGTGGAACTGTTTCAAAGAAAATACCGAGTTACGAACGAACCTAACGAATTATTATATTTGATTATATACAGAAGAAACAATATTGTAAAATGCCACATTTGTCTAAAAACTAACAAAAAACGAGATTGCGAGTAAAGTCAGAGACACTGCGTAAACAATAAGAAGGGTTTGCTATTGTTCTAAAAATCACCGCCAATTCTACCTACCTGCTATTATGTAGGTAGAGTACCTACCCAACTAATGGTTTACAACCCTGCGAATGTTCTCGAAGAAAAGAGTCTTTTACACTGTATTACATTCCTTCGAAGCAGAGGTGAGCGAAAGTCATTGAACTCGCGTAAGATTGATCGGGGCGTAAAGAGTTGTACGTATAGGAACAATACTGTAGTGATGTGAGTTCCTATGTTCAACATATTATATTTCCTGCCAAAGACATCTGTTTATTTTTGTCAAAGAAACTACTTTCAAACGAATAATACCTATAAATATTTTTTTTAAATTTAAAATGTTTTAAAGTACACATTCCCGTAGTTAGATTGTTTTTGTCATATTATTATCTACGAAAAATATTTTGCGTGAAAGTCGGTGGAAGAAGCGAAAGAAGTATGCTTGGATAGAAAAGAGTGGAGGTCCGTTCTCTCTGCCTACCCCTTACAGGACACGGCGTGATGGGTAAAAAAAAAAATTGCGTGAAAGTGATTCAACGAAAATACCGGGTTACGGACGAACCTAACCAATTCATTAGAAAACCGATGATATCTAAATCACACTAAACTTATTTTTACCAAAAATTGGAAGAAACCGTTACCTGCCCTACTAAAAAAGGACGCAGGTACCCATGAAACGGACTTACACCTCTAGATAAGTTCGAAGGAGACAGGTATACAGGCCTTTCCTCATTGTTTTGCTAATATTCGTCAAGTTTGCTATTTATCAGGTTCTTTTGTAAATATTAATATTATTTATGACATGGGTGGACCTACAAAAATTAGGCGTTATTGGAATTTTGCTCAAATACCTAAATATGAAATTCTGCGAGCGTTATATGGGGCCTTAATTCTGATAGCCTTAAGGGGCCTTTCCCCGAAAACACCCGTTTTTGGCAGTTTTACCAAATAGATTACTCTGCAAGTCCGTAATATACAAAGCTGAAAGTTACGATTTATTGTAGAATGAACTTTAATTTAAAAAGTTAGGCTGGCAGATTTTTTAATAAAAGCATGCTTTTCGAGAAATTTTCATTTTACTGGAACATCTCGCAAATTTTTCTCGATAGATAACTCAAAAAATACAATACTTATAGATACGCAAGTTTCTGGATATTTTAACGATTAAGCCAACTCAATAAATTAGCGTGTAACTTTTTTAAATTTCGTCTTTGTTTTCCTGAAAAATCCAAAAAACTTAAATTCTCATTAAAATCTAATCAAAATCTTGTTAAATTATTTTCTAGTTAGATTTTATTAGAGGGCTAGTTGTACAATGAAATTTTTCTGGCCCAACCCACAAAATAATGCTATTGTGTGTTCCTTGATTTGATTGGCTGGATTCTCTCTGAATGACTTTTATGATCTTTTGAAAAGTATTGTATTTATCTACAGATTTCATACAAACATGATTTTCTTGTTTCCGGGTTTGCGTGTCAGTTTTACAGCCAAATAATAATAATAAATTTCGCGTACAAAATTCAATACTTTTTAGGTGCAGTTCAGGGCACTTTCATAGTAATTGTGACGAATTACTTTATGCTGCATTTCTCAACACCTAAATAATGTGGTAGCTTTCATCCTTCATTTTTTTATGGTCGACTGCCGGCCGATCGGATTAATTATAAGGGATTGCACAATAATTTTATTGTTCACTATCGGTAGCCTAGTGGTAAAGGTACTTTTTAATTTATGATCAAAAGGTTCCGGGTTCAAATCCCGGTCGGGTCCGAAATTTGTACATTTTTTATATATGTATGCAATTTATTTATTATTTTTCACATAATGTGTCTTTCAAATATGTCATTGAAGCTGTAAAAATAATAATAAGCAGGACAATAAAACGCGCTGTTTTGTGCACAAGGGCGGATCCAGGGGGGGGGGGTTAGGGGGGTCACGACCCCCC
Organism: Mystacides longicornis; assembly: GCA_963576905.1. Lineage (NCBI taxonomy): Eukaryota > Metazoa > Arthropoda > Insecta > Trichoptera > Leptoceridae > Mystacides > Mystacides longicornis. Next base: position 29,712,830 of record OY756422.1, on the reverse strand, counting down.
CCCTAGGCTATGGAATCTCAAGTAGGGCAATGATATTTATTAATAAAATCTTTATTTTGCTAGCATAATTTAATTTCATGTGGGCCATGACCCCCCCCCCCTGGAGCAAAAGCACCATATTTTTTTTTATTATTTTTAAGGAAAAGTGAAGTTTCCAGATAGGTACCAAATTTTGAAAATGACCTTTTTTTTTTTTTAGGAAAGTAATTTTCAAATACCAAATTTTCAAGATGACCTTTTTTTTACTTTGTGACCCCCCCCCCCTGGTGCCAAGGCTGGATCCGCCCTTGTTTGTGCATATTACAACCACCTCATTAGGCTACTATAAAAGCTTGTGCCGTGAAAGAGGAAGGTGGTCGGCAACTGGAACCCAACCCACGACCTTCAGTTACAAAGTCGGCGACGGAACCTCGTACGTAGAGCGTATTGGAGGTCGTGGGTTCGAATCCCGGTGCCGACCATTTCCACTTTAAAAACACAAGCTTTGTTTTGTGTGAAAGATGTTAAAAGTATATTTGTGTTTACTTTGAGTGAGCCCAGATTCATTTAAAAAAATATCAATCGATATTGCACCTTATATAGGTACAGGTATATTGTAACAATATTAAATTGAATAGGTACGTACGTATAATATGACTGTATTATAAATCAATTATGTATTATGCGGAGCTGGGTAGGCTGTAAATGGAAAAAAAATTATCGAATATTACTAAAATAATCCAAACAGCAGCAAAACCTGTCGGTAGACAGACATAGGAAAGTTTGATAAATTGATTGTTCTATTTGACGACTTCACGTTGTAACAGTTGTATGTAGGAACAATATTTCCCGCCGCGGACATCTTTTATTGTTGTTAAGAAACTATCGACTTTCTGACGAATAATATACCTACCTAGGTACCTAAGTACGAAAAATATTTCCGAAGGTAGTTGGGATTGAGGTATGAAAAATAGTTCGCGTGGAACTGTTTCAAAGAAAATATCGAGTTACGAACGAACCTAACGAATTATTATATTTGATTCTTTACAGAAGAGACAATATTATTATTGTAAAATAACGCATTTCTCTAAAACTGATATATAAACCGAGATTGTGATTTCACCTAAGTCAGAGACATTGTTTGCGTATACAATGGGAAGGGTTGCTTCTACCTGCTATTATTTGTATGTAAAGTACCTACCCAACCAAACAACACTGCGACGTCATAATGTTCTAGAAGAAAAGCCTTTTTTACACTGTATTACATTCCTTCGAAGCAGAGGTGAGCGATTTTGAAAAGGTCTGGGAAGTCATTGAAGTCGCGTAAGATCGATCGGGGCGGAAGAGTTGTACGTAGGAACAATACTGTTGTGATGTGAGTTCCTATGTTTCAACATATTATATTTCCTTCCGCGGACATCTGCAGCCCGATTCACGGAAAAGTTTAAGTCTAAGTTTAGTTCGAAGTTCGAACGAAGTTCGATTCAAACTTTTCCGTGAATAGGGCTGCTGGTAATAATAATTGTAGGCGGCGACTATCTACAGTCTATGTACCTATTCACGGAGGGTTTGAATCGAACTTCGAACTAAACTTAGACTTAAACTTTTCCGTGAATCGGGCTGCAGTTATTATTGTCATAGAAAGTACTTTCAGACGAATAATATAAATATATATATTTTTTTAATTTGAAATGATTTAAAGTAAGTACACATTCCCGTAGTTAGATTGTTTTTGTCATAGTATCTACGAAAAATATTTTGCGTGAAAGTGATTCAACGAAAATACCGGGTTACGAACGAACCTAACCAATTATTATATTTGATTCTTTAGAGAACAGACGATATCTCAAACACGCTAAACTCGCTCTAATCAGTCTAAAATATTATTTCTGCCAAAAATTTGAAAGGACCGTTATCTGCCCATGCTAACAAAAGACGTAGGTACCCATGAAACGGACTTACACCTCTGTAGATAAGTTCGAAGGAGACAGGTATACAGGCCTTTCCTTATTGTTTTGCTAATATTCGTCAAGTAATAATATCTATCAGGTTCTTTTGTAAACCTGAATATTATTTATGACATGGGTGGACCTACAAAAATTAGGCGTTATTGGAATTTTGCTCAAATACCTAAATGAGAAATTCTGCGGGCGTTACATGGGGCCTTAAAGATGAATATATATATTCATCTTTAAGGCTATCAGAATTTTCAAGATGTCAATTTAGTAGGCATTTAAATCATCAGGAATTTTCTGCTCGCTCACGAACTCTAGCCAGGAAATCATGGACAATATGTCTACCAGTGCAATTGGAATGTTATAAGTATTTCTCCCGTCTCGTACGTTTTAAAGCTGCCTTCAACGTGGACGCTCCTTATTCTGAAGAATCCTTCAAAATAATACAAAACTTCAGATATCTTCTGGATACTCCTTATGTACCTAAATTCAAAATCTGGAGACTGCTAGCGCCACTTATTTCTGATGTGTCAGTGAAAACAATGGCACATTCAGACCATATGTGGTCGATATCGATATCATCGTAAGTCTCTGAGGCCATATTTAAGCATTGATAATCCATTTCAGGTATTCATCACGTCCCGCTGCACGATGTTAGCAGACAAACACGAAACTCTATTAATTTAGTGTCAACCGTGGATATACCAAAAGCTGAATTATGCTTCAACTTTAACAGCCTTTTTTGAACAAAGATCAAGGGATAATTTACCCTTGCTTCACTGCTACCAAAGTGGCTATTTTGTGACATCTTTCGTCCTCTAACTATGGGTTTTCAAAGTTCAGCAGTGCCCACACTGTCCACTCTCTGGTGGAGCGAGTGCGTCACAGTTACTTAGAAGGCGTGAATGGGAGTTTCGGTCTTCTCTGACTCAGAGGCTCGCAATACTTTTTTTTGAATCCTTAAAACAATATATTATTTCGGCAGCTTCCTTAAAATCAGATTTTTCCGCAACTATCTTGAAATTTTTACAAAATTATGTAGAAATTAAAAATAGATACTATGTATTTTCCCTAGGATACCTGATAAAAAATATCTTACACTCAAGTGTGAGTTGTGGGGCACTTTGTACAACGACGTATAATTTATAAGTGCTAGTGTTCGCCCAGAGGTCGAAATTCAACCATAACTAAATGATATTGAGATTTTATACGAGAGTGGGGTGAAAAGTTTCCGGCCTGACCAAGAAAAACGATGTTTTTTAAAAAAAATTATGCTTTATTTTTCAACATAATCTCCATCAACACTGATACATTTCTCATAACGGTGTTCTAATTTAGTTATGCCAGTTTTAAACGTAGATTCGTCAAGCTCCTTAAAATACTGATTTACAGCTTCGATAACTTCTTCGTTGTTCTTAAATCTTTTACCGCCAAGCCATTTTTTGAGGTTAGGAAACAGGTAATAGTCGCTGGGGGCTAAGTCTGGAGAATAGGGAGGATGCGGCATCAATTTAAACTTCAATTCGTGGATTTTGGACATGGCAACAATCGACGAATGCGCTAGTGCGTTATCGTGATGAAACAAAATTTCTTCGTTTTCTTCGCCAAATGAGGTCGTTTTATTTGTACCTCGTGCTTCAAACGTTGTAATAACTCTGCGTTGTATTGACCAGTGATAGTCTTACCCTTTTCAAGGTAATCAATGTATATAATTCCTCTCGCATCCCAAAAAACAGTAGCCATAACCTTGTTTGCCGATAAAATTGTTTTTGCCTTCTTTGGAGTTGGTTCCCCTTTTCCAACCCACTGTTTTGACTGTTCTTTATTTTCAGGAGTGTAGTGGTGGACCCAAGTCTCATCAACAGTTATGAATCGACGCAAAAAATCGTTTGGATTACGCCTATACAGCGCCAAATTGTCGGTAGAAATGGTTTTTCGAAGCAGTTTTTGGTCTAACGTTAGCAAACGAGGCACCCACCTTGCACACAGCTTTTCCATGTTCAAATGGTTATGCAAAATATTTCGCACACGTTCAGCTGATATCGTACAGGTCTCAGCTATCTCATGCACTTTCAACCTGCGGTCTTCCAATACTATTTTATGGATTTTCTCAATCATTTCTGAAGTTGTGACCTCAACGGGCCGTCCTGAGCGAGGGTTGTCAGAGGTGCTCACACGACCCATTTTAAATTCAGAAACCCACTGCTTAATAGTTGAATATGATGGGGAGGAGTCTCTTAGTGTTGAATCTATCTCTTCTTTTATTTTTTTTTGGTGTAAAACCTTTCAAATAGAAGTATTTGATGACAGCACGTTTTTCCAATGTCTCCATTTTTAGGTAAACAACGGAAGCGACTCGCGCGATGTGCTCTCAAACGCAAACTAACGTACCGATTGGGCTGAACCTGTACACACAAGCTCGGTAGGAATGATACTGTAGGACGCCGCTCCAAAAGTAGACCTAGTGGCGCCATCTCTTGGTCAGGCCGGAAACTATTCACCCCACCCTCGTATTTTGAGCGAGTGCTATTTCACAATTTTCTTTCAAAAACAATAACATGGATACGTCGAAATTGAAATGTTGATATGTACAAAGTTTTTTTCTATTATTATTAAAGACAGACAATATTAATCTATTCTCAATTTGACCAGAGAAAACAAAAGAATATATCCGTCTGTGTCAATGTCAAATAGATCGAAGTGTGTGTGTGTGTGTGTGTGAGTATCAAATTCATAACATTACAGTAGTGCTTGTAATGTTTTTTTTATTCTTCTTCTTCTTTGATTAGGCTTGCTGGCCTGTTGTTCCTGCTACGTTGTCCTCTTGGGAAGCTGAGTGCCAACTGTCCCTCCAGCGTTTAGGCGGTCGTCCTGGAGGTCTGCTTCCTTGTGGTATGTTGTCTCTGGCGATTTTTGCGGCTTGTGTCTTCCATTCTTGAAAGGTGGTCGTTCCAAAACCGTCTCCCCTGTCGTCCCCACCTTACAACGTCCTCAACTTCGCAGATCCTTTGGATCTCTGTGTTCCTGACTCTATCGCGAAGGGTTTTTCCGGATATGTTTCTCAGAATTTTCATCTCACTCGTACGAAGGAGGTTCTTGGTTCGGACAGTGTCGGCTCTGGGTTCTATACCGTAGGTCATAATTGGACGCACGCATGTTTTATATATTCTGAAAAAAAAACATGCGTCCGTCCAATTATTTTTATTGATTTAATCTATTTTTTTATGCATAATTTTTAAAAAATATTAACATTCGCCACTCCTTCTCTATATAAACTATAAGTGTGCGAAAATTCATACTCCTCCGTCAGCGCAATTTTTGTGAAAAAGTGTAGGTATACCTACATTTTTGCTTCACGTATGAATATATAGATTAAATTATGTACACATGAAACTTCGTATGTTTTACTTTTATTTTTAAATGTATTCAATTTTATTAATTTAAAATATCTAGTAATTTAATCTGTTTCGTTAATATCCATATTGAGACAAGGTGGACTTCATGATAGCTTGGTTACAATGTCTAGTCTTGATGCAATAATGCATTTAAAAAAAAGGTTTGCCACGCAGTCTGTTTGAAATGTATTTATTTATTTTATTCCTTGGAGGACAAGAAAGGTGCCTCCAGCCTCCACGATTGAGTTTCCCCGTTTGCCTGCGCGTCCCCTGGTAGCGGCGTTCCTACCGGCTAATCTTTTCAGCACCGGAACATCAAAGAAGAATTATAAAACTTTAATTTCGGATACGGAAAGTAAGTATTTATTCCTTTCCCGACAGACGTTGTCCTGTATTTAATATAAACATTGAATTCGAATTAGTATAATTATTAATTAATTATCTATTTAATCCAAAGAGTTCTATCTCTCTGATTTAATCAATATAATTCCGAACGACTCGTCAGTTTAAGATTTTTACATGGCATATTCTATAACAATCGCATCAAATATCAAACAACTGACAGATGCCAATTAAAATTCAAAAATAGAAATGTTTATATTGTAAAAAACTCAGAAAAAATGTAAAGTTCTCTTAAATTTATTTATTTTTTCCTTTATAAGAACTTTCTCCTGACAATATTTGAAATAATAAGAAAAGGAACTAACAAAAATCGTCCAGCCACTCCCGCTTGATGCGAGGCATTATTATCAATCAAACAATATGAGCCCACAAATGTAGATATGGAGGCAGCAAGAGCCCTACATTGGGCTCGATCTTATACGTACCTACGTAATATTGACATACAAATACACAGTAAACGAACACCTATTATTAAGATCGTCCATTATTACATTAGAATTGAATGAAAAACATGTCTAATAAAAGGAATCGTTATTATAATGCGGTATAGACAGATAAAATCAGCAGCTTGCATGTCTTGTTATTTAGCCGCAAAATCTTGCAAAGTTATTCCCTCATAAACGGCGCACAGGCGGCACAGGTAAGAACACCTCTCTGATATCATATTTTCCACGTAGGTAAGTAATTAAGTATTAAGTACCTATTATGTGTTTATATTATTATAGTAGGTACACCAGCTTATCTACAATAAACTTCCCCACACACACCAGCTACAACGTGCCGGCGCTTAAGCCCTTCCGCCACTAGGACGTAACACCGCAGTCACGTTGCATGAGACGTGGTGATTCACGTTCTCCAACTGAATACTATTACGTTGTCTCACAAGAAAATTATAATGTGACATTTTGTGTTTTGTTGAACAGTGAATATACTGGCAGGTGTGAATCTGACTATATCTACTGACAAATGTAAGATCTAGTGTCAACCGAGAGTTTATTTTTATATGTACCTAGGATGTGTGCGCGAGCACATTATTCTCAAGTTCTTCCCGCCAGAGCTTTGAATACGAATGAAATACGGATGTTTCAGAAATAGTTTAATGTTATTGCAGTGCACATTATGTACATATTAACGGGCCACTTCGGGCTAGAACCACAAGACAACGTCTGTCGGGAAAGCTAGTTAAAAATAAAACGTGGTATCACAACATTTAGACTCGTTTTTCATTTCTGAAACAGTTTTAATTTTTTAATGAAAACTAAAAACGAACTTCTTATTATTGATAAAATTTTAGCAATTGAATATAGGTATTATTATTAGTTAGTTTTGCAAGGACTCTCCATACCATGTTTTTTCGGCTTTTTTATTGTAATTGCATTACTTTCTTTTAAATTTCATATTCAAGAATGTCGACGAAATAAAAATAAAATTCCTGAAATATCTAACTATGGGAGAGTTAATGGAATAGGACTCTTGGAAGACCTAGGTTGATGTATAAATTCCTGAAATATCTAACTATGGGAGAGTTAATGGAATAGGACTCTTGGAAGACCTAGGTTGATGTATAAATTCCTGAAATATCTAACTATGGGAGAGTTAATGGAATAGGACTCTTGGAAGACCTATAGGTTGATGTATAAATTGGAGCAAATGCATTCATAGACTAGCCAAACAACTGGAATACCGAGGCAACCAACGAAATCATAACGATTGCTCGGCTTCGTATGGCTAACGGAATAATTTGTTACGTATTTGCTGTGGCTACATAATCATGTTCTAGTTCCAGTGCTGTTTACCACGGAGGTCCTTCTTCAGACAAGTGCGACGATTAGTGTGCGGACGTTTACCTGCTGACAGGCATTTTCATCACAAAGCATAACATAACGGTTATTTTAATAAAGTATCTTTGTTTGAAGTGCCGTCTGTGAAAAATCACAACAGTTCAGTGAGTTCCATAAACAGTGAACAGGTTCTAAATTCAAAAACGTGCGAATAATAATTATTACAAAAGAAACAAAGTTGCAATTTGTAATAGATACCTACTTGATTTAGACGAAAGCGTTCGAAATTCAATTTTATTAATGAAAGTGCAAATTTGTTTCTTTTAAAATCATCACAATGAAACGTACATCCTTGGTGAATCCTCTTTAAACAAATTGTGAAGTTTTTTATAAGTAGGTACATACTAAACTTGTTATGATAGTTCGTATTTTGTAAATATTATCATGTTGACAACGCTGAATAACTCGTAAAATATTATAGCAAACATCAATGTTTGTGTGTTTATCAAATAAACATATCAAATTGATACTATATTACCTGACTTTAATCTGTATTTAAATATTCAAAAACTGAACGCTGAAATACTAGAAATTTCCGTTACATAACTAGGTGAAACCTGGATCAATTTTGCTGTAGAAGCTTTGAGAGTGATTTGGAAATTACCTACATAAAACAACCACCTAATCTATTTCTTGTACCTAGTTTAAGTCTGGTCATATTCGTTATAATAATGAACTTTCAAACTGACAGAAACTATTGCAAAATTTTATACTTCTGTTTAAAAAAAATCATGGCGCATTCCTGTGAAAATTTCCCAGTTTAAAACATATTTTACATTTCCTTCCGCAACCTATGAATTCTCCATGCTAAGATATTTTTTTTAATTTTATCTTGAATTGAATGTTTCGCTAAAAAAAACATTCTTCTCTGAAATCAATGGCAAGTTATACGCAAAAAAAAGTAAATTGATAATATTTTTACTGTAGCTTGAAAAATGGTCAGAAAAAATACACCTGTGCTTTCCCCTATTTATATCTTCCGTGATAGTGAATTAAGATTCTGATTGTGCATTAAATAGAAAAACCTCAAGGCAGGTTTTGATCATCAGTGTAAGGGCCTTTGTATAGAAGGGTGGAACTTGGTCAATTTTCCGCAACTTTACAAAGAGCTAATTACGGATAGTTCAGTTCGGTAGCTCTATTCGGAATCTCCGAGCTCTGCAGGCTACTTCACCCCTCATGTTACCATAAAGACTCTATTTTATCACCTTCTTTAAAAATAAACATCTTTTTCAATGGAATAGTATAGTAGCAGTAGCCTCAAAATTTCCAAATTTTATCCATATATTATTATTTACGTCGGGCCGCCGTGTATGCTCCTTCACGTAACAAAAATGTTTGACTTCCGCTGCATCCTTCCTAGCCTTGAGAGAGGCAGTCCAACTATGTGATTCTCCGAATCACAACAAATTTGTTATATTTATTATTTACCGATTCACTTAGTGCAACTTCTGCTTTGGTTGGCAAAAGTATCTACATAATTAGTGAACAATTTAGTGTATTATGTTCTCGCTTAGTGCACGTAAAGTTAGTTTTTAGTTGGAGTTCTTGCTTAGTGTTCCCTATAGTGTCTGGTTATCTCTAAAACTGGATCCTGCGCCGTTCTAATGGTGAGTGTGATTATTTTATTTTAGTGTATTCATTTTTTATGTACCTATTTCTTTAAGATACTTTTAGACACTCCTACCTACTTGTTCATATACCTATATATTTTTTAAATCAATCTGGGCTCAACCAAAGTGAACACAAATACCTACACTTTAGACCATCTCTCACAGAATGCAAAGGTATGTGTTGTAAAAGAAGATGGTCGGCACCGGGGATCGAACCCACGACCTTCAGATCGAAAGTCGTCGACTGAACAACTAGGCAACCAACCACTTCATGTTTCATAAATGTTCCACAATATTGAAAACAATGTCCTAATTTTACTCTGACTAAAACTGCTGCGTTCTTGGTAACTTTTAGTAGTGGTAATGACCAGAGGTGAAAACTATTGTCTTTTAAATCGTAATAATAAATTTGATTTTTGTAATGGAAAACTTTACAGAATTATCATAATAGGGTCGCCGGCTATAATTATTTGTAAAACAGCCCTGAGAATGTACGAAAATAGATTTTTGCCACGTGATCGTGTACTTTTGTTTCAGTGTGTTTTCAACGATGGTCCCATGTGTCACCATCACTTTACTGGTGATGAAGTCCTGTGAAGACCTCCAAACGTCCCCTGTGAACTACCAGTATGGCTACTGCGACTACAGAGACCAAGGATAGGCACACGGTGCACTGGTTCAGGAAGGGACTGCGTCTACACGACAACCCTTCATTGAAAGAAGGACTCAAATCGGCAACCACCTTTAGATGTATCTTTATAATCGACCCGTGGTTTGCAGGATCCTCTAACGTAGGGATAAATAAATGGAGGTATGTATGTACATAAATATGCCAATCTTCTCTCATCTCCTGCCATCGTGAATATCTAGCTGTCCCTTCATCTGTTGTTCGCGGTATACCAATTTGCTTGCTCTTTCTGAATGTGACATCCTCGACTTTGCAGATTTTACTTTTTCTATGTGGGTTGTTCCTACAATGGAGACTCTTTATCTAACAAATTATGTATCCAATGCGCCTTCCTATATCATGCAACGTTTGTGTGTTTCTCTATGCCAGGCGGTTCCTTTCAATTATGGACTGGGTTCCTAGGGAGCGGCCGTATATTACAGCAGCTAAAATGGGTTGTTTTCCTATGCGACGTATCAGAGAACGGCGTCAGTAGAACGTTGTTTATTTCGTTACCGTAGTTACAAAAAACTGTCGTTATTTTCAAAAACGGCCGCCGTCTTGTCAGTGTCAGATGATTCGTGAACGCTTTCATTGATATTCATTTAATTTTCATTGTTGGGCTGCACAAATAAATGGGCTCCAACTGCATCTGGAGAAGTGAAGTTGACGAAATTTTAATAGATTTCGTAGAAGTACGTAATCATGAAGCTATTTATAATGTTAAAAATAAAGATTACAGAAAAACGCAAATGTAGAACGGTTGGTGGCGTCAATCAGGGGAAATGATAAATAAAACATGTTAGTATACAAATCTTAATTATAAGTTTTTATTGTCATCTAATGTCATGTTAAAAATATGATATAACCAAACTTAAATAGATAGGTGGAAGTGGGGCAGATCAATACACATTCTTTTAAGTACCTGAAGGTTTCTAAATGCTTTACCTATTGCATCTTATATCTTCTATGTCATCTTGTCCTGTTTTATTCACTGGATTTACTTCATTACAATACCTACACACTGCCTGATTTAGTAAAGAATATAATAGAAAAATATATATTTCTAAAAAAAAACAAGCAATGGAATATTTATACAAAAAGTCAGGTTTAGGCATAACTTAACAAGCAATAATAAAAAATAAAACAAAAATATGAAGCATTCAGGAAAAAAAATTAAATAGATATTATAAAATTAATAAAAAATGTGTGTTTCAGGTATGTTGGGCCTATTAATAAATCTATGGAGCTCAAACCTCAGAAAAAAATATCAGACATTTTACACCTGTAAAAACTGAGAAACAACAATAATTATTAATATTTAGGCACTTAATTATTTTTTATTATATTGATTATTAAATTATAATACATATTTATTTTTTCTAATGAATTGTTTTACTTTCCAATGTTCTCTCAATCAATGCCATCTAACGAAAAACAAATATAAGCTTCTCAACTAAGGAATGAAGCGAGTATTAGTTGGTAATTCCTTATTATTCAGCTCGCCCACCATGAAAGTTGGAGATTTTAAATTTTATTATTTCGTGTGGCTTCTGCCACCAACGGGTGGCAACGTCAGAAGATGGAGAAGTATGCTATCTGCTACATACAGGAGACACGCACCCTACAGAGCAACTTCTACGCTTTCAAGCCATTTAAGAGCATCGGGGGTGGCATTGTGGATATCTGCGTATGGTCCAGGGAATGCTCTCAAAGGGCAATGCTTAAAGGATTGCACCGGTTCTTCGCAATCACAGGCTGGGGAGTCCCGCATGTGCCATCTGTGGAGCATTTGGACACATCGTCCGTGTTCTAATGCTCCACAGATGGGACAAGTGATGTTTTATATGGCCAAGCACATAGTCGAACAGCATAGGAGTGAGGCGAAAGTACTGCCTAAATTTTTCTTCATTACATTGAAGGTGGCGGCGGACTAAAATTTCAAAAGCACCTTCTGTGCTTCTAGATTTATACAACTTGTCTTCTCCCATACGGTATTCACCCTCCTCTGAGTCCTGGTCATCCTCCAAACAAATAACTAACGCCAAATCAATATCGTTCATTTTCACGATCTGACTTTCGGACACAACACACAAATTGACGTTTGTTATTAAAAAAAAACGGAGAGAACAATACGGTCGCACATTACGGTGACTTTCCAAATGTCACCGTTTTGTGTGCCCGTAGAAAGCTGCCGTATTGTACGGATACGCCGCTACTTTTAACAGCGGTGAATATGTCAGTTGAGAACCTTGTCAATATTGTTTCCGTAGTAACAAAAAACATTGTCATATAATTTTGAAAGACGCCGTCTTGTCAGATGACGGACCGTTCTTATGGGTTGTTTTCCTACGGATACGCCGCTACAATAAACGGCGGTGGATATGTCAGTTGAGAACATTGCCAATATGGTTTCCATAGTAACGAAAAACATTGTCATATAATTTTGAAAGACGCCGTCTTGTCAGATGACGGCCGCTCCCTAGGAACCCAACGCAGGAACTCACTGCATTATAGGTGTCGCATTTAACTGATGCACATCCCAGGTAGATTCGGTGTGTAGAGAGGTGGCGCGCGGGGTACAAAGCCCGCATCACACGGTGTACTTTTAAACTGAGCGGCGTGTTTGATAATATCTTATTTAAATACTTCATTCAATATAGGCATTCTTTGAAAAAAACATCGATAGCTATGTTTTTGTTATTGTAAAATATAATTTAAATATTAGCATACTTACATTGTTACGCTTTCTTTATCCAAATTTACTTTATATGAAGACAATTAAAAATAATCTTTAAAAGGAATATACCCTCATTAAATATACCTACTCACTTACATTGGATTTTCCATTTAAATACGAGTTGAAATATAATATGTTCCTATGAATTGTTTCATTATATAATTTCAAGACATTTTATGAAATCATGTTAAGTATATGACCGGGATTTGAACCCGGTCTCTCCTTTGTTATTTCCAAATTATATTTTATTTTTATTTTGTTACTTTTTATGGTGATAAACCAAAAAGATAAATGATAAATAAAATTAAGAACACACTTGACTTGTTTAGGTGTGTGTATGTTTTTAACGCCAGAGAAATCTTAATTTTTTAATGTACTGAATTACATTATATAAAATTGTCTTCCCTTGACTTTTTAATTTATTATTTTTTAATACGATAGAATCCATTTTTAAAAGTGTGATGGAGCCTTTATATTCTAAAAATTATTAAGTCACCGCGTCAGATGTTCTTCGCTCGAGTTTGAGCGGCAAACTAAACGCAAATACGAATGGACGACGTGTATTGGTCAGACCAACCCCCGCGCGCCCCTTCTCAACACACCGAATCTACCTCGGGATGTGCATCAGTTAAATGTGACACCTATACGACGGCGGTCTTTACGGTGACTTTTGGAAAGTTCCGTGCCCCTACTCTCCGTTTTTTTTTTATTAACAAACGTTAATTTGTGTATTGTGTTGGAACGTGAAAATGAAAGATCTTGATTTTGCTTTAGTTATTTGTTTGGAGGATGACGAGCCATCAGAGGAGGATGAATATCGTTTGGGAAAAGACAATATATAAATCTCGCAGCACAGAAGGTGCTTTTTTATCATTTCCCCTAATTCACGCCACCAACCGTTCTTCATCTGCGTTTTTCTGTATTCTTTATTTTTAACATTATAATATATAGCTTCATGATTATGTACGAAATATATTAAAATTTCGTCATCTTCACTTCTCCAGACGGAGTTGGAACTCATTTTGTGCAGCCCAACAAAGAAACCAAAAGCAAGAATAGATATTTTAATAAATAAAATAATTTAGTGCTACCAATGAAAGTGTTCACGAATCATCCGACACTGACAAGACGGCGGCCGTTTTTGAAAATAAACAACGTTCTACTGACGCCGTTCTCTGAAACGTCGCATTCTTAGGAAAACAACCCATAAACAACGTTCTACTGACGCCGTTCTCTGAAACGTCGCATTCTTAGGAAAACAACCCATAAACAACGTTCTACTGACGCCGTTCTCTGAAACGTCGCATTCTTAGGAAAACAACCCATAAACAACGTTCTACTGACGCCGTTCTCTGAAACGTCGCATTCTTAGGAAAACAACCCATAAACAACGTTCTACTGACGCCGTTCTCTGAAACGTCGCATTCTTAGGAAAACAACCCATAAACAACGTTCTACTGACGCCGTTCTCTGAAACGTCGCATTCTTAGGAAAACAACCCATAAACAACGTTCTACTGACGCCGTTCTCTGAAACGTCGCATTCTTATAGGAAAACAACCCATAGGGCTGTCTTACGTCCGTTTTTTTTTCAGGCATCTCCGGAATCATAGGTCTTGTTCTGTGGGAAATTTACCGTCCGGAATATCCACAATCCAAAATAAATCAGATGCATTTTAATACAAATAAAATAAACTCAATATTTTTTCATCAAAAAATCTACGTTCGGATTGTGTTCCCCGGAATTTTCATCAAAAGTCTGAAATTTTCTACGAAAGTCCAAATTATGTCCGTATTTTGATTTTTTATACGTTTCAATCATCCACCTACTACGGCTTGTTTATTTGCTCCACTTCTGCATACAACAGGCTAAACATGTTTCAGATTTTTACTGCAGTGCTTGGAAGACTTGGACAGGAGTCTGCGTCGCCTGAACTCTCGTCTGTTCGTGGTGCGGGGACAACCGGCGGACGCCCTGCCGAAACTCTTCAAAGAGTGGGGCACTACGAACCTTTCCTTTGAAGAGGATCCCGAGCCGTACGGCCGCGTGAGGGACCACAACATCACCTCCATGTGTAAGGAGATTGGCATCACAGTCATTTCCAGAGTGTCACATACCTTGTATAAACTTGACAAGTGAGTAGGTATAACTTGCCGTTCTCTTAGAAATATAACAGTAAAATTATATTTGTATGTTTCCCTTAAAAGTAAGTCTGTATTGAGCTCATTTTATCAATTCGAATAGGTAAGCGGGGTGATTTCATATATGAATATCACAGCTGGTACAAAATATAACAGTACAATTATATTTGTATGTTTCCCTTAAAAGTAAGTCTGTATTGAGCTCATTTTATCAATTCGAATAGGTAAGCGGGGTGATTTCATATATGAATATCACAGCTGGTACAAAATATAACAGTAAAATTATATTTTTATGTTTCCCTTAAAAGTAAGTCTGTATTGAGCTCATTTTATCAATTCGAATAGGTAAGCGGGGTGATTTCATATATGAATATCACAGCTGGTACAAAATATAACAGTAAAATTATATTTTTATGTTTCCCTTAAAAGTAAGTCTGTATTGAGCTCATTTTATCAATTCGAATAGGTAAGCGGGGTGATTTCATATATGAATATCACAGCTGGTACAAAATATAACAGTAAAATTATATTTGTATGTTTCCCTTAAAAGTAAGTCTGTATTGAGCTCATTTTATCAATTCGAATAGGTAAGCGGGGTGATTTCATATATGAATATCACAGCTGGTACAAAATATAACAGTAAAATTATATTTGTATGTTTCCCTTAAAAGTAAGTCTGTATTGAGCTCATTTTATCAATTCGAATAGGTAAGCGGGGTGATTTCATATATGAATATCACAGCTGGTACAAAATGCTTCGCAACAACTCTTGGGACAAGAAATTGTTGGGACGTTTTTAGTTTTTACATCGCGCCACTTCTGTTTGTTTGTTTTTTTATTATTAAATTGTTTATTTTATTCACCGAGTACCTATTTAAAGTATTTATGACACTAAAGATAGTCGTATGCCCGAAAGCCCTCTGCCAATATTAAACAAAAATAAGAGAAATTAACAGTGTTTAAATTTAAATAAAAAACTTTTTAACTATTCCACAAATTTATTGTACCTGACATGTTTCGAAGGGGCACGCCCTTCATAGTCACAGGTTATTTGAAACTCAAATATTTTCAAATAATCTAATTTTTGTTTCAAATAACCTGTGACCATGAAGGGCGTGCCTCTTGAAACATGTCAGGTACAATAAATTTGTGGAATAGTTAAAAAGTTTTTTATTTAAATTTGATTATTTAAATTACTTTCACCAAGAAAAATGCATGTTCAACAACTTATAAAAAAGAAATTAACAATGTTTAAAATTAACCAACAACAAGATGGGATTTTCCTGGAAGAGAACTTAAATACTGCCGAAAACAAAAGTTAACGAAGTGGTTGGTAGTCTGATGGTTACAACGCAGGCCTTCGTATAGTTTCGTGCGGAGATCGTGAGTTCGATCCCATCAGGTGCCGAGCATCTTCCTCTTCACGACACGAGCTTTAAGTAACTCACTGTGAAAGAGTCAAGGAGGGTATTTGTGTTTACTTTGAGTGAGCACAGATTCATTGAAAAAAAATCTATTTTGACCGTTCTAACCGTTTTAAAATTACGTTCAACAGAAAAATATACTGTGAGCAACATCACTTACTGCAATTTGTTGACTGGCAAAAACTTCCTAAGGAATTCTCCGCCGTTTATAACGACACCTGTGTAAGCTTTGTTATTCTAAGGAATAAATACAATCTACTTTAATATTTCAGCATAATAGAAAAAAATGGCGGACAAGCTCCTCTCACTTACCATCAGTTCCAGACCATTATCTCCTCCATGGGAGCCCCTAGCACGGCGGAGGACACGATAGATGCAGAGACTCTGGGGAACGCCATCACACCTTTAAGTGATGATCATGACGACAAATATGGAGTGCCCACCTTAGAAGAATTAGGTAGTGTCATTTCTGTGTGATTTTAGCGTTTCACATATTGTGGGATCTCCATTTCTATCCTTAATTATTTCTTCTTATATCATCTCAGGTTTTGACACGGAAGGTCTGCTGCCGCCAGTATGGGTTGGTGGAGAAAGTGAAGCGCTGGCCAGATTAGAAAAACATTTAGAAAGAAAGGCGTGGGTGGCATCTTTTGGAAGACCGAAAATGACTCCGCAATCTCTACTTGCCAGTCAAACTGGCCTGTCTCCGTATTTGAGGTTTGTTATCAAATTTGACATACTAGGGGGTCACACGTCACCATGTGGCTGATTTCGTCACGCATTTTTACGTTGAATTTCGATTTGACGCGTTAATAATGGCTGTAGTTACCTAAAAAGTTTTATTTTCCTGACTTGCGCCCAAAATATGGATAGAGTGCCTCAGCGTTCATAAAGTTCTTGAGTATACAAAATAGACAACCCAAACTGACGCGGTACCTGTATGTGTGTGTGAGGTTGTTTATGTGTACCCACCCGTCTCAAACTACAAAACTCACGCACTACTATACATAGACAGCGCCAGATATGTTTGTGCACTTTCGGTTTCGGTAGGCGGCGTTAGTCGATCACTCAGTTAATCTAATTCTAATATAAATTATAGTCGTAATTTCTTATTAACACTGAAAACATGAGCGGCTGCAGGCAAAGGGGGGCATCCCCCCCTGGTATTGATTGAAAATAGTCAAATAATGTTTTATTTTAAATCACTTCTTTTTAGCATAAAGAAAGTGTGAAAATATGTTTTGTCCCCCCGTAGAAAAATTTCTGCGGGCTCCCATGACTGAAAAGACTTCATCTGTTTGTAGATTTGGTTGTCTCTCCACACGTCTGTTCTACTACCAGCTAACAGAGCTATACAAAAAGATCAAGAAAGCCAGACCTCCACTATCGCTGCACGGTCAGCTTCTATGGAGAGAATTCTTTTACTGTGCGGCCACTAAGAACCCTAATTTCGACAAGATGGTTGGCAACCCTATTTGTGTGCAAATACCTTGGGATAAGAATAATGAAGCCTTGGCTAAATGGGCTAATGTAAATATAATTTCTTTACAATAATAGAGATGAAGGTGTTTATCCTCTATATCCAAATATCTGACGGTGGTTTTGCTATGTTTAGGGACAAACCGGATATCCATGGATCGATGCCATAATGATTCAACTAAGAGAAGAAGGTTGGATCCACCACTTGGCCAGGCACGCAGTAGCTTGCTTTCTTACCAGAGGGGATTTGTGGATATCATGGGAAGAAGGGATGAAGGTAAATTACTGTATAATAGGGCTTATACCTCAATACGTATTCAATCATTACATTTTTTTTTTCACTCGAATCCACGTACCTAATAGGCACCTAGCTCGTTGTGCCTACTCCATGGATCCGTGCTCTTCGCTTCAAAATACACATTTTGTCATCTTAACAAAGACACTGATGTTGAGCGCTCTGATTGTACTGGATCCTTCTGGACTGTTAACATATTCATTGGTGCTTTCTAAAATACTTGTTTTTATATCTTATATTTCTGGCATTTTTGAAAATTGGCAGTAAAAGTACTAAGCAAAATAATTAAGATCAGTTTGTTCTACAACTAACACACAGACAATTTATTCCATAAGGGACATCCTGTGTATGATATTCGGTTCTAAACTGAGTTCGATCAAACACCAGGGGTTCAGTGAGTCAGTCTCATGGGTTCGGCGGAGGTACAGACACACACCCAACTCATAAGAACTTATCATTGAACCCCTCTTCAAATTAAGAAGGGTTCAGTGAATTCGCATATGAAACTGGTGGGGTTCAGTACTTCCAAAAAGTTTAAGAACCACTGTACTCAATTATTAGGAAGAAAGTAAGAAAGAGTATATAATTTGAATTTGCTTCTCCTCCAATGACGACTCACCAAAAATAATCTTTGACTTATATGAATTGCAATTACAGGTATTTGAAGAGCTGCTTCTAGATGCGGACTGGTCAGTGAATGCCGGCACATGGATGTGGTTAAGTTGCTCTTCATTTTTTCAACAATTTTTCCACTGTTACTGTCCAGTAAGATTTGGAAGGAAAGCTGACCCCAATGGTGATTTTATCAGGTACATTTTCTTAATCAACAGAGATATTATTATGTTCGTTGACGAATCACTTGTTATGTTGAGAATATTATTCATTTGCATTTATTTTATAGGAAATATATTCCAAAGCTGAAGAATTTCCCGACATGTTACATTCATTCTCCATGGCTCGCTCCACATCCCGCGCAGATAGCTTCTAGCTGTATTATTGGACAAGACTATCCAAAACCAATGGTGGATCATTCTGTGGCCTCAAAATACAACATTCAACGTATTAAACAAGTTTACCACCAGCTCTCCAAATATAAACCTCAAGGTATGCTTCTATACAATTATTAATTCATACAAATAATATTTACAACACTTAAAATATGTCACTGTTTATATACATTTTTTATCATCATATTATGTATAATTCTCAGAGTATTTGAAAATAACATATATTTTTATTTTATTTTAGGTGATGATCCTATAAAGCAAGACAATATAAGTAAGAACTCTTTCTATTTCAAACTTCTATGGATAAAAGGCTTACTCCCGGTTACATTGATGAGCCCAGATTCATTTACAAAATTTATCGTTTTTTTTACTTATCAAGTCACCCTGACGCAGGCGACATATTGACCACTCTTCCTCTCATCCATTCTCTTACACACGTCATGCAGTACATCAACCAACTCCTTGCCAACATTCAATCTATCCTTTGACATTACCTTCTGACAGATTGTGAACCACTTACAAGACTTACTTTCTTACTAAATTATCTTGTCTTAAAATAGAAAACAAATATATTTAGTTATGCTGATGCCTGATACCATCTGTTTGTATTTCAGAGTTATATGCAACTAACAGTATGAACCGACAAAACATTGCCATCTCATCACCAAGTCCAAATGCCGTCATTACATCAATGAATCAATCCAACTACTACTGCTGTACTACTCCGGAGGCCCAAAGCGTTCAACAAAACCAGGAAAAGAGTGAAAATCAAATAGAACCATACACACAATTCACAAAGCAAGACGAAGAGTATGAAAACACTAAACATACCGAAAGTGATTTATTCAAAGACAAGCAAGCTAGGAATGTTACAGATCTGCTTGGTAAGAACATCCCATTCAAAAAGATCATGGTGGTGGAGGAGAATTATAAAAATATGCACGGAAATGAAATAAACAGATCGATCCATAAGGAGATAAATGAACAGCAATTCAGTGCAAACAGTTACAATAGACATGACGGAGATGGTGGGCAGTTCTGTAAAATTCAGAGACAAACTGGATTTTATGTAGAAAGGATAACCACAGATAACTCAAGTCCTAGTCCATCCTACAATAAAATGAAAGCCGAGCAAACTGATTTTGGAGAAATTTCCCAAATGAAAGAGTACAATTATAATGAGTTTGAGAGCAACAACATGAACGACACCACTTTCAGGGATACTTCCAATACCAATCTCTTTAAACAACCCTCCAGCGACACCCTCTACAGCATGAAGAAGAAAACTTACTACACTACCACAAAGACACAACAGACTAAAATAAATTACGAGATAGGAGAAAAGGAAAAACCTAAAATATACAACATTAGTTATCAAACCTACGAAACACACATTGAAGAAAGTCAGTACCAAGTTACAAACCAGATTCAGAATCAAGACTATGGCTCTACTTCATACATGGGGAATAAAGTGCAAAATTTTGAAAACCATCCAAATACGTATGACAATTTAAAAAATAACTTAAATTATAGAAGTACTACTTCTGAGCCTGGAGAAGAGCAACCAGCAAGTGCTGCGCCCCCTCCCGCATTTAACTCCAATGAAGAAGAATATTCCGGGTGTCGGGATTGCACTTCCCAAGAAGAAAAAAGACTCTACCAAGGGAAATGGTGAATAAGTTTAACTTTAATGTCTATGTGTTTGTGTAATCAATGTTTTGACAGATGTCAAAAACGTAATAATTGGATAAAAAACAATGAGATTTATACTTAAAAATCAATGCAGACAAAAAGCTTGTTCATGAAAATTTTTCAAGATAGTGCAAATACATTTTTAATTATCAATAAGAATATTAGTTAATATCAATGCGTTTTCAGCCATAAAAATATGGACATGAATGAATAAAAAGTTAGATTGACAATTAAAATTTGTAAATGATAATTTTACACGTGAATACCATGATAGGACAAAGATCCATAGAATCAAGTAGTGTTCCTAAAATAGACTTGGCAGTGAAACACTCTTATTTGCCCCTCTATGCTCCTAAGCAGAGTAATTATTAAGACTAATGAACACATTGGAATTTGGAATTGGAAAATAAACTTATTAATAGTCTAAAAATGAGAAACCAATAAAATCATTATGCAATATGGCAATAATATTGGTGTTTTGTTGCTAATATTCTATATTAATATTATTCTATTTACATAAGTTACGTATGATAATATTGTTGGATGAAACTTATGTAGTTGATGTGACATTTGTACAAGATATAAAAACAAAACAATGTGTGAGTAACTTAATAAATGGTTTTCTTTTGGATGTTTTGTGACATCTTCTTGTTTGCCATCTTTAAGATAAAAATTAACATGGTTGCTTTCATGTCCCATACCACACCATTTACCCAAAATTAAAAACGAAAAACAAATATTTCACCGCAGAATGAATTTGAATTGGTCGGTAGGCTAGTAGTTACGACGCCGACTTTCCTACTGTTTCGTACTGGAGGTCGTGGGTTCAATCCCAAGTGCCAACCATATTCCTCTTTCACGACACAAGCTTTAAGTAGTTTACTGTGAAAGAGTTAAAAAGTGTACCTGTGTTCACATTGAGTGTGAGCAGTGAGCAGATTCATTTTTGGAAAAAAAAATAGGTACGAAATATGAAATGCATCAACATGCTTATTTACACAAAATTTTTGTTTTTTTTTTCCTGTTTTTCCTACAGTTTAATAAGATGTTTTAGGGCCGAAATTACAATTTATAGCTTATCCTGGAGCTTTATTGAGGAAGCTTACAAGTTAAGTGGAGGTTACCGTTCACACGAGAATTTCAATCAAATTTCGACTGCGGCTTGGCTAAGCCGTAGATATGGTTAAGTTGGTAGACCTACTTGTCTTTTATCGTGGTTTTATCTATGCATTAAGCTCCACATCTGTCATATTCACCGGGATGCGCGCCATTGTTTGTATTGTTGTTTTGGTTTTATACTCGCTTTTGGATTTTGACTTGGAATTTATGTGTTACGACCCTTGCTTCGGTTATTTAACTTAATTAAGATACAGCTACGGAAAGTGAAAAATTTGTTCACAATGTAGTGGTCAAATAATCAAAGAAAGGGTCACAAAAAATCCAAATAGAATCGCTAATGAAACAACATAAACAACAGCGAACAAATAAGCGTAATGAATCATAATTAATTAGACATTCACCTTCAAAAAGCGTAATAATTGCGCGGCTATATAATGACATTTTAAATGTCAGTTTGTCCATATAGTGACTTGTGGCGCCTCCTAGTGAGGAAAAAAATCACTGAGTTAAGCGAGCTTAACGCTATTGAGGAGACCCCAGGGTATTCCTTAACTTAACGAGTAAGATAAGCCTCAAATTTGTGCTAAGGAGACATTGTAATTTGCATAATTTTGGTAAGCTAAGCTTAATGTGCTCGTTACTGTTAAGGTGGACCTTAAGCCTGCATTGTAATTTTGGGCCTTAGTCTTCTCTCTATTCAACTAATCAAATTTATGCCTTATATAGGATTTCAGAAATGGGAACAAAAGTTACACAAATTTAACCCACCACTCAGTCTGAGTTTTAACATTTAGTCCTGTTTCCATTTCAACACCATAACTATCTAAATGACAAACATTGTTAACGTAAAGTGATCACAGTAAGGCAGCCTTCAAAATAGCAGTAGAAGATAGTCGTACAAAATTAGCCAACAAAAAATCAAGTTTAAAAATTGGTGTAATTCTGGCATCTAACTGAATTTGGTGTTACGTTACGAACATACAATAAAACTAAAAATTGGTGTAATTCTGGCATCTAACTGAATTTGGTATTACGTTACACCCATATGATAAAACTAAAAAAATCCAATGAATTCCCATTTTGTATACACCATGAGACAGAATTTATGAATAAATATAAACAACGTGTAGCATGAGAACGACATGCACGCACCGAGACAGTAACATCAAATAACAGTGGTGTACAGGTAGCCAAATAATGGTCACACATTTGATAATATCCAGAAATAGAAAGTAAGTAAGTATGAATAAATTAACTTTGTATTTTTATTCAATTTCAAAAATGTAAAACATAAACAATATATAGGTACCCCTAGCTTAGCACAAAGAAGGTAAAATCTGTTGAAGTGTCCATCAGCTGCATGGTGGATTTAGAAGAGTCTTCTGACAAGCATCCCGCAGAACAAGATGGTAATGGATCCTCCTGATTGGAATGGACCACCAGAGGGAAAGTGCTCTCTTTGTCGGGTAACGGTTGGCACACCACCGCCTCTACACCAACATGAAACATTCAAAATATTATATAGTCGGGGGATTTCTCAGTCGCATATAGCATTATAGTGTATTTCCTAAGAGAATGGCCATACAAATTATACAATATTGTGTTGTTTGTGCGCAATACCCGCCCATTATAGGCACACCTTAGCACTTTCATCCCATACAGCAAGCACCTGTTAGTGAGATGTCCGTACTTACTCAAAAATTATTATAAATTTCCCACTGTATGTTCTAAATTTCCCTTAAAATAACATAATATTTATTATTATTTTTGGAATTATTTTGTTATCTATACTAATATACAGGGTGACTGGTAATTCCAATAGCTGAAGAATAAAGAAAAAGCTGACGTAAAAAATCAAGAAGAAAATCTTAAAATCCTCGGAAATACAACGTTTTAAAATCAAAATTCGTACTTTTTTTATTTCGATTTGTCTAACGGACTTACTCCAAAAAAGTATAATACACTTGATGTACAAAACACAAGAAAAACTTCCCCAATTAATAAGCTTTCAGAAAGCGTATGAATGTATTCTATTTTACCACAGTTTCGGAAAATAAATCTTATTAAACGATTAGAAGGCGCGGATTCAGTTCAACTTCACCATACTAATGCTGGACTACCTAGTGTAGATAATCATAACAAAGCGCAGCTTTGAATTTTATTCATGTTGAAGTAAAGTCGTTTGTATGAAAACGCCTACGGCCTTATAGCACCATCTGACCGTATAATATTGATTATTTTCCAAAACTGTAGTAAATTGGTAAACATTTTTACCTTTTCGCAAAGCTTATTAATTGGGGAAGTTTTTCCTGTGGTTTTTACTAGCTTAGAAAAATCGAAATTAAAACTGAAAAAAACTGACTTGTGATTTAAAAACGTCATATTTATGAGGATTTTGGAATTTTCTTCTTGATTTCTTACTTTTTTACTTTTATTCTTTAACTATTAGAAAAATTTATTTTTACTTTCCTAAATGAAGTACTTTGTTCACAATTTTGATTTTCATGTCAAAAGGTGAAAATTGAAAAAAAACTCTAAAAAGTTAAATAACTCGAAAACCACTGGTATTTTACCCCTGGTTAATGGGAACAAAATTGTTGCAAATTTTCTCTAGTATAACCCCTTACAAGGAATGTATAGAATTACCAGTCACCTGTATAAAGAGGAAAGATTTGATTGTTTGTTTGTTTGCATTGAATAGGCTCCGAAACTACTGAACCGATTTGAAAAATTCTTTCACTTTAGGGAAGCTACACTATCCTCGGTGAACATAGGCTAAATTGAATTTTATAAAAATTTTGGGCTCCTTACTAAAACTCCAATAATGTAACCCAAGGTGTAAAAAAATTACCTATAATATTCTTTACATCGCATGCACTGTGAAAACTATTGACGATAGAATGAAATAATGTAAGTACTACGGCTTGCTTTGTAGAAGACATCAATATTTACAAAAAATGTCACGACAGCATATCTAACTTTTATAGTTATGCCACAATAAGTGTTCATTTATTTTAAAAATTTAATTGAAATGCCGCCTCTAGAAAAGGCTCTTCATTTTTATCTTTGTATTACTCCTTATCAAAATAAATTAGTTCCTATTCAAGACTGCTTCAATACGTTTATAAAACTTTTTGAACTATTCAATTCGGACATTCCATTCGAAAGATACCACGAGTTTAAAAATATAAGTACCTACCTATTAGAAAAAAAGAATGGTCGCCGCTCTCCGTAGCTCACTCTGCTCATCTAGCTAGGCAGCGATATAGGGCGTCACTGGGGTACGAACCGTACGGGATGGGACCATTAGAATGCCACATTATTCCAGATTAAAAGGCTGTAGAATATTTTAAAATAAAAAAATAGAGATCTTCATGAAAACCATTTTTTTAAATAGGTACCTATTTCCTAGAAGCTGGGGAAGACCGCTAGTTATTCTATAAAAATATACGTACAAATTATCGATATTCACAACATAAATTATTCTTTTAACTTTTTTAGCATTGTTTTCCCCTTTCGCTTTCTCCAGTAATGGAGTGTTACAGAATACAAATTATTTATTGGGATCCACAGCGGACGTGATTTGTGTGGGGCCGGCTTTTTGTTTCGATTGCTTCAATCGAGCTAGAGGGTCGGTTTCGTGCGGGGCGGGTTTGCTTTGGATTTGTCTCCTCTGGGCTGGCTTGCGGTGTGCGGGGAGCCGTAAAGGGAGAATGAATGACAACTCAAAAAAGGTGTACACCCGTGCGAAAATAGTCACTCTCTGGAGAAATAAACAATTGAAGTATAATTCACAGGTACCTTTGTTGGTGTTTTCTGCCTGCTCAATGGGCTCTTCCTCACAAAAAAGTACCGGCATACTCGGCATTTCCTTGCTGCCATTCCAAGTCTTCAAAGGAGACTCAAAAAACACACACTTCTCTTTAACAGGAGTGGAGAAAAACTTGTGCAGCTTATCAACATCTAAGGAAGAAGACTTCTCTGGCGATGTCTCTAGAACTAATTCGCCTTTTTTGTAATTTCTCAACATCACAGGACTGATGTTGAAATTTTTTAACGACGAACTATCTTTGGAGTCTACTTTCAACAGCTCACTTCCCGAAAAACTTCTAAAACTGACATCTGGTAAAGTGAGCGCTTGGAAAGATGTGTGTGCAACGTCATCCTCAAAGTGCTTTGCAAATGACAAAAGATCGGAGGAATCATCCTTAACACTGTTGATGCTGGTTTCACAATTCAAATAGTCGCTAATTTGACAACCTTTCATTTTATTCAATGGATTACTTTCAATTCTGATTCTGAATTCATCCGTCAGAGTTCCAATGAGTCTGTCTTTCTTTGGTGTCAGAGCAGACACTTTGGCACACTCTTCTTTCTTCTTACGCTGCTTTTTCTTCTTTTTATTTATTGGCTGTGAAGGTCTTTCTCTTTTCTTATCTGTTTGCAGTATGGAAATGAAGTCTGAGTTTCGCCACTCATGTTCATATTCACAATGACTTCTTTGCAAATGTCTAAAAAGCAAATGTTTCTTTCAATTAAAATTTCAATCCTAACAGAATATATTACTATACTTACAACTCCTTTAGTGTTTTTACATTTCAATGTAATACCTGCGAATGGAGTGGCGATGCTTCACAGTCAAGTCGCAGTAGACACATGTGTAGCACACCTCAGTATGGGTCAGCATATGTCTGTTCAGCCCTGATTTATCTTTTATGGTCACATCGCAAATTTCACATCGATACACTTGTTTTTCTTCTAAATGAGTTGATTTCGTATTATCTGCTGAACTTGGATCAAATGTATTTGACACCTAGAAAAAAAAGTTGGAACTATTACAAAAAGTAATTTAAGTCTGCATATAATTGTGGAGGACTCTGAATTCCTTTTCCACATTTTCTTGATAGAGTAAAATCTCATTATAACAAACGGAACCAAGGAAATTATTTTGTTGTACTGAAGATTTAAAAATTAATTTATTAATGTCTCATACATATAAGTTTCTTATAAAACGTCTTATGAAGTAAAATCAAATTCTCGATAAGTAGAGGAGAAAAAAATAGTTGAGTAAATTTTAATAAAGTTTGTGACGTATCATCGATACGTGAACTGAATTTGATCTAACATTTGCAGCAAAACATTTCGACATACTGAGTTAGACTGTGTTATAATGAAATCAGTACATTTTGTATGAATGTTATTTGGGTGAAAAACTGCAGGTTCGTAATTGAAAATTTAATTTCGGTATTTCATATTCGATAGAACGAGATATAATTCAAAACCTTAGTTAGATAACTAATAAAGAATTCATACCATGCCGGACTCAACAACAGCATTCGGGACTTTGCTCATACATTGTTTTCTAAAACAGATAAACAGCTATGAAATTAAGTCCAAATTTTGAACAAATATATTTTGAACACTTAAATAAACATGATTTCTAGAGAACTAATGTAAGTGATAACAGAACTAAATTTTAGTACAAGTTGTCACAAAACTAATACAGTTAATGACTAAATCTAATTTTTTTACTATTATTTTGATCTGCCGATCAGATTATTTTGATCTTTTTTATTAATTTCATTCACTTTACGAAAGTAATTTATGTTGCAATACTCAAGTGACAATTTTAATAAAAATAAACTAATATAACCCCAACTATAAAGAGAGCTAAGAAAAAAATACTCATAATAATTTTGCAATAATCTCTAATATAAAAGAAAGTCGGGTTAGTGCGAACACTTATAATTCGAGATCGGGTGAACAGATTTTTATCATGCTTAGTTTATAGGATTCTTTTCCGCTCCGGGGATAACAGAATAACCAATAAAACATCGAAAAAGGGATATTAAATAATACGTATAAAATATAATATTAAATTTAGTGTGGAACAGATTTACTGACAACAACGCCATTCAAACATATTTTGAACACATTTTAGTATAAATTACAAATTTGAAATCAATATTCATAGTAACGACTACAAGACAACGTCTGTCGGGAAAGCTAGTTATGAAATAAAAATCATCAAAGCTTCTATTCTTCCAAACCAATGAATGTGTCAGGAATCTTGGTTCTAACAAATATAAACCAAAAAGAGGAGATATGTACACTTGAAACAGTGTTGCCACCGCAGTCCGGGTTTAGCGGCGTGTGTCCGGGCGAAATCAAAAATGTCTAGGTCGCAACTTTATTTAATGATATTTTTTTAGCGAACTCTCACCTTTCCAGGTACCAAATTTTCAGAATGACCTTTTATTAAGTAGTTGTGGGTCAAACATTTTATAAAGGTGGCAACACTGACTTGAAACAAAATCTGTTGATAAAATGCTCAGAAAAATAGCTCTAAAACATGATTACTTACTTTAATTCATCCTGTTTTTCAGCTAATTTCATTTGCATACAAGAATGAGCCAACCATGTATCCTTTCTGGCAAATTCCTAAAACAAAGAGTTACATTATTAAACAATGTTATTATTATTATATAAATATGGCATTAAACAATGTTAGGCTGTTACAATATTAAACAATGTTAGGCTGTTACATTATTAAACAAAAGGCTTTAGAATCGATCTTACTGGAGTAAGAGACAAGGCTATTCATGTAGCTAACTATTGAAGGTTCATGTTCAAAATATATTTCATTTCATTTATTCTTTTATACTGTTTCTTCAGACATTTCCACTCTCCAAAACAATATTGACCCTGTGGTCTTACATCATAATAAGACAAAATAAATAAGACTAAAAGTTGATTTAAGATTTAAACTGCAACTTGGGATTAAGAAAGAAAACAATAAATTGGATTAGTGTGATAACTTTACGTTAACAACATTTGCAATTTAGGTGGTCAAGTTCGTCGATATCCCCAAAATTCTAAATCATGGGAATCTTCGATATGTTAAAAAATCAATCTTACTTTTTCACAATATTTACACGAATAATCTCCAATATGTGTTTGCAAGTGTCTGTGCAGATATGTAGCCTTCTCAAATTTTTTAGAACAAATTTCACACACATAATTATCATTTGCCGCATAGGCGGAGCTGGTTAGAGAGACTATTTGAATGGGAGCCCCCGTCACAATTTGTTTAGAAATATTCATAGACTTTACAGTTTCATCCACTGAATTGTCAAGATATATTATGTTACCTCCGCCCTCTGAATCCAGAAATTTAGAATTATTATCACTGGAAATTGTATTAATATCCAATATTGTGCTGTCAGCTTTATGTGACGGCAAACAATTATTTTGGTCTATGTAATAAAGATTCAAGGGAGTGATGGTTGCACCTTGAATACTATTATTTACTTCTGCCTCATTAGGCGTGATGCCCTCCTTCACAGGTGATTCTAAGAGTAAATCTTTGGTTAACATTTGAAGCTTATTTGCATTATTCCTAGGTTTTTCACTTTGAGTTATTTTAATACCATCAGAATTATCCATTTTGTTGAAATTCAACAGATCCTTGTAATTATATTCACTCGTTTCTTCCGCCTCGTGTTTACTTGAAGGCATAACTAAAGATGGATCAACAGAATGTTTGCATATTTCCCTGGTTTCAAAATGAACATTCATCAGATTTAACAAAGAACTAGGTTGACTTATTTCCATTTGACTGGCTGTGATGTTATCAAACCGCATGATTGAAGGATCATCATCTTCCAATAATATATTTCTTTCCAAATCACCAGTTTTAACCTTTTTTTTGTCTAAAAACATTACAAAATAATATATAATACTAATTAAATATTCAATATTCTCTAACATTTTTCTTTGTTAGAAATAAACTTTGACCTGGTTGTTTATTAGTTTATAATTAGGCAGATATTTTAGGTGGGCATCAAGAGTGCCGATAGAAGCTCCGTTCCCTAGAAATTACCGACAAATAAATATATTTTTTCTTTTTTGATTAATGTTTACATTTGTGTCCCACCAAGCCCCAATTTTTCATTTTTCACAATCTATTTAGCTCCCATAACACACACATCAGTTCCATCCCCATCAACAGACCGCATCCTACTGACTAGCACTACCCACTATTGGCAGTGCGTACCCATCACAAAAAGACACGGTGGTGGAACATCGAGCTTTCATAGAAGCTGGACAGCTTTTTCCGTGGACACCCACTGAGTAATTTTCATACTTTGCAGGCCGTATTAGAATCATCGCAAAGCATTGCCCAGGAAATTTTTCACCATTCCAAGACATTTGTAATATGATATCAAACAAATCCTGCAGAAAGCTGATGTGTATTCTGAATTAATATGTATTTTCGTTCAATCACTCTAGCCCCACACGAAACATTTTCATACAAAAGCAATCTAAGAAAAATATTTTTGATACTTATGTAATTCATCTGTTAGTCAATATTACTTGATATGACAATAATAGTGTCTCCGGGAAATATTATATAGACAAAATATGTGATACTTGGTCAGAACTTCCTTCATACAACTGTTGCTATGGGAAGAATGGTTCATTGTCCGCAGTCCGCACAATGTGGTAATGTAAAATTGGGATCCTTTAAGGGACCTTATAATTGATTTATAGGACAGTCAAACAATTAATAACCATTTCCATGCCTGACGTCCGACAGGTTTTGCTGCTAGCTCTTTTATAAAATTATGAAAAAATAACAAGCTCCATCCATTTTTCATGAAATAAAAATGAACTATGTATTATTGTTGGTGGCAATTTTGAATGAATGCTATCACTTTTCTTTTCATTGTTTTATTTATTTATTTTTTTGACTTGTTTATCTATATATCTTATTATATGTGGACTTGGGTTTTGTCCCATAAAGTATTTTGTTTAGTTTTTGTCTTTTTTTTTCTCTCTTCTTTCTTCTTTGTACTGTTGATTTGATTGATGTTTGTTTGACCAAAGAGTGTTGTGACTGTTGGGTTAGGCTTTGTTTGTGGACTGTACGTATTTGAGTTGGTGGTTGTGCTGTTGTTCGTGTTTGTATGTTCCTTTTAATATTCTTTTTTTGTGAACTGTATATAATGTTTGCCCTAGTACAGGCTTGGCCTATTTGGGCAGCAGTTAAATTTGTTATCCATTATCATTGTATTATTATGTTTGAATAAATAAATAAATAAATATAAGTATTCATCTTATTTAATTATTTTATTTTAATAGTTTATTTGTTGGTTTCTTTATCTTTATTTTCTTCTTGGTTTTTATCTTCCTTCTTTGTACTAACTTCTTTGTACTAACTTCTTTGTATGACTGCTTTTGAGTGAAAATGTCTCGAGACGGGCGAAAGCCTAGTGAGACATTCAAAACATTTTATGTTGTGCATGAACTGATGTGGCTTTTAACCCTAGATCACAAACCTTATTTTAACCCTAGATCACAAACCTTATTTTACACCCGTTATCACAAACCTTATTTTACACCCGTTATCACAAACCTTCGTCATTTTGACTACGCTACTTTCGAAAGATTATTCAAAGGGTTTAATGGCATAAAATATATATTATTTTTTTATTAATTTGTCGTAACAAATGTTTTTTAAATATTTATTACGTTTTATTACATTAATTTAGTTTTTTTTATTTTAAATCTGCCTTTCAAACGAGAATCAACAAATAAAAATTCGTGGTTTTGTTCTCCTTAAATAAGTCTTAAATTATCACGTAATATTTAAAAACAACTATTTAAATTAAAAAATAATAAAACAAGCAATAGAATACAAAAAACGGTTTAGGAAAATATTATCAGTTAATACATTTGTGACACACGTCAACTTTGTGATCGCCACACAACCAAAATAGCGCCTCCTATTACCCATTCTTTCCTATGAGAAGGCACATATTTTCCTTTTTTGCTGCAGAAAATATACCTAAAATGGTTGTGATGATGGAATAGACGTTTTTTCATAACGAACATCTTCCCTGAATAACGGATGTGAAGTCAAAGAGGACACTTCTTCAATATTATCCTTTGTAAGCGAGATCAACCTCAAGATGATCTTCCAGGTCATTTCCAGAAGAATTTACCTCTTGGTTATCTTCTTTTTGAAAGAAAAAATAACAACTAATGACTCTAACAATTCATTACTAATGTTCGATTTTTAAATGGAACAAACCACTACGGGCTTACGACCGTCTTCTACTGTTATTTCGAAGGCTGGCTTAGTGTGATCACTTTACGTTAACAACGTTCGCCATTAGGTGGTAATGTTTGTCTCCGAAACTCCTAATCATGAGAATTCTCAACATGTTCAACATGCCTTTCAACATATCTTCTTTTTATTAAAAATTGACATTTGTATCAATCATAAGAAAAAAAAGAAAAAAAATGAAACATTTTAAAATGCTATATGTTTGAGAGTGAAAAGTTACGTTAACACAAACCTTCGTCATTTTGACGAGTCGCCGTTTCAGAAATGGTACATAGAGAACACTTGCACACAAAACACAACTGGCCATCGCAAGGCCTAAGGGAGGGCTGAGATTAGATTGAAATAGGAGCATGTGGGTGCACGCATAAAAAAACGGCATAGTTTTTATAGACTTTTAAATTTAGCGTAGTCAATTTCACAAAGGTTTGTGTTACAGGGTTAATCTTTCAAATACACATAAACATCATGCATCGTGTTTTAAACGCTCTTTCACTCTCTTCAGAATTTGTTTGGTTTTCTTTAAGATTTGAAACTGTATAAATTTGTAGGGACTAACTTTTATTGTGTTATTTTTGTTTGTTCTCGCTCGTTTGTTTGGCTTTATATTTCATTTTTGACTTGCCTGTTTTTTTTTGTCATGATTGCATGTGTTTTTTGTGTGTATTTTGTATTTTTTTTCCTGAATAAACTTTATTGGTATCCAAACCGCTAAGCAATTGCCAAGTGAATGCTCCTATTCAAGCTATATCATATTATATATTTTTATGCAACATAATATTATTTTAAAGCCTTTTAAATTTACCGCGAAATTGCTGTAATATTAAAGTCAGATATTGTGTTAATGAAAAATTACGGTTATTATTTACTTTAAGGGCTTCTTTGATTTTTCACGATTTTTTTTATATGAAACACATATCAAATGTATATGCATATTGGTAAATAAGCATGTTATGGATTGATTTGATAACATTTGAAGTATTTTATCAAGTAATTTTATGTAAAAATCAGTTTTAAAAGTTGCCTATTTTCTCATACAAACTTTTCTTCCATGGAGTGACATTTTATTATTTGATTCTAAAATTGGTGTTTTTGTTTGAATAATGAAAATATTGTTGGTTATTGTCGTTTAGTTAGTCAATTTGGATAGATTAGGGGATTTGATAACATCCTCGAATGACAAGACTAAGAATTGAATAGGTTAGGTTAAGGTTGGAACGTAGTTTTTAAGGGGAGTTTGGGGGGTGGAACCCTCCATACCTCTTTGGACACGTCCCTGAATGATAACACTGCACTCTGTTAGGTTGAAACTATTCATTTAGAAGGGTTTTGTCAAAAATCGAAGAAGCCCGTGAAGTAAATAATTACCAAAATTACCTTCGTTCCTCAAAACCCTTGATCTGTGACCTGCTAAGTGGGTTCTTAGATGTAATGCAAAATCTCTCGTAGTCTCTAGTACCAAAAAACACTTGCTGCATTGCCATGTTCTATTTTTCATGTCCATGAGTTTTACGGAGTTGAAGATTCAATATTTTTACCTGTACAAAATATGCGATTAACCAATACAATATATTATATTATCTATGCGATTAACTGGTATGCAGATGCTCAATACTTTATATACAGTAGACCATATATTATTACTTTATTTACAAAACGATATTATAACAACCAAGTATATTATAATAATATTATCTATGATTATAACCTCAAAACAAAAAGTAAACATTGTAACATTGACAAAATTCAAAATACAACCCATTTGGCTTCGTCCCTTTACAACTTGGATGAATCTATGGTTATGGATGGATTCATTGATAAAACTTTTGAAGCCGCGGGGTCGGGGGGAAAAATGAATTACGACGCCATCTTAATGGAACTTACGGGAACATATTCTCTGTTTTAACGAATATGTTGCTGGATCCCTTTTTAGTGTTTTGTTGTTAATAACTACGTTTACGAGTAGACATATTATTACTCTTTTAAAGTTTAATTACAGTTTTTTTTTTTTCATATTAAATTGATGATTTAATGTTATGTTGGTTTTATTTTTTGTGAACTTTGTTTCAAATCCTTCCTTAAACTGAAGAGATGATTTATTTAAGTCAAATACACAAGATATTTCAAACTACTCGAAGATCTGTGGCATTTAAGTACCTGGCATCACTTGCGCGAGATTTTAAAATGTAAAAAATACTCACAGTTCAAAAAGTGGCTACTCGCGGCGCTAGTAGTTCTTTCATATCACTAGCGGATCGGGAATGTATAGGTAGCTGATATTATCAATTTTTGGCGTGACGTCTTAAGACCACAGCGGACGAGTGGTTAATGTTATAACCGCCGCCTTCCATACTGATGGTTGTAAGTTCGATTCCCGGTGTAGGCCTTATTTTTTTTTTCCCTTTTTTACATTTTTGAAGTACATATTATTATTTTATCAACCAATTTTAAGTAAAAATCAATTTTAAAAGTTGCCTATTTTCTCATACAAAGTTTTCTTTCATGGAGTATGGAGTGACATTTTATTTTTTGATTCACAAATTGGTGTTTTTTTTTTTTTTGAAAAATGAAGATATTGCTGGTCATTGTCGTTTAGTTAAGTCAATTTGAATAGATTAGGGATTTGACAACATCCTCGAATGATAACATTACGATTTGAATAGGTTAGGTTAAGGTTGGAACTCAGTTTTTAAGGGGGGTTTGGGGGGTGGAACCCCCCATACCTCTTCGGAAACCTCCCCGAATGATAACACTACACTCTGTTAGGTTGAAACATACTCATTTAGAAGGGTGTCAAAAATCTTTCCCTTTCAAGGAGTGACATTTTATTTTTGAACTACTAGCGCCGCGAGTAGCCACTTTTTGAACTGTGAGTATTTTTTACATTTTAAAATCTCGCATCACTTGCTCTCGT
This sequence comes from Mystacides longicornis, assembly GCA_963576905.1. Lineage (NCBI taxonomy): Eukaryota > Metazoa > Arthropoda > Insecta > Trichoptera > Leptoceridae > Mystacides > Mystacides longicornis. The sequence continues at coordinate 29,678,038 of OY756422.1, read as the reverse complement.
ACAAAATTCAGCTGTCAATCTCTCCATATATAATAATTCCTCCAAGCTTTACAACCACAGACCAGTGTTGCCAACGGATCTTGGCCTAATGTCGCCGATTTTCATAAAAAAAGTAGTCATTCGCCCAACTGAAAATTTGGTATACGGAAACATGAAATTTTGCTAAAAAAAAATGTCATTCCGAAGAAAATTTTGGTATTCGGAGAGGTGAAAGTTCGCTACAAAAAAAAGGTCATTCCTAAAATTTTCCGGAGAGAGGTGAATGTTCCCTAAAAAAAAGGTCATTTAGTATCCGGAATGGTGAAAAATTGTTAAAAGTAGGCCAATAGGGTATTTGACACTATGAAAAATAAGATACAGATTGTGGTCATCCTGTTTGAAAATGGCCCAAGAAAGCTTATTTCTTTTATTTTACAACTTAAATAGGCTTATTTTTTATAAAAACACGTAACAAAAATCCAAATATTTCTATGGAACTAGTCACCGATGATAACGCCTTGTGATTAGTTGTGGTCCCCGTGACGTCAAGGTGACGTCACCCCATGGTAAATGATAGTCATCAATCTCATACCAATACAGAAGTGTGACGTAAAATGCACCACGTGACCATCGCCATTATACAAGACAGCGTTTTACGCGCGTTTTTGGATATTTAAACTTTAAACATGATTTTCATATAAAATATGGCATATCTTCAGAAAATATAAAGAGAATGTGCTTATAATGTATCGTAGAATAATTTAAAACGGTTTCTGGAAATTGGTCAAATACCCTATTGGCGACCTGTCACCTTTTAGATTTTTTCGTCGCCGATTCTCATTCCGAGTCATGGACGTACAATGGCCATTGACAGTTATCTTGAAGCTGCGCGGGGGGGGAATCAAAATTGCGGCGGCCATCTTAACAAGAGACCCACGTCTGTATAGTGTGTCCTGCGTGTTTGTTGGCAAATAGTCGAAATATTTCTAAATTTCCCACGTTTAGTGTTTTATTTATAATCTAGAATCTAAGAACTCGTATTTTAATATGGTGATGTGTGCTGCTTTTCGCTGTGGAAACAGAACGAGTAGAAGAAAAGTTTCGCAGGAAACAGGATTGTCATTCTTTCAGTAAGTAATTTTATAATCTGTGTCTCATGTTATTATGATTTTCAAGTTATAGTTATCCCAATCTTACTGTACATGTACTAATTTCATATAATGATTATAATTATTGATTGGAAAGTATTGAAAAAAAGTGATTTTGATGCAAAGTGGTCCCATGACAATGGCCTAATTTCTTATGTTACGTACAAATTGGCAGTATTATTGTACCAACACAAAGATCTAGATCTCTTTGAAATGATTGAATCTGTCATTATTCTCCCATATCTATAAATTTAATATTTGTTTTAAATTAATTGCAATTTGGGTAATTATTCACTTCGCGGGCTTCTTCTATTTTTCACGATTTTTTATATGAAACATATATCAAATTTATATGCAGATTGATAAATAAGCATGTTATGGATTGATTTGATAACATTTGAAGTATTTTATTCATAAATTTTAGACTGTAGAGTTACAGTATACCTATTAAAATTTGTTTTCATTGTTGTTAAAAAAAATTGTTAGAGCTGCCTAGCTAATATTAGATAATCCAAATCCAAACTCCCTTTAGACCCCACTTAGGGGCACAGGGAGGCAACAAGAGCTCTCCATTGCGCTCGATCCTGCGCAACGTTAATGACTTCCTCCCACACCATGTCCAGATTCCTCAGCTCTGCCTCGAAGGAGCGGAACACAGTATGAGAGGGTCTTCCTCGTCTCCGGGACCCTGATGGGAGGAAAAACAGCGCTCTCCTCGGCCAACTGTCATTCGGCATCCTTAACACATGTCCCAGCCAAGTCCATCTCCTCCACATAATAGTAGAGGTGATGGGCTCACGCTGGGTGCGCCGGCGTATAGCGTCGTTCGTGATGCGGTGGTACCATCTTATACCCAAAATTCTCCTGAGGCACTTCGTTTCGAATGCAGATACTTTTTGTGCCTGGGCCAGAGTCAGGTGCCAGGACTCACACCCATACAGAAGAATGGGCAACACACACGCATCAAACAGTTTACATTTCGTCTCGACACTAAACGCCGACGCCTTCCATATCTTGGTCATGTTGTTGAAGGCGCCACTTGCCATACCGATACGTATCGGGAGCTCAGCCCCGAGGTCACCAGTGGTGGTAATGGTTGCTCCCAGGTACTTAAATTTATCCACCCGGGAGACCTGGTGACCATCGATGGTTATCGGTAGCTGTTTATCGGGCAGGCATTATTTGCCATGAGCTCCGATTTACTGGCATTGACTCGAAGGCCGAGGCGTGCTGTTTCGTCGCAGAGTCTTGAAACACTGCGCTGTAATTCCTCCACTGTCGTACTGAACAACGCTAGGTCGTCCGCGTACTCCAGATCGCACAGTTCGCCCATTAGACCATCTCTCTGTGTTATCGGTATACCTGTTGCTCCTTGCATGGACTTTCTCAACAGGAAGTCCATGACAATTATGAATATAAAAGGAGCCAGTACGCAGCCCTGTCTGACTCCCGTGGTGATCCTAAAAGCTTCAGTAGGACCACCTGGCGTTTTCACGCTACACTCGGAGTCTTCGTACAGGGACTGCACCATTTTAACTATCTTCGGAGGTATACCGTACAGAGCTAAAATTTTCCATATCGATGGTCTATGTGGGCTGTCGAAGGCCTTTTCAAAATCTATAAAGCAACAAGCGACTGGAGAGTTAAACTCCTTGCACTGCTGAAAGATGCACCTGGCACAGAAAATTGGGTCCGTGCAGGACCTTCCAGGTACAAAGCCGCATTGTTGCTCTCTCAGGACAGCCATGACAGGCCCCCGAATGCGGTGTAGTAATATCTGAGATAATACCTTACCGGGAACACTCAGCAGAGTAATTCCACGGTAGTTTCCGCATTCAAGGGGGTCCCCCTTTTTAAATATTGCGACGATGGATCCATTCCGCCAATCTTTTGGGCACCTCTCCTCTTCCCATGCCATTTTAAATATATCTAATAGTGGTTGGCCAAGGGTGTCTATGCCTTGTTTGAGGAGCTCTGCGTGAATTCCATCGTCTCCTGGCGCTTTGTTGTTCTTAAGTCTCATCACGGCCAGCACCATCTCACTGTATGTCGGCGGGTCCTCACATATCCCAATTGCCTGAGGTATATTCAGACCAGTCAACTCCTCCTCAAAGTTGTAAGGTGAGGAGGGCTCGGGACGGTTTAATATTGACTCAAAGTACTCCCTCCATCTCCCTTTAATCAGTTCAGGGGCAGTGACAGTGGCTCCACGAGAGTCTCGTATTGCCGTCACGGGTCTTTTTTGACCCCTGCCCCCGACCTCCCGGGTGATTTCGAAAAGTGTCCTTGAGTCATTTCCGAGTGCAGCAGACTGCGCTCGCCGTATCTGAGAGTCCAGGTGTCTTCTCTTATCTGTTCGTACAGAGTGCTTCACCTTGCGGCTCAGCTCTCTGTACTCACAGCCAGTTTTTGAGTGTCTTTTTCGCTGTCTCTGAGGGTCTTAGCCTTCTGGCGATCTTCGATGAGGCTCCAGGACCCATCGGACATCCATATTGGCCTCTTTTTGCTCTTATAGCCGACAGAAGAACGTGCGGATTCCATAACGGCGTCACGGAAGCTATTCCAAGCTGTCTCAATCGGAACAGCTCCGTGTGAATCCTGCAAGGGGGCAAACCTGGTGCGTAACTCAGCCTCGTACGTATGACGACACTGAGCACTCTCTAACCTACGTATGTCCAGCGGGCGAGAGGCAGACGGCCCCTGCTGGAAATGGGTAAATCTGAATCTCAACGAACCCACAAGGAGTTCGTGATCAGTATCCATGTCTGCCCCTCGGTAGGTGTGGACATCACGCAGGTCAGTTCGGTTGCTGGCCCTTACCAGAAGATGGTCAATCTGGTTTTTTGCTCTCCTGTCAGGCGAGGTCCAAGTATATTTATGGATATCCTTGTGGGGGAACAAAGTTCCCCCTATTAAGAGTCCATGGAGTGTGGCGAAACCAATCAGATGGCTTCCATTATCATTTATCACTCCCATGCCATGCCTACCCATGACGCCTGGTCCATACTGGGGGTCACTGCCAACCTTGGCATTAAAATCCCCCAGTACTATTAAGCGGTGGCGCCTTGGGACATGGGACACAACTGCATCCAGACTGTCATAAAAACAGTCCTTGGCAGCCGCATCCCCATCCTCAGTGGGAGCATAGCATAGGAGGACCGTCAGTGTTTCGCCTGTCATCTTGAAGGACGCACTCATCAGGCGGTCAGAAACAGGTTCCCAACCAAGAAGGCGAGAGAAGGCGTATTTACTTAAAAGTAGAGCGACGCCACGCATCCGTGCAGTTCGGTGACCAGAGTGCAGCATGACATAGTTGCCAGCGTCACTCTGCCCCGTCCCTGGGATGCGTGCCTCGCTCAGCCCCAGGATATCCAGTCCATATTCTCCCGCCAACTTGGCAGCAACAAGCTCCCCGCCCGCCCTCAAAGTGCGGACATTCAGGGTCCCGATTTTCAAGCTCTTGTTAGAGCGAGCCGTGGTCAACACAGGGGGGACACTAGCTGCCTGGACCCCCCCCTGGTGGGGCCCAGGCGTCCGAGGCTTAATTTTGTTGCCTTTTCTGACCGCTTGAATTTAAGGGTGTGAGGTGGTCAACCCCACGACCCCGATCTGATTTTTCGATTAGATAATATATTATCATTTTTTAATGTTTCAGGTAAAGATACCATCAAGGAAACCTCCGAAGTGCAGGATATTGCCTGAAAATAAGAGAACAGCATCAGTAGTTGAGAGTTCCCCATCTGTAGCTGAGAGTTCCTTTCCTGTAGCTGAGATAATACATTGTGAACAGTGCCTAGACGCACTAACTGTTTCTGTCCCAGTTATTGAGGAGTCACCATACACTCTCATACATATAAAAAGTAATGGTGGTTTACTATACCCTTCTTCTGACGTAATTAAAATCTACAAGATTACTGAGAGGGTTGTCAGGCAACGGTTTTCAGAGACTTCTAGTAAATGTATGCTCAAGAAATATAATACGGATACTCTTTTGAATATGGTTTTGATGTTATTAAAAGATTATACTTTATTTTATGATCTTTCGCATCATGTAATAGAACAGTCTCCATTGGACAACCATATTGGTTTACTGACGAGAGCTATTGCCCGAAAATATCTTGATATTAGATTGCATTACATTGCTAAAAGGTATATTGATAGTTCCCTTTGTGTTCGAAAGTCACTCAACAAATTAATTCTTTTCAAAGGATTTTGAGTTTGTTGTATCTGGTTTCCTTTACAAATTATTAACAGTCATCAATTCTCCATATTGTGTTAGAATAATTTTAAATAAATATATTTAAAAATAAAATGCTCTTGTATTATTTACTCATTTTAATACAAAACTATTCCCTATTTCATCAAACATAAGAAAAAAAGTATATTTTGTCACAATATAATCATTTTAAGAAGAAAATATAATGTTTTCTGATACTAGGTGAATAATTTTCATACATTGTCCATACAAATTCACAAGTATGTGGGTCTTCCGTGATGGCCGCCGGCTGATTTCCCTTCCCCACTTTTTGGCTTCACTGTCATTCATACAAAGTAGTATAGACGTTCCATCCTCTTACTTCTTACATCCATGTTCCGAGTAGCCCAAATGGCGATAAATCGCCCACGTTGGCAACACTGCCACAGACTACATTGAAAGGAACGAAGCGAATGCTGGGTTTTTTTTCTGTGGGTGTTCTCACGTGTGAAACAGTATTTTTTTCAACTGGTGAAATAATTCCTTTTTTATGCTCATCTATTATATTTTGTATTGTAAATTGAATAAATATGGTAGAATTACATAGTTTATGTGTTTAGTTTTGTTTTACCGTCCGAATATATTCATAAGTGTTTCATAACCTCGTCTTTGACTACTGTATACTAACATTTACATCTTTGTTTTTTCTTATCGTAGTAATATTGCATTTCTTATTTCATATTTTAAAGAGTATTTTCTGAACTCGCCGTCTGGCGAGTTCAGAAGCGATGGCCACCTCTGGGGGGACTACGGATCCCCCAGATGATGTGCTCAATAAAGATACCAATGTTTCGGAGATCCCACCAGAGCCCTGCGCGTACATTACTATTGACCACTCGAAAAAAACGTTGAAAAGAAAAGCCAACCCTAAATCAGTTCCCTCTAGTCCTACCCAAATTAACCCACCGTCTAAGATCCCTTCTAACAGTTCAATATAGTACTTTTGACAAAGGCTCATTTGTAGTACATATATCTAAAATAGATAGCTCTATCTTACATGCAATTGATTTTGGAAAATTCATCTTTACAAACAAATTCACACTTGCACCAAATGGAATCAAGTCTTTGGGACGTAACCGCTTGGCGGTCTCCCTCAAAAGCGCCAAGGATGCCAACGAATTCGCCAACAACCCTACTTTAACCACTAACGGCTATAAAGCCATTATTCCAACTTGGAACGTCACAAGAATGGGAGTTATATCTATTCCGACCCATTGGACTGATGAAGAAATAAACATTAATGCAGTACTGCCCCTACAGTGTGGTAAAATAATAAAAATGAGACGATTAAATCGAAAAGTTAAATCTCAGGATGGCTCCACTGAGTGGGTACCCTGTGATAAGGCAGTATTAACATTTAGCGGACAATTCCATCCATCTCATATTACACTGTTCCACGTATCCTTACCCGTTACTCTGTACAAGTACCCAGTAATCCAATGTTACGCATGCTTAAGATATGGGCATGTTAAATCCGCGTGTCGTTCCCAACCCCGCTGCCACAAATGCCTTGACTCACACGATGCCAACTTGTGTACTAAGATTGATAGTGAAATAAAATGTGTCCACTGTTCTGGAAAGCATTCGTCAATAGACAGAAACTGTCCAGAATATCACAGACAAGTTAACAACAAACACCTAATGGCGGAAGACTCCATATCATATATCGAGGCTTCTAAAAGAACCAACAAAGCGAAAACACCATACTCAGAAGTCACCAAGAATAACTTGACCCAAGGCAACCTCTCTCAACAACCCTCACCTTCTTCCCATGCCCAGAATCCTGTAATAACCTCACCCAAATCATACCGTCAAACTACTTTCAAATGGACCCACCCAAAACGAACTCCTCAATCTTTTCTACCAGACCATACCCCACTGCTCCTATTCTCAAATGGACAATAGACAAGACGGATTCATGCTGACAAACTCCAAACAGAAAGACGATCCCCCTACACAACAAAACTTCTTAATTATTACAATAAACTTACTCACATCAATACTCACTAATTTTCAAGACCTACCGACCAACGTTGCAACCAAACTTAACGACCTTTTCTCACTACTTTCCACTCTAAACACCCCAACTCCTCCTATCCAAAATGGCCCACAGTAACATTCTACAATGGAACTGCCGGAGCCTCACTCCCAAGAGAGACGAGTTTCTGTCGCTGCTGCGCTCCAATAGAGTTGGAGTGGCGGCGGTTTCTGAGACTTGGCTTTCTTCTGACTCCCTCCTGACAATCCCGCACTACCACTTCCTCAGAGACGACCGTCCTGATGGCAGGGGTGGGGCGGCACTGCTCATCCACTCCTCTATCTCTTCACTGCCACACAAATCAAACCCCCAAACAGCACATTTGAAGCTGTTGGTGCCATCATAAACGGCATTACAATAATTTCAATATATATCCCTCCATCTCCTCGACCGACAAAGACGAAACTTCAAAACCTTTTCAGGGTAGCTGGAGATTGCTTTTTAGTTCGTGGGGACTTTAACAGTCATCACGTTCTCTGGGGCTGTAGTGACTCCAGTGGACTCGGACGAGACATAGTAGACCTTATGAATGACCTGAATATTTGCATCCTTAACGACGGAACTCCCACTCGACGGAACAATCCCAACCATAGACCTAGCGCTGTGGAGCTGTCTTTCTGTTCTCCTCAATTGGCAAGCTCACTCGAATGGAGAGTGCTAGATGAAGACTCATACGGCAGCGACCATTTTCCTCTCCTATTGGAGAGCCACTCTCACAGCACAATTTTCGCTCCTCAATCAAGAGGACCCTCCTTAAAGAGGACTCGGTACAACACTTCCAAAGCTTCATGGTCGGCATACTCAAATGCAATTGAGTGCCAGGCCCAGCAACTTCACACTCCACTTGCAGAAAACATATGCGAAGCCTATGACCATCTTAATTAAGAAACCCTTCTGGAAACCATCCCCTCCTCCCTGGTGGGACGATGAATGCGAATGCGTTGTTCAGAGAAGGAAATCCCTCACAAAGCAATACAAAAGGACTTCGTCACCAGAGTGCTTTATCCAGCTACTGAACGCACAAGCGAACGCCAAAAGGGTTTTAAAAGGTAAGAAGCGCAAAGGTTGGAGAATGTTTTGTGAGACTCTTTCTCCCGACACGCCACTGTCGAAAATATGGAACTCAAATCAGACTCTTCAGACAATCAGCCCCTAAAAATCTTCCCTCAAGTGATTCCTGGAAATTAGACTTTGCGGACGGACTTGCTCCTCCGTCAGTGCCAAACCTGGCTGAAATTAGCTCAGGGTAGTGAGTACGTAAGGGCTATAGCACGACTAACTACTTCCTAGTGTAGTTAGCGCGAGTACGTAACGTCCGACTTAACTACAAATGTAGTTAGATGTGTGTTTCAGCGTGGTTATTATAACAGCATCTGTCGGGTCGCGTTCCAGTGTAGTTAGCAGTAGTTAGGCAGTTTATATGTGGTTTAGAGCTGTCAAAGTTGCGCGCTTTGTTATTATTTTGTATCGTTTGTTTTAAATATTTAATTTATTGAAAATAAAAATGCATCACAAATATTTTTATTAATTTCATTATTTTTTTTTTTTTATTTCCCCAATTAAATATTTTATAATAAAGTACCTACTAATACCGTAATACTTATAAAACTAGGTTAATATTATTTTTATTTGGGATTTATTATCGCACGAGATATTGCCAATATATTTTTTTGAAGTCAGCCGATTGGAACAACTCAAGTTTGTAAAAAAGGATCAGACGAAAGGGAAAACAATCAATCATGATTTTAAACATTTGTATGGAAATTATTAAAAAAATAAATAAATAAAAATAAAATCTTTCTTTATTTCTCGCAAGCAAATATTTTACAAACAATTAAGACATACAAATAATAATTAAGATAAAAAATCTATAGGGAAAATAAAAGAGTATTCAAAGAGTATCAGAAAACATCAAGTGTATTTACTTCTTAAAATTATTAAAATTCCACAAATCATAACTGTTTTTATATATTTGATGAAAAATGACAAATAATGATGGCCGCCACAAGTTTCTTCATTGAAAAATACAATGAAAAAACATTTTTTGTGTTAGATGTTGGCAAACCTTACTATTTCCGGCTTAAAACTTAACTACATTGCGTTATCGCGTTACGTACTCGCGCTAACTACTAATGTAGTTAAGTCGTGGTTATGAGTAGTTAGATTGATGTGTGGTTAGTCGTGCTATAGCAAAAGTTACGTACTCACTACCCAGAGTACAGCTTCCGTTCTGCGAACTGGTTGGATGCTTCATTTTCATAATTGGAACTGAAGTCAATTCTCCCAATCTTATCCGACTCTTCGCCTGGTCTCGATAACATACCATAGAGTTTTCTGACTCACCTACAACCTCAATCACTAGATTATTTACTTAAAATCATCAATATTATCTTTCACTCTGGAAAAATCCCCCAGTCATGGAAAACGCAAATAATAATTCCGATCTTAAAACCAAAAAAGAACCCTGAACATGGTTCATCGTATAGACCTATAGCGTTATCTTCCACGATATGCAAAGTGGTGGAGCACATGGTTAAGAAACGTTTAGACTGGTTTGTCGAGAACAACAAATTTCTACCTAGCACCCAGTTCGGCTTCCGAAAGGCCAAAAGCACAACGGAAAGAATTGCATTTCTTGTGACAGATATCAACTTGGCTTTTTCGAAAGGTGAACATGTGTTGGGCGTTTGCCTGGATATAAGCAGCGCATTTGATAATGTGATGCTGGACAAATTGGAACAGCAACTTCTCCAACTGGGAATTCCTCCAAAACTCACGTTCTTCACTGTTAATCTTTTCAAGGAACGAACCATAAAAATAGAATCTTTCTCGGCCTCCCCTATTACTAGCCTCTAAGTCACTACTGTCGGAAATGTGCGTCCAGTAGATACACCTACAACTAGCGTACGGTCGGAAATGTGCGTCCGACATCGCTGCTATTCAAATATCCCGCCAATGTTGAATTTTTCTGTACTACAATAATCTATGGCGACATATCTACCTGTTTGAACCCATAATATACATGTATATGTTTATATATGAATTCTACAGACGTTTGAAATTTGTCACGTGATCATCGCGCCGTACGTACCTAGGTATACACATATTAGTATACACATTTCTTCCTCGCCAACCATTCTTCCGCGGACCGTTCGGTGTGAAACGTATTTTAGCAACTCGTGAAACTTTTTGATACATTTGTGAGTTTTTTGAAGAAGTTGTGTTTGAACTTTTTATATATTTTAAAAATTTGGTGTTTTTTTTACATTTTTTAGTTTCTCTAGTATTCTAGAGCGTTTTATTGACTTTCTAAATTTTTACGTGTCTTGAAAAGGAACACTTTTTTTCATATTTATAGTATTCAAGTGTAATTTATTTGACTTTTTAAAATCTGTTTGTGTCTTGAAAAGGAACACTTTATCATATTTACAGTATTCCAGTGTATTTTATTGACTTTTTAAAATCTCTTTGTGTCTTGAAAAGGAACACTTTTTCATATTTATAGTATTCAAGTGTAATTTATTTGACTTTCTAAATTTTTACGTGTCTTGAAAAGGAACACTTTTTTCATATTTATAGTATTCCAGTGTATTTTATTGACTTTTAAAATCTGTTTGTGTTTTGAAAAAGAACATTTTACATTTTTAGTACAATTGGTGTGAATTCTCCGTATATTTTGGAGTACTTAGTGCCTATATTATTTTTGTACTGCGCTATTCACAGTGTTGTGCTTGTGCTTATTTACACACATAATGTCTCGTCAATTAAGTGAAGAGGAAATCACGGTATACTTGAATGATAGTGAGGAGGAAGACATTTTGGAATCTATTGACCAAATGCCTATAACTGGCGATGTTTCATCTTCAGAGGAAAGCTCAGAAGATGAAGGCGACATCCAACAAGGGAACAATTCATCGTCTGCGGACAGTGATACCGGTGAACAACCACCTTCGAAGAGGCCTAGGACTGCAGCGAGAAAATGGGAAGAGTCTCTTTTCATTCCAAAAATTCATCAATTTGATGATTCTAACAGCGGAATTTCTAAAACTTTGAATATTAGCGATCAGTCCTCAGAACTAGATTTTTTTCATTGTTTTTTTCCCCTAGAAATGATGGAAATCATTGTAAACGAAACAAATAACTATGCGAGAAAATTGTCTCAGAGTGCATCTGCGACTTTTCCAAAATTAAACAAATGGAAAGACGTTACGGTTGAAGAAATGTATATGTTCTTAGCCACTTTGCTGCTCATGGGATTAGTCAATAAAAATTCGTTGAAAAAATACTGGTCTACTAATCCCATTATAGAAACATCTTTCTTTAGGGCTTTGTTTTCTCAAGACCGTTTTTTTCTATTGTTAAGATGTTTACATTTTTCAAACAATGATGACATCCAAAGTCCGCCAGACAGATTAAAAAAAATTAGACCAGTGTTAGACCTATTCAAAAAAATATTGAAAACAACTTTCTCTCCTTTTGAAAAGCTATGCATTGACGAAAGTCTATTGTTGTGGAAGGGGAGATTATCCTTCAAAATATACATACCATCGAAGAGGCATCGGTTTGGCATAAAGCTTTGTTTTATGCGACGTATTGACGGGGTACGTCTTAGATCTCATTGTTTATACAGGTACCGACACGGATATTACTCTGAATAATGATTTGGGAATTTCTGGGTCGGTAGTAACAACAATGCTAAAGGACTACCTGGACAAGGGGCATACCTTATATGTTGATAATTGGTATTCTTCACCGATTCTCTTTGATTATTTGTTTGAAAAAAAAACCAATGCTTGTGGCACCGTTAGGATAAACCGCAAAGAAATGGCTAAATTCAAAAAAATCGAGAAAGGTGAAATTCAAGCGCTACATTCAAATAATTTGATGGCATTGAAATGGTGTGACAAGCGGGATATTCATATGCTAACGAATTTCCATAGTGATAAAACCGTGGTCACTAACAAAGTTGATTACAAAAGTGGGGAGTTAAAAATAAAGCCAGAATGTGTGGTCGATTATACAAATAATATGGGTGCCGTTGATAAAGTTGACAGGATTTTGGGGTTCGGTGAGGCAACTAGAAAGAGTTATTATAAAAATATCGGTATTATCTCTCATGATACATCACGATGTAATGTAATCATGAGAGATCTTCGAACTACAGAGAAAGGAACCTTCTTAACATCCTACATGAGGACAACAGAACTGCCTTTTGGATGGCATATCTGAGACCACAACAGATGCCAAGTTTCCCTAGATTGTCTTTAAGAGACTTAGGAATAACTCCATTCGTCGATATCACTATAGGTATTATGTGGGTGGTTGGTGTATGCCACATATCCTTGATTTCGTGAGCAAGATCAAGATATTTAATTATCTTATCCTGCTCGGCTTTTTTCAAATTTTCGTCATACGGTATAGTGATATCCACGAGATACGTTATCCCGTTCCTACGATCAACCAATACAATGTCCGGACGATTTGCGTTAATCGTTCGGTCAGTTTGTATTGGTATATCCCAATACAACTTTGTATTACTGTTTTGCATTACCGAAATTGGGGTGTACCTATAATAAGGTACTTCAAGATCGAGCAAACCATATTTCAAGGCAAGTTTTTGATGAACTATTTTAGCCACATCGTTATGTCTGTGCAGATACTCAGAACCACACAGGAGAGAACACCCAGACAAAATATGTCTGAGTGTTTCTCCTGTTTGGCCACATGCACGACATTTATCAATTATATCAGGTGTTTTAATAATATATTTTTTATAATTATTAGTGACGATGATCTGGTCTTGTATTGCACAGACAAAACCTTCTGTTTCGCTAAATAGTTCACCAAACCTCAACCATCCAGTCGAATCTTCAAGACTTACATGTGATGAATTTAAAGTTTCGAAGAATCGACCGTGGAGAGACTTGCCTTTCCATATATCAACCCGATCTTGTACCCCAATTATCGGTGGTGAAACAGGATTTGATAAATTTAAGGGCGTGTACTTCAAATCACACGCAATGAGGTCTTCATAACCCAATTTATTCCTTGATGAGATAAAGTAAGATTGGAGGAGGTTTATCTCTTTGTTATTCATGTTTTTGATGTTTAACATGCCTCTACCACCAATCTTCCTTGGTAAATATAATCTCATCAAGGAACATCTTGGATGATGCATCCTATATTGTGTGAACAAACTACGTACCTTTAAATCCATCTTGTCTAATTCCGTTTGGTTCCACTTAATGATTCCAAAAGAATACAAAATTTTCGGTACAACCCATGAATTAATGGCCATAATTTTATTTCTCCCGGAGAGAAAACTTTTCAAAACTTTTTTTAATCGTTTAATAAATTCATTTTTAATGTTATTTTTAATAATTTTGTGGTCAAAAACTAGATTTTGTTGAAAGCCAAGATATTTGTAATTTTGATTATCTAAAAGAGGAATGTTTGTAACAGATGAAGAACTATTTTGATGTTATTGTTTTGATTATTACATATTAAACAGATAAAAATATAAATATAATGAAGGATTTCGCGACTCTTCGACTCAATGTTTTTTATTATTTGAATACCCTTCTTACTCTTCAATTATTTTAAATGAAAAAAAAGGTAAAAGTTAGAATTGAATAATAACTGATAAAAATAATAAAATATATAATGAAGAACCGATGGTTTATAATACCTGCGCCGCCCGCTTATGTCAAAATTGTCAACTGCGCAGAACTCCTCTATAATATGATATACCTCCTCTATACGTCATATTTCGACGTCACTCCCATACAAACTTTTAATCCTGGGATGGTGTTCTATAATTTTGTGTAAAAATATTGTTATAAAGTTATACCTTAGAAAACCCACTCTGGCTATACTATCATTCTCCTACAATACCCACTTACTTAGAGGCTAGAAAAGCCACAAAAGGACTACCCCAGGGATCTATTCTCTCCCCAATTCTGTTCAACATTTATTCCCGTCTCAACACTAGAAATCTGCCATTTTCTCCTCAGATCAAAATCTTACAATATGCTGATGATATATTTGTATATACAACGGGCTCTTCTCCAACCCATCTTCAACACATAATCAACAAGTCCCTTGATCAGATTCATGACGCTCTTGGGGCAGTTGGATTACAACTGTCTGCTTCCAAATCCAGGAGTGTGCTGTTTTCAAGATCTCGCAGGCCTCCTACTATACAGATCAAAATTTATAACAACCACATCCCTTTTTATTTAATGAGGTAATATTCTTGGGGGTCACAATGGATAGCAAACTGTCATGTATGGAACTCCCATATCACAGAAGTTTCATCCAAATGTCAGGCAGGTCTTAATGCTCTAAGAGCGGTTTCCCAGGTCTGGTGGGGAAGCCATCCCTTCGTACAGAGAATATTTTATAACGCATACATACGTAGTCATTTGGACTACGCCTCATTTCTCATAATTCCTACTACAAAGAAAAACCTTCATAGATTGGATAAGATTCAGTATCAGAGTCTAAGGTTGATTCTTGGTGCTATGAGTTCCTCTCCGATAAACGCTCTCCAAGTAGAATCTGCCGATCCCCCTTTGAGCTTACGACGTGAATGGTCTTCTGATAAGTTTCTTTTCAAATGTGCTCGTTTTTCCAATCACCCTCTTCTCCCAAAATTGGAACAGTTAACCACATTCACAACATCATATCCTTTCTGGAACAATAAATCCGCGCCTCTTCTTCTAAATAGCTTGTCTCTTTTAAATACATTTTCCCACAAAATATTTTTTAGCCCTATCCTCCCACTCTACAATAGCCCATATGAAGTACAAAACTTCATTCCAAAAATCCACCTTTCTATGGGGATAAACAAGGATTTTGCTCAAAAGAGTTTCCAACACGTCATTGGTCGCCACTGGCCAAATTGGAAAATAATGTATACTGATGGCTCCAAGCTTGACGATGGGAGAACTGGGGCCGCATTTTGCAGTGCGTCATACAATAAAAAGATTAAACTTGCCTGAAATGACAGTTTTTACTGCTGAATGCTGAATATATCGCCATTTTAGAATCTGTATTATTATATGTACATTTTAACGTTACCGCCCAATAAATTTCTATTATTAACAGATTCAATGAGTGTGTTACAGAAACTCGATATGCCAGCCTCTCTTCATCCAGATGACGACCTGGGTATGCGTGTTCGCCGGAGAGTCATGCAGGCGGAGTCAAGTGGATCCGAGATTGTTTTGGGATGGATTCCCAGCCACAGTGGTATACCTGGAAATGAAAAGGCCGACCAACTGGCCAAAGGAAGCAGCCTTCTCAAACATCTGCGCCGCAGCATACAAGATCCCAGCGTCGGACCTGTTACATGCTCTGAGACAACAATTTCTCGAGCGCTGGCAACTCCACTGGAGCACAGAGGGACTCTCAAAGGGACGATCATACAGAGAACTTTCACCCCAGCTAAGCCTCAGGCCATGGTTTGCGGATATCAAACTGAGCAAACAAGTGGTGTCCACCATCTGTCGCATGATATTGGGGCACTGCTGTGTCGGTGCCCATTTATTTAAGATAGGTATTTTTGAGTGAATGTGGCTCTGAAATGAAATGAAATGAAATGAAATGAAATGAAATTTATTTCCAAGAAGAAGAACACACATACAGAAATATAGTATAAATTCATCAATATTATCTTTAAGATCCCTCTTGGAATTTACCGTCCCACTAGATAAAAAATCTGTTCTGGGACAGTACTAATATAAGTATAAAAATTAAAAATAAACACTTTTTACCAAAATCAAAAGAATACTAAAAAAATATATACATATATAATAATACAATAAAATAAAGCGGTGCATACACATGATCCAACCGCAACCGCAAAATATACATACATATTATATACACACATACACACACACACACACATATACATACATACACACATATATAAACAAAATAAAGCGAAGTATTTTTATTTATTAATTTAATAGAGAATTTAGAATTTATTTAATAGAGATTCACTTATTTATTTAATAGAATTTAGTAATAATAAAACTAGCAACAATATACAGCACATATGATATTATATCGTGAATACACAATGACAAACCATCATCATCACATACAGAAACAGAAATAAAAAATAATAATAAAATTAAATTATAAATGATAAAAAATTAAAAATTATAAATAATAAAAAAATAAAAATTGTCAAAAATTAAAAGCGATCAAAAACTCGTTCAAAATTTCCCTCCCCTTTTAAAATTTTAAAAACTATTAATAATCAAAAGTATTAATTAGTCACAAAGTCAACATTGTCATAAATATACCAAAAATAACACTTATTAAGATCAACAATAATTCAAGAATGATAAAAGCAACACAAAACAGCACATCACACTTCATGCAAACATGCAAATACAATGATAAATAAATTTCCCTCACACATGAACTTAAAACATAATAAATAAATTTCCCTCACACAAGAACTTAAAACTTAAGAGGATAGAGAATAGCGGCAGACAAACAAAGACAAGCCTACACAAGTATATTCAGCAGAGTTTGGGATGTTTCCACCCCACCCCTGTCTCGCAGCCAACGGGTGATCAGATATTTAAAATTTTTGCCGTTTATTTTGTGTTTTATTTGTGGAATGACTATATTGTATATTCTGGGTGCTAAGAAGGTGTAATTACGCTGGGCAAAACTTGTCCTAGTGTGTGGTGGTCTCAATTGTGCTCTGAAACGGGTGTTATGGGTTAGCACAAAGTTAGGTTGGAAGTCAGATTGCTCATTATAAATATAAGTCATTATAGTTCGTACATACAATTGTCTGATGGTCAGGAATCCACTCTCCCTGTGTAGTTCTTCAGTAGGATACTCTCTACATTTCCTATACATCACCTTGATTACCAATCTCTGTGCTCGCTCCAGCGGCACCAGGAGCGTCTTCGCCATTCCGCCCCATCCTATTATCCCATATTCCAATATACTCTGCACCATTGCAAAATAGATGGTACGCAGTATTCTTGTATTAAAAACGTCACGCAATATCTTGAATACGTAAATCATCTTTCTACACTTCTTTATCGTCTTATCCACATGGCTGTCCCATCGAAGATGTTTGTCGATGTAGACGCCCAGGTATTTGTAGCAGTCCACATTTTCCAACATCGGGCAAGAGCAATCACCTCCCACCTGTCTTGTACACTCGTGTATTCTTAGTATTAAGTCCGGTTGTGGCTGTTGTCTGCTGTCTATACGTCGTGTAAAAGTCGTGTACTTTGTCTTCCCCGTGTTCAAGGTTAGTAAGTTGTAGTCCATCCATTTTTTAGCCCTCTGTAGGCCCTCATGAGCCCTTGTGAAAGTCTCATTCCATGTATTGCCGCTATAGACAAGGACAGTATCATCCGCAAAGGCAATTGCATCTCCGATATGGGTCATTGTATAAAGGCTGTTTATGTATATCAGAAACAGAGTTGGTCCCAAGATACTTCCCTGTGGTACTCCGTATCTTACAGTACTCACTTCACTATGTTCTTCACCAATCCTTACCTCCTGAGTTCGATTTGATATATAACTTTCGATCCATGCATAGGCGCTGCTTCCGATGCCCACATTTGTCAGCTTCCCTAATAAAATTGTATGTGAAACGGTGTCAAAAGCTTTAGCTAAATCCAGATATGCCACCAAGCATTTTTTACCCTCATCCAACTCTCTGGTAATAATTGTTGTTAGTTTCTTTATAGCATCGGATGTAGATCGTCCTGTTCGAAAGCCGTATTGGTTGGTTGAAATAATATTGTTCGACTCTAAATAGCTCATTAGTTGCAGGTTAATCGCTTTCTCATACACCTTCGACAAGGAGCTCGAGAGAGTTATTGGTCTGTAATTTTTTACCTTAGTGGGTTCCTCTCCTTTGAATATTGGAACAACGAGGAACTCTGAAGAGGACACTCTCAACCACAACTTCTTTGAATGCCCGTTAATTGACAGATATCCGGACTTCCTCCGAGATCTCTCTCGGCTGGGAGTCCCGTTTCCATGCAGCCTCTCGGTTCTTTTATCTCCCCCTTCCAAAAATATATATGCTCTCCTTTCTAAATTCATAAATCTCAATTCCCTTAAAATATGACCCGTTACTTCTATCATTTTTCTCTACAAATTTTCCCCCCACTTTTTTGATACCTTCTAATTTATTGTCCTCAATAACACAATTTCGTACCTAATAGACCAGTGTGTCCCAATCTCTCAAGTGTGAAAATGGCTGGGACACTCCTTTAGGGGTGAAAGTTCAAAAATTCAAAATAATGCTGTGGATCTTGACCAATATTGACACTCGTCATTTATTTCTTTCACGCCAAGAGGGCTTTTTAAAGAAAAATAATCATATTATGGAGATAAAAAATGAAAAGGATTTGACACTGGTATGGGACACTTATTGATATCATACTTAAGTTACCTTTTCAAAACACGAGTTCTTACTCACATTGGAGAGCAATCATTAATGATTTTTATTGCCTTATTTTTTGTAAATGAAAAAAAAAAACAATACAGTGCATTGCGTTATGTTAAGTCAATAGTTTCGATTAGTCTTATAATTAAAATATGTAATGTTATGGGTCCTAATTGAGGAAAAATAAAAAAAAAAAACGCAGATATTGGGTGCGGAATTGGATTCTAAGGAGAAATAAATTTAGAGCAGTGCTGTCAACTGTCAGGTGCGCTGATTGTTTTAAAAATGGCGGACGTCGAGGTAGAAGTCGCGGAGTAATTGGAGTTAGTTGAAAATATTGTTTTAGACGATATAAAAAGACTCCTAATTGAGGAAAAATTAAAAAAAAACAGATATTGGGGGCGGAATTGGATTCTAAGGAGAAATAAATTTAGAGCAGTGCTGTCAACTGTCAAGAAACAGAACATACGAACGCCGCGCATATCTGCGCATGCGTGAATCGTTCCACCAGATACAAAAGTTGAAAGGCGTTCAACTTGAGGCGATATCGCTTTCAATCATTTTTATCGTTTCAGATTTATCGCCAATCTGTTCACACGGTTCAATTAGCTGGCGATATTTTGGTGTCCTGGCGATATTCGCCCCGTCTGAACACCGCATTCATCGCCCCCGTCTGAACACCGCATAGGAGAAATAAATTTAGAGCAGTGCTGTCAACTGTCAAGAAACAGAACGTACGGACGCCGCGCATATCTGCGCATGCGTGAATCGTTCCACCAGATACAAAAGTTGAAAGGCGTTCAACTTGAGACGATATCGCTTTCAACCATTTTTATCGCTTCAGATTTATCGACGATCTGTTCACACGGTTCAATTGGCTGGCGATATTTTAGTGTCCTGGCGATATTCGCCTCGTCTGAACTGAACACCGCATCACAAGGACTAAAAAATATTATTCTACGTACATGTTATTAGAGCTGGAGGTTGGATGCGGTGCAAATATTTATATTTTGTGTTTGGTATCATACCCAAGTACACGCTACTTTGTGAATATGACATTTTGTCGATTGACTTATATTTCACTCTAAATAATAATAATATACACGATTGAAGCTTGAAATATCAATGACTTGCCTATTTACCTTATGTCATTAATAAATTCGCTGTTATATCAACGATATACATAGGTAGAATGTTATAGTATACAGCTGATGTTATAGCTTACTATTACCATTAATATTTTCAAAAGAAACTTTCTAATTTCATTCCGTGTTCTTCCGATAAAATGTCTGACTAGCAGTTTATTAGATTTCTTTTAAATCTAATTATTGCACGCATTTTCCAAACACTTTACACACAATAAAAAAAAAAAACAACATTTCTATCAGAATTTGAAAACATTATGTTTCAATGGAAGATAAGTTCATTATTACAGTACAATATTATATTATTATCTAGGGATAAGTTATAACAAAAGTTATATAGTTAACTCTCTCTCTCACCAACCCTCACGGTTCACACAAATACATACATCGAAACAGATGGCAATATATTAGAACGAGATATATTGAATATTTCCTGGGCGATTTAGACTCTAGTCATGTGCATGGCATGTGTTAAGGATGCCAAAGGCCGAGGAAAATGCAATTCTTCCTCCCATCGGGGCCGGGGTCCCAAAGACTAGAAAGACCCTCTCATACCGTATTCCGCTCCTTCGAGGCAGAGGTGATGGATTTGGACATGGTTTGGGAGGAGGTCATAAACGTTGCGCGAGATCAAGCGCAATAGAGAGCTCTTGTGGCCAGGGCCGGATCTCCCATAGGTGCAAATGGAGCAAAAAACCAGGGCGCAAACAACTAAAGGGCGCTATCAAATGTATAGAACAAATAAAAAAATAAACAATCAAAATTTATAGAACGTTAAATGTATATGAACAAATTACGCGCCAAATTCAAATTATTAATACCTCACTATAATGCTAGGTACCTACCTGCTACAACTGCGAAATCCGCTATAGGTACTCACTCACAATACCTACATAATATTATTCATTCATAATAATTAATTAATGTATAGGTGCGTGAAATTCAAGTTAGCGCGCCATACCATGCCTCTATAATAATATTATGTTATAGGTAGCTACCTACGAACGGTAATAGCGTAGTCTTCAATACTCGCACACATATGTGCGAGTATGTATGTGTGATGTGTGTGAATGCTTCGTATTTACCAACTTATGGAAAATGGAGCAAACTTATCTTTTTTAGTGGCTCCGAATTTACTTACTTATACATTTTTATATACATGTGTGCAGTCAATAAAAGCACTTATGTTTACCAGTAATAAGTATCAGATTCAGATAAATATTGGGACAAACCTGTCGGATCTCTCGCGCCTTTCGAAAGGGCTTATTATTATTATTAGTCTAAGTTTATCAAACTCAGAACTTTTGCATAAGTGCCACCACTTTACTAACGCCGCGTAAGAGTAAGACAAAAGGACTTGTCGGTATGTGAATCTATACCTACTTACTAATATATAAAAAGGAAAGATTTATTTTGATTGTTTGTTTGCATTGAATAGGCTCCAGTCAAAACTACTGAACCGATTTGAAAAATTCTTTCACTTTTGGGAAGCTACACTATCCCCGGTGAACATAGGCTATATTGAATTTTCAAAAAAAATTGGGATCCTTACTAAAACTCCAATAATGTAACCCAAGGTCTAAAAAAAATACCCAAAATATTCTTTAGATCGCGTACGCTGTGAAAACTATTGATGATGGAATAAAATAATGTACTACGACTTTGTAGAAGACATCAATATTTATAAAAAATGTCGCGACAGCATATGTCTAACTTTTATAGTTATGCCACAATAAGTGTTCATTTTTTTTTAAATTTAATTGAAATTTCACCTCTAGAAAAGGCTCTTCATTTGTATCTTGGTATTACTTCTTATCAAAATAAATTAGTTCATATTCAACACTGCTTAAATAAGTTTATAAAACTTTTTGAATTATTTAATTCGGACATTCCATTCGAAAGATATCACGAGTTTAAAAATGTAAAAGTACCTAACTATTAAAAGAGTGGTCACCGCTCACCGCTCTCCACAGTCATCCTCCACTCGCATGAAAATGAAGAAGAGATTAGGTACGTAGTTACGAAAGTGGCGATCATGTCGTCGAAGACTTGCAGAAAAAACATCAAATTGAAGTTTTCAACGTTGTTTTGGATAAAGCCATGGAATCGGTTTGCGATAGGTTTGTACAGCTTAAGGATCATCAAAGAAATTTTATTATTTTGTATGATATTAGTTCGTTTATTGCTAACGAACTAATATCATACAAAATACTAAAATTTAGGCTATTGCCTTAACTAATAATCAGAAGTCAGACATTGAAGGTCAAGAGTTGTTTGAGGAGTTGAAAAGGATTTCGTCTTTAATTTCCAAAACCACCAGTTCAATCGATTGCCTAAATTTCATTGCGAATATTTGGAGCATGTCTCTCCTAACCTGTGTTTTATAGATTATTGTCTTCGTATTTTATAGACTATTCCGGTTTCAGTGGCTGCAGGAGAATGTAGTTTTTCCAAGTTAAAATTGATTAATAATTATTTGCGTAGTTCCATGTCTCAGGAAAGATTAGACGGATTAGCGTTGATGTCGATGACATCTGCTGGGCTCTCTTATGATGGTCTCATCGATAGATTTGCCAGCGCGAAAACTCGTAAGGTCATGTTTTCTCAATTCAGGTAAGCTTTGCCGTCTTCACTCGCTGTTTGTTCATCTTTTCATTTTAAACCAATTTATCATTGAATGGCGAGGATACCCTTATAAAAACGAGTCGAGAGTCTTACCTAATGGGTCGACATGGAAACAGACTTACTCACGGAGGGGGGTGGGGGGCGCAATTTTGGTTTTGCACCAGGGCGCCAACAATGGTTGATCCGGCCCTGCTTGTGGCGTCTCTATGCCCCTAAGCGAGGTTTAAAGTGAGAGTGATGATAAAGATTAAAAAAAATATAGTTTAATATAAGTATACTGGAAAATTCATGCTACCTAAGTAAGAAATTTTCTAATTACAAGTAAATAAAGGTATTATTTTATATTGTATCAATTTCACTGTCTGTATACAAATCTTACCATAATAATTCAGTAAAATTTGGTTTAAATGGGGTCCAATTCTATCGACAATGATACAAGTAAACATACATCACATGTGACGTATTTCCTAGGAAGTGCCTCTAGAGCCGTAGACGGAAACATCAAAAATTTGGTACGGCGTCCGTAGATCTCCATAGACAATATTTTATCATAGACAACTAAAAATTGACACTTGTTTAGCCGACGATTGACATTGACAGATGATATTAAATAATTGTCGCTGAGCACGGATTTGATTATTAATATTGTTGAACAATAATGTAATTATATAACAAAATTACAACTATCAGCAATAGTAACAATAGAATACTTATTAATGTAGATGTTTTTATTTTTTAGAAGTATGGTTGCCACAATATAACATTTTATAAGTTAAAACGTAAAAAAATATTTGGTAATTATTGAGTTCGCGGGCTGATACGATGATGATGGTCATGATCCTCAGAATTGAGGGACCGATGAAGATGAGGATGATCTTGAGCTTCTTATTCAATACGTGGAGGCAATTTAAGTAGCTGCTGCCACAATGCATTAAAATAAGCTTGCAAGGATGCATGGTTATTACAGTTGTCACAGTAAAGAATTGTCCACATTTTTACTAAGAAGGTGGATGGAAGCGGGACAATGACAAAATATTTCTTGTGGAGTTTTCACTTTTTGAGTGGTATTTCTTGCCACCTCTTAAATACAACTTAATGTTGCATAATAGTATTTTAAAGACTCCTTAGCATCTTTTTCTGTATGATGCCACTTTATTTGATTTTCAATACTCCTTGCGTCTATTATATTTATCAGCCAAAACATTTGGGAAATCTTTGTATCACCAACTTTCATTTTTTAATAATTGATTAATATTAACACTTCACTATCAACCATGCAAAATTGACAAGTATTTAGACATAAATTTGGGATTCCTAGAATTAGGTAATCCGCCATCCGCCATATTTTTGATATTTTTTTTATGTTACATAATATAAACGGCTTTCGGCTTTAAACACAAATTCATTTCACGTATTCAAAAAAAATATCACTAAAAAATTATTAAAAAAGTCACAAAGAAATAAAATTAAAAATTAGTAAAAAAAGACTAAGCTTTATGTAAAGACATGCAAATAAAAATTCTAATTTTGAATAATATAGATGTCTAAATATTATTTCCGGATACTAATAGTATCCCATGTATCCCCAACGAGATTCGCACGAAAATTCAAACTGTCCTTTGGTACTAATACGAAATTCGCGCCAATTCACGCTTTGACATTAACTGTCATTTGAGTGTTACCATAGTATGAACTGTAATAATATGGCAACACACAAATCTACGGACGCGGGTACGGGATCCGGCTACGGCTCTAGAGGCACTTCCTATTTCCTACTACACCGCCATCTCTTGGATTTTTTAAAAAGTTAAGCAATTATAGAGGAATTGTTTTGATTTCAAACTCATGACCCATCGAACTTCATTCCGCATCCGAATCAACGATAACTATTACATAGTGCAACAAATTATTAGCTAAAGTTTTTATGTCGTAAATTGCATTTTATTCATGTAATAAGTCAAAATTATTTTTTTAATTGGGTTAGGTCGACGGGCGGGACAGCTAGTGTTAAAATAAAAAAATGTAGGATTTGTTGCATAAAATATACAGGTAGGCTGAAGTTAGGTATAATATAGTGGGGTCGAAATATAAGACAAGCATCACATAAGCGTACAATTTTGTTAAGAAATACTTTTCGAGAGTCTGTTGGAAAATTAACAAAAGTCTTATTTAGTATTATGGAAATATGTAGTCAACTTAACACACACATTACATTACATTAAGTTCTTGTTCTAATATATGGCCATTTAAAGTTCTTATACAGGACTTCTTTCCTCTGCAGTTTCAATCCTGGGATTGGTTTGCAGCAATAGTATTGGATCTCATTCTCCATTCCTCTCTGTCCATTGCAGTCCTCTTGAGCTCCTCATATGAGGAGCAGCAGACGTCGGAGTACACGTCTCAATGCAGGAACTCCCGTCGCGGTCGTCCCCGAGCGTTTGACCCCTCGGTCATCCCCTCCATGATGGTATGTGGGAGACCTTCTTGGCGGATTACGTGTCCGATCCATCTGGCACGTCTTTCGGACAATATACATGACTAATACATTGAAAACTTTGCATTGGGAACAATTAATTATTTTCTCTTCAACCAGTATTATATTTGGAGGCAGAGTCCTTGAGATTAATATTAGATACAGTAGGAAGTGCCATAAAAAATTATAAGTTGATGTACTTATCTATCTATGCTCCGTTTAAGATCCCAGGGGCATAGGGAAGCCACGAGAGCCTGAAGAAGAATACATTTTAACTCCTTTTGGATTAAGACTGGATTTCTTCCAATAACTTTGAATGGCTTGATGTATTTTGCTGATCAAATGGTAGTATTATAATAATAAATAGCTTTGGTTTCAATTGCCTATGTACCAATACCTCTATAAACGCTTTAAACGCTTGAAAGACATTAATATTTAATAGTAGGTAAGTACCTACTTACATTAATACGTTGTTGCCACTTGATCATAAATAGACGGTAGCTCACTGGTAAAGTCTTGGATTATAAAAACTAAGGTTTCACTTGATCATAAAATTTCTTTACAAAACAAAAATTCTTCAATGACTATGATTCTGCGAAGCATTGCATTGTTCTTTATATGGCTGTGGACAGTCCCTAGCAGCACCGCAACCCTTCTCAATATTCCTAGAGTACCATCAAGCCCAATGTCGACTCAAAAATGATTTTGCAGTAATGAGTGACTTATCTTCTGGGTATATTTTAGTTTTAAAGTCTCAGATATCAGTGTTTGCCTGGGATTGGCATCTCCTTATAATTCGGCATGAATCCACAGTTGGAACCTTCAGGGTCGAGTCCCCAGTGACCCTCACCACGATGCGTAGGTATACTCTATCAAGGACTAGTAGCTCCTTAGCAAATTATTGTCTTGGCCTTTCATAAATGGTGTAAATGTTTTATTGCTTAGAGGAAATGACCATTTTTGGTTTAGGGTATTAAGTGGTCAAATTGTTCTTTAAATAATAC
The DNA here is from genome assembly GCA_963576905.1 of Mystacides longicornis. Classification (NCBI taxonomy): domain Eukaryota; kingdom Metazoa; phylum Arthropoda; class Insecta; order Trichoptera; family Leptoceridae; genus Mystacides; species Mystacides longicornis. The sequence continues at coordinate 29,651,928 of OY756422.1, read as the reverse complement.
TCAAACAAAAATCAGCAGTCTTAATGCCTTGTAATTAGACCGAGCTGAGATAATAATATGATTTATAATTTTTTTTTAAATGAATCTGTGCTCACTCGAAGTGAACACAAATACACTCTTGACATCTTTCACACTAACCAAAGGGTTGTGTCGTGAAAGCGGAAATGGTCGGCACGGCCGGGATTCGAACCTACGACCTCCAATACGCTGTGCGCATGAAAGCCGGCGATTGATACCACTGGACTACCAACCACCTCTAATAATGCTTTGTAAGCAACTGAAGTAGTAAAACCTAACATTAAGTTATAACCTACACCTACGGCACGGCCGGGATTCGAACCTACGACCTCCAATACGCTGTGCGCATGAAAGCCGGCGATTGATACCACTGGACTACCAACCACCTCTAATAATGCTTTGTAAGCAACTGAAGTAGTAAAACCTAACATTAAGTTATAACCTACACTCATGATTTTTTTGGGATTGGGGATAAAAAGTATTTACAAAAAGATCAAATAAAACTGTGGTAAATAAAGTTTATTGTACAATTTTTCCCTAATATCACAGCACCTATCAAGACTTCAAAAAGAGATAAATCTTTATCATTTATACGGTTTAATCATAATTTACTAGTATGTATTTTTTATTTCACTGTCACAGGTGAGGTTAATTTCTCATTTACCAACTTCATTTCTGGTTCCTTTTCTTTTAATATAACCAATCTTCTAGTTTTATCGTTTCTTAGCTCCAGCTCACTCTTGGTAACTATAAAGTCATTTTCTTTCTTCTCGGCCCAAAAGTAATAAAATGCTCCATTTTTCGGGCCCGAAACTGGTATTTTATATTTAGCATTTTGGCCATCACAATAATTTTCGTCATAATTTATATTTATTCGACCTTCTTCAATAGGCTCGCCTAGCAATAATACAGCACCAGGGTGGCTTCTCAAAATATTCAAAGCTGATTGATACATCGGCGTAGATTTTAAATTTTCTCTTAATCGGTTTTTGAGATATCCATTTGTACCTAACAAAATGAGCCCTCCGATACCAGCAATCTTGCCAAGCGTTTGAAAAGACAGATTGTTTACCCATGCCATGATACTAATTAAAAATCATGAATCACAATTTTATTTGAATAATGTCTGGGTAAGTCGTAAAATAATGGCAGTTTCACCGGTAGTTTGCAAAAAATTCTTGAAAGAAGACCTCAACGAAAATACTCATAAAAATGCAGGCAATGTGTCAATGTCATATGTTGACACCATAGATATTTTTTTATCAAAATTTGAAAGCTTGTCAGAGTTGGTCAGAGTCTTGTGTTTTCTGTTTTCTATGTGTCTTTTCCATTTTACGTTCGCTGAGGTTGGTTCTAAATTGTGTTTTTTTTTTATCAAATCTCAAATTATTTCTGAAAATATGAGCCATCTTATGCCAAGCGGCTAAATATGAGTTCTTTTTCGCCTTTATATCACTATTTCATTAATTATTTTCGCCATAATAGTTGAAAGTGTTTTATTTATGTTCAGTTTGTTGGTTAAGCTCTGTCACTTTACACGTTTGTAATTTACATTGAAATTTCAGCACATAAATCAGGATGGGGCGTGTAATTCGTGCCCAGCGTAAAGGAGCGGGATCTGTCTTCGTAGCCCATACCAAAAAACGTAAAGGGGCTCCTAAACTGCGTTCCCTAGATTTCGCTGAGCGACATGGATACATCAAAGGTGTAGTTAAGGTATGTTTTGAACGTTTCACCTTTTAGTTAATTTATTATTATCGATGACAATTTTCTTTGCTTTTCTATTAATAAAAGTAGACCGTTTTATAGAGTGGACATCTGGGGGATATATCTAATTCCTAATGTTACATTGATAACATTTTAAGCAGCTATACTGTCAAATGGACACAGTTTTAACTTTAAGAAATGGATGTTAAATTGAGATTCTATTATAGCTTGTGTCATTAGCTAAAAATTATTTTTATTACGTACCTACATATTAAAATACAGTATAAATTTTTAGGATATTGTCCATGACCCAGGACGTGGAGCACCTCTTGCCGTGGTCCACTTCAGAGATCCTTACAAGTTCAAGGTCCGGAAGGAATTATTTATTGCTCCTGAAGGAATGTATACAGGACAATTCCTGTACTGTGGGAAGAAAGCCACCCTTCAAATAGGTATGAAAATAATAGTTACTCCTGAGGACTATGCACATAGTTATTGTACTTTAATTTTATGCTGCTGCTTAGCCACTAGTCTTTTAAATTAGAGGCCATATTAGAAATACTTGAGTGAAGTTTTAATGGTGTTATTCACTTCAAATTTCAACTGGAATCTAAAATTGAAAGCTGCCAATTGCTCCTAGAATTTCATAAAGCATTAAAGACCTCTATATCTTGACATCTATTTTGAAAGACTCAACATTAATGTGGTGAATTGACAGCTGTTGAAAATGGTGAATAATGAAGTCGTCGGCCCTGGAAAGACTATTCTATAATTTCATTGGTATTGGAAAATTTGTTTTGAACACAGTCAAAATTCAACAAGGTATTACATATTTACAAGAAAGATATAACTCTCAACACTCATACATTAATTCTTTTTTCAGGTAATGTTATGCCCGTTGGAACCATGCCTGAAGGAACAATCGTTTGTAATTTGGAGGAAAAGACAGGTGACAGAGGTCGGTTGGCTAGAGCTTCAGGAAATTATGCCACAGTTATTGCTCACAACCCTGACACAAAGAAGACCAGAATCAAGCTTCCATCGGGAGCCAAGAAAGTTATCCCCTCAAACAACAGGGCTATGGTTGGTACGTGTCCTTATTTGCATTACATATTGTTATTAAAGAGAGAACTTCCACCCAGACTACTATTTCTTGTAAATAACAATTACTTTTTTCCTTATAAATACAATTAAAAATAGTATCTGATTGTATTTAGAGTTATAAGAAACCATTGAAATTGATATATATCAAAAACAGTTTATTTTTAATTTACCATGTTCAACAATCTTGTACGGAATAAATAGGAATTATTCACTTGTGTGATGACATATCTACTTACCTACTCTGATTCATTGTGATTAGATAAAATATCTGATTCAAGTTTATTACGCTGAAGTTCGTCATGGATGTTTGGACTGTTCCTAACACTGGTATCCATGTGTTTCAGGTGTCGTTGCCGGAGGTGGTCGTGTAGACAAACCAGTGCTGAAGGCTGGTAGGGCTTACCACAAATACAAGGTGAAGAGGAACTGCTGGCCTAAGGTGAGAGGTGTCACCATGAACCCTGTAGAGCATCCTCACGGAGGTGGTAACCATCAACATATTGGTGAGTGCTCTGTCGTATTATATTATTAACAACAATGTGTCTTATCACTTTTAGGATATCACCACTTGTACTGCCAACCAATCGTCTGATATGTGATAGTTTCCTAAAACAAACTCGTCTTTAATATGGACTGTGTTTGGGTTAAAGGCTAAATCACATTTTTCCAAAATTAGTTTTGTACGTCTTGGTAGTAAGTACTGTCAAAAAGATTAAAGCTACAAACATGTATTTCCTACTTGAAAGCATAATAATGTCAAAGGCGTTAGTCATATGGAGCATAATGTGTGAAAAAGTCGTTATCTATGGCGGACAAAAATTGTGGACCTAAGCATCATTTTTTGGTCTAAAATTTCAAATATGGTTTAGAAAACATATCCACACATAATAAAAAAACGTTTTATTCTTTGCTCCATTTTTTCTTCCTTCATTCTTTTTTTCGTACAGAAAAGTCCTTTGACTAAAACCCAATGAATTTTTAGGATTATTTTTCTCAGACCTTGCGGTCAATTTCAATACAAACCTTTATTATCTGTAGGTATATATGTTAAAATATTGTTATATATGAAACCCTTTATCCATATCATGCTTTTGGCAACAGGTAAGGCATCCACGGTTAAGAGAGGAACATCAGCTGGTCGTAAGATTGGTCTCATTGCTGCCCGCAGGACTGGCCGTATTAGAGGAGGAAAGGGAGAAGCAACCAAGGATGAATAGGCGTGAAGCTTGTTACCTCATTTATTTTTTGATATCTGACGTATGGGGCTTGATGAATATGATTCATTTTAATTAAGTAAATAAAATCTGTGTTTATATATATTTTATTTATTTATTCCAACAAATACAATACAAATGTCCTAACTACTTTTTTAACCTCTACATTTTTACCTGTCTAACTGTTCTCAAAGAAAAATCATGTTTGTGTGGATGCATTTCCCCTGTCTGTCCAGAGTTGGAATAACAAAGTGAAAATAAAAGAAATGTGTGCAGACGCAGACCCTGGTAAAATAAAATAAATCAAGCTAATTATGATCAAAACCAAGAGACAATGTAGATAACTCATTTTTATCCTTCCTATGGGTGAGAACTATCCTTCCTATGGGTGAGAACAAGAAACACAGATCGCCTCAAATAATGTTGTCTATGGTTTCAATGCATTTAAATGGGCATACCGGGAAGCGGGTTCCTGCTTTTGCTATGTATGCCCATTCAAATGCATACAAACATTATTTGCTCCGGTCGGACTCTGCACTTAAAGGCTAATTCCATGCTCTTGGGCTCCGGACAACCTAACCTCTGCCTGTTGGTAGGATAGCAGAAAGACATGACCTAGATATCTTCAAATGTTAATTTAAAAGAAACAGGTGAAACTCTTGCAAGAGAAGTCAAAGTTCAACAACACTATCTCAGGAAAATTTAATTTGGAAGACAAAATTTTCTAGAGCTCAATGTATTCTGGATGTAAAAACCAAAAAAAGTTTAACCATCAAAATATTGCAATCATAAACTATTTGAACCAGGGGCTCACAATATTTTTCAGCCTATATGATTCTTAAAAATCTGATTTGTTCCTGGTTCTCTGAATTCATCAGACTTCAAAAGTTTGAGAAATTGGAATTTTAACTTTGTTGGATCCAGGGGGGGGGGGGTTATGATCCCCACCTGAGCTGGGTCCTGGTGAACCACTAATTAAAATTGTTAAACATTTACCCTATTCCCTATCAGATTGCTTAAATTTAGCATCAACTAAAATTTTGAATATCGCAGGCGATTTCAACCAATTCAAGCGATATTCCTTAAGAAATCGATCGAAGTGAATATAGCTGCAAGTGATTTCAGAGGAATAATTTCCCCATGTCAAAATTATCAAAATTTCCTTTTTCTCAAACAAATTCATCTTGATCAAGAAATATAACACTATTAACTTATCTTTTGTGATGAAAACAAGAGCAAAATGATAACATATATACTGAACATAATAACTTTTTTGTTTTGATTGTTGTTTTTAAGAGAGGTAACTGAAAACCAAGACACGATTTTGACATAATATAAGCGGTTCCTCTAAAATTTTGGCGGGTCTTTCTAAGGTGCCGCTTTTAAATTGATCGAATAGTGGGTCATTTTAGAGGAATTGTGATAATTTAAGTGGAACAGTCAGTTAAAAGTTACATTTTTTGCAAATTCTTAATTTTAGCAGATCTGATAGCGAATAGGGGTAATTATGTTTTTATATATTTTTTGTCTTTTAAGTACAATATACTTACATTTGAAGACATAAGTGGATGAAGGCGTTATGTCGCAAAAATACAAAATTCCACTTTTTTACACAAATAAAGGTGTTAAGTAACGCTCTTTCACATGAACATAATCACACCGCTCAAAAATGTGCTAAAATACGATTTTCTCAGTGGATGAAGGAGTTACGTTACATATTAATTCACCCATAACACGAGTTAACGCGGATGTAAGTGTTAAGGGACTTTAATACATTCATCCATTAAAAACGCTATTTTTCAAATACAGATGAAGGCGTTATGGGAACATATATCTTTGCTATAGAAAAATATCTAGAACAATATGTGTTCAAAACTTTAACTCCTGATATCTCAGTTCCATATTGGTGTAACATAACACCTTCATCCACTTATGTCTTCATTTATTAATAAAATTCCTACTTTTTACTTGTATCTATTATTATCAAAATTAAATTGTAACTTCTTGCGACTTGACCACGACTATGTGACCCCCCCCCCCCTAGCGCCAAAGCTGGATCCACCTCTGGTTGTATCTCCCTTATGACAACTATGGGAATCGTTAATCTGTACCAAAATTGGATGACTGGTTTTATACACTGTAGGACAGTATGCGGTCACGATCCTCGGCATTGAGGGACCGACTGAAGAAGAAGAAGATGCGAAAGCAATGGTCTATTTTGCTATAAACTACAGATAATAAGAATATTTATTTATAGTTACAGCAATGTGTGATATTGAATTTTATTGCAATCCAAAAATAATATTTTTAAAGATCCCATCATCCATTTATTACTACGGCTAATCTTTCGAAGTGAAGGAAACATACCCATATATTTTATAAAAAAAAGCGCATTTTGGTTGTTACAAACCGCAATTTTGATGTGATTAGCTCCCCATGTTTATGTTGTTCTTTTTTAAAGAAATCTTGCAATTGTTTTATGATCAATAAAGAAAATAAATAAGAATTTACCACAGTGATCTCCATTGTTGGGATTTCATAACACTACATCAGAAGGTATGAATAAAATTGTCGTGAATAAAATGATTTTTAAAATGGTCTTAATTATATATTTTACCAACACAAATATTAAAAATGTAATCCATTATTGGATTGCTTATTGCAAAATTTGTGTATAACAATAAATAATATATTTTTCCCATGGAATTAACTGAAGTCCTATTTACAAGGTGGAACACACACAATGCTTTATGATGAGATCTTCATGAATTTCCACCCTCCATTAAACTTCTCACCTTCTTGTCAAAAGCTCTGAAACAAAAAGCCTGTGTGTTCTTGATGGAATTCTTTCTTATAATAAACTTTAAATAACAAACTTGTTATTTCTTAACCAAGATTAATCACTAATTATTAAAACTCAATACATACTTGGAAGTTATTGGATCACCAGGTTTATAAAATGGACAACACAACGCATCAGCGTACAGAGCATGCAACCTTCTCAAAATGGATCGCACTTCACCATCTCTTGCCCCATTTTCTCCCACTACAGCAAATAATTTTACTTTTGTGTTAGTCACATAGCCATATCTGAAATATTTTCAATTGAAATTTAACATCATGTGTGCAAATATCAAAGGAGATTGAAATTTAAAAATAGATGTTCATCATGATTTTTAACTTTATAATCTTGGTTGACACTAATATCAAAAGATTTTGTATTCAACCTAGCGTGAACCATATCATAATATCGCAAGCAAGTTGGTGATCACATTAAACCACCGTTTATGAAAACATAAGAAGACAATCATGTTATGTCTTTTTGATGATTAAAATAACACAGTTGCACTTTCACAAATTTTTTATGAATCTTGAGCGCTTTCGTCCGACTCACGCAGAAATTGTCAAGAGACTAAACTAAAAATTATAAACTCAAAGAAAAGTATGGTACAATTGGTGGTCTGTTAGTTATAGTATCCTCTCCCACCACCATTGTGTATAACCAATAAAATAATTTGTGTAGTATAAGACAAGTGTTTTTTCATTCTCAAATAAATAATTTGGCTAAATTCATCAGTCAAAAATTGATGTAACCCTTCTTGTGTCATTATTTATATGAGAATTACAGATTTTTTCACCAACACACTCAATAAAATGTTTTATCCTGTCTCAAGATGGATAAGACAAGTTGACTAAAAAAATAGTTTCCGACTTTACACACAAGAATGGGTTTTTTAATTTTATAACACGTCTTCTTTCATAAAAACTGAGAAGTCAGCGTATGTGTTCATCGAACAAAGATTTGATATCATCTTTTGAATATGTAGAGCGACGGGTGACAGCTAATGATTATAAAAAAAGCAGTTCAATGATGTGGTATCTTACATATTTCTAGCTTCAGTGGAGTACAACAAGCCCAAGTATAGATCTCTTTGATCTGGAGCAGGGGGACGGCCAGTGCTTAATCTTTCTTCAGCTACATCTAAAGCAGTGTGGACCCTCCACTGCATTTCAGACTCATTTTCATTACTTGCTATGTATATGGGCCAATTCTGTAAAAAAAATCTAATTATGAACTGAAGACTGAAGTAAAAATTGTATTTTTATAATTATATTTTTATAAAGTAGCAGGAAAATGAAAGATGTCTGGAAAAAATCATTCACGTTAAAGCCATCGTGAAATGTTTGTAATTTCGAGAAAGAAAGAAGTTTAACAATCTCGAATAGTCTTTCACTACCATTTTGGAGGCTGGCTTAGTAGGATCACTTTTCATTGACAAATTCATAATAATTATTTCCTGCTTGGTTAATATCTTGTTCTACTGACCTCTTTTCCAACAATGGCCAAACATACTGCCATCTTTTAATAAAACTATATTTTTATCGCAGCTGCTATTTCCACCGCCATAGATTAAAAAAAAAAAGAATTAATATGTTTTGTTTATGGAAGCTCTTACGACCATAGACACAAAAATAATGACAGATCGTTGACAAGTGAATTGGAAATGATGTCAGTCGTGTAGGGTTATTATTATTTATTTTGATCAAGAATTTTTGTGTGGACTACAGCGGAAACCCTAAATATACATGAGAATTCTTTACGACTTGAACATCGTGTCATTCGATATGCTGTAACGTGGTTATCAGGAAGTTTTGGCTGTTCAGGCCCCTGCGTCTTGAATGCATATTAAATGTTTCCTGGTCTATTTCGTGCACTGTTTGGCCAAATGCATCAACATGATCTAAAGTGCATGCTTCAGTGACCAAATTATTAGGATCCTTATTAAATTTCACTTTAACTTCTGCCAGACACTTTTATTTATAAGTTTTTTGGAATAGACGCACGCCTTTCTTAGATGTTTTAGAAGGCCTCCCATGTATGCAGCTGAATGTAATAGAATAATGGCATATTTTTATGTTCTCTACGATTGGATTTTTTGTTCTTTGGTTATGCGCATCTATTGTAATTGATTTTTTTTATGCTAAATATGGGATTGAAGGATGAGACCAGAAACGTCTCATAGTACTCTGCAAAAGTGTTCCAATTGATAAATTCTTGATACAAACGCATTTTGACTGAAAATTACCGAAAATAATGTAAGTTAGTTAATGTTCATCAAAATATTCTTCGCAGCTAACTACTAACCTCACTTTCAACGAATGAAAACAAAACTTTCAAATAATCTGACAGATATAATAACCATAGACAATATAATAGTACTGTATAATAACTTGCGCGAAAAGAATAGAAAACTCATTTTTTGTCTATGGCGGTGGAAATAGTTAACTTCTGTAAATGACAATCATTATTCCAAAGTCTCAGTTCTCCACCAGGTGGCGTCGATGTCAATTTAAAAGTCATTGGCATAGAAAAAGGAAATATAAAATGTGTTATAGTCTAGAATTTAAACGTATGATCATATTTTTTTGGGTATTATTTATTTTTCCTCTAAATTCTTGTGTATTCTGCTTTTTAAGTTGCAATATTTGAAAAATAAAACGTCAATTTCATTTCTATTATTTTTTTCATATTGCAACACCATAAAATAAAAAAAATAAAAATTCTTTTTTCTATGGCAGTGGAAATAGTGGCGGCCTATTTTTATAGTATCCTTTCGATATTATTATGATATAAAAAATTTCTAAACAAACGACGGTAGTGAAACTTCCATACAAACCATAGACAATATCACGGTAGTGAAACTTCCATACAAACCATAGACAATATATTTGACAGATAAGTTTGACACCTCGTGGTCCTTGAGCCATAACTTTTTTTTGCGGAAATTATTGGAACGACAGCCGCGCAGCCGCAATGCGTACCTATGCCGCCAACTTCAAGTGTTTAGTTGCTAAGAAATTGTTGATTGAGTTGCTAAGAAGTTGTTGATTGTGTTGCTAAGAAGTTGTTTATTGAGTTGCTAAGAAGTTGTTGATTTTCTTGCGCGAGTTTATATTTTTTTCACCATGTGTCAGTTTCTTTATATTTCGAAGCTTGATATTAAGTTTCGTGATTTCATTTTACATAAATATATATTTTTTGTATCGTTGTGTGATATTTGGACGCTTTATTCCCTGTTTTCATTGGTGTTGCGATATTATACGGTCGCTTTGTTTTGTTTTCATCAGTGCAGGGATGTTTGAACGATCTGTCTCGTAATTTAATGCCAAAAATGTGGTTCAATATTGGAAGGTCTAAGTGATGAACAAATCTCAAGAAAAAGGAGGATTTGTGATATATTTTTTCTTAAGTAGTCTTCACTCGTCATATAAATTTTATTTCAAAAAATATTGTCAAAAAAACATTATAAAAAACCAATGAGATTTATACTAGAGATGCAATCGAGTCTAAAAAATGGCATGTAAAAAAGTGTGCCACCACCGAAAATGTGCCACGCTCGTGTTTTAGTCGTTGACAACAGCTCGAGCTTGACAGTTGTGTCCGCGGTAATACGGCGTTCTTGAAAATGGTGGATTTTGTGGTGAAAAAAAGTCGTTCCTCAACAGAAATCAATATAGGACAATCCTTTTATCAAAAAGGACGTATTTTATATATTTTAAGTGCATATTATTGTGATAAAATGTTTAAAATATAAAAATATATTTGACAATTATTTTTGTTTTATTAGTTAGGCCCACATCACACTACGGGTGCATACCGAGCGGGGTTAAAAAAAACCGCTTCTGTATGAAACGCGTAGATACATTTTTATTTGAATTTATAACCCAGCGGTTCAGTCGACGGCTTTCTTACTACAGCATACGTCATGGGCTCGAATCCTTGTGCCGACTATTTCCACTTTCACAACACAACTCTTCCATAGTGTGTGAAAGTTTCCAAATGTATTTGTGTTCACTTTTAATTAGCCTAAATTCATTTAAAAAGATACACCCGTACGCGGCGTATGCAACAGTGCATAGGTATAGGTATATTTCTAGAATTTTTTTTTATTCTATCAAGGTTTTTTTTATCAATTTATTTAGAAAAAAGAATACAACTTATATTTAAACAGAGTGCTCCCTAATTAAAATTATATGTGGAATTTAAGGATGTTCTGCAAACAGAGGTTTTCCACTATCAATGAATTTTTTTACGAAATCCATCATACAACTGAGAAATCGCCAGCGGTTTTTCCCACAGTGCCGTATTTCTGACGGTTCTCGTTTAAGCTGTGTGTATGAGCCCTTACCTAGCCGGACGATATTTAGAAGCAAGTACACTATAACTAGTGTTTTTATAAAAAGGGTCATTTGTGATTCAAATAAATAAATCATGTTTTCCATTTTCGAAAAATATTTTTTATGAATGTGCTTTTAAACTGTTCGTTGTCTGTCTCGCATTAATAAAGACGAGAGATCTTTTTCAAAAGGTTCTTAGACAATTCTGACAAATACATTCAAATCTCACGCACAAAAAGAAATTTCTATTAATGTGTACCGGTAGAAGGTGACAGCACTTAGCCGTTTGGCGTATTATGTGTGACAAAGACAAAAATATTCGTCAGTATTGCTTGATTGCATATTTTTATTTAAGTTCAACTTCAAATTTACTCGTGATGCTAGTTTCAAACTAAAAATTGTATGGAATTGCATCTCCAGTATAATATCTCATTGTAAAAAACAAATAAATGTAGATATATGTATTTTATTGGATTGTTTTATTAATGCATTTAATAACATCTTAAATTTTAATTCCTTTTCATAAATATATAGTGTTAAATATTCATCAAGACACTGACATAATATTCAATTTTGTCCATAACTTATGAATATTTATAGGTTCTTAATGTGACATCATATTTCTAAAATGGATATATTTTTGTTTTAATTTAACATTTTAATCTTGAATGTGTAAAAACAAGTTTAAAATGTTACGTTAAAATAAAAATATATTTGCTGATGAAATAGAGTAGGTCATTTTTGAAATTATTTATATTCGTAAGTTATATTCTCGTAATTTAATGCAAAATCTGTGGTTAAATATTGGAATGTCTGAGTGATGAACTAATCTCAAGAAATAGGAAGTTTTGTGATAATTTTCTTTAAGTCTTCACTCGTGATATAAATTTTATTTTTAAAAAAATATTATGTCAAAGCATTAAGTATAAAAAACAAATAAATATAATTTATTTTATTGGATTGTTTTATTAATGCATTATAACATCTCAAATTTTAATTACTTTTCATAAAATATATAGTGTAAAATATTCATCAACACACTGACATGATATTCAATTTTGTCCATAACTTATGAATATTTAAATAGTTTCTTAATGTGACTTATCCTATTTCTAAAACGGATGTATATATATTTGTTTTAATTTAACATTTTAATCTTGAATGTGTAAAAAAAAGTTTAAAATGTTACGTTAAAATAAAAATATATTTGCTGATGAAATAGAGTAAGTCATTTTTGAAACTATTTATATTCATATGTTAAGGATAAAATTGAATATATATTGAGGGGTATAAGATTTGAAAGCGCGCATGCGCGTAATTTTAGTACGATGAACAAAATAGGAAGTGCCTCTAGAGCCGTAGCCGGATCCCGTACCCGCGTCCGTAGATTTGTGTGTTGCCATATTATTACAGTTCATACTATGGTAACACTCAAATGACAGTTAATGTCAAAGCGTGAATTGGCGCGAATTTCGTATTAGTACCAAAGGACAGTTTGAATTTTCGTGCGAATCTCATTGGGGATACATGAGATACTATTAGTATCCGGAAATATTAATTAAACATCTATATTATTCAAAATTTGAATTTTTATTTGCATGTCTTTACATAAAGCTTAGTCTTTTTTTACTAATTTTTAATTTTATTTCTTTGTGACTTTTTTAAATATTTTTTTTAGTGATATTTTTTGAATATGTGAAATGAATTTGTGTTTAAAGCCGAAAGCCGTTTATAATATGTAAAATAAAGAAAATATCAAAAATATGGCGGATTACCTAATTCTAGGAATCCCAAATTTATGTCTCAATACTTGGCAATTTTGCATGGTTGATAGTGAAGTGTTAATATTAATCAATGGAAAGTTTTCTGGGGAGCTTCCGACAATACACACTAGGTGGCAGAACTTCTAATCAGGTCTATTGTCAAATTCAGTGCTGCCAACGTAGAGATGTTTTTTTCAGTGATGCCAACGTTGGGAAGTTTGTTTTCCATTGTGTTGCTAAGAAGTTGTTGATTGAGTCGCTAAGAAGTTGTTGATTTTGTTGCGCATAAATTTGAGAATAAATCTCAGGGGTGCTGTTCTGTATTTTTTAATTTGTATTTAGGTAGGTATATAAAAAAAGATGAACAATTTTATTTGTAATAGTATGTAAAAAATGTACAATGATTACTCTAAACCTATTGTAAGTTATCATGTATAATAATATATAAGTTGTTTAATTTGAAATAAACTAGAATGATATTTTGGAGGTTAGATTGTGAGCGACCATAAGAAGAAGTAAATCGCCCCCGTTGGCAACACTGAATTTGACAATAGACCGGATTAGCAAGGGCGCCTCTAGCGGCACAAAAAGGAAAAAAAACATCCCATTATTCAAAAATGAAAGTTGGTGATACAAAGATTTCCCAAATGTTTTGGCTGATAAATATAATAGACGCAAGGAGTATTGAAAATCAAATAAAGTGGCATCATACAGAAAAAGATGCTAAGGAGTCTTTAAAATACTATTATTATGCAACATTAAGTTGTATAACAGGTGGCAAGAAATACCACTCAAAAAGTGAAAACTCCACAAGAAATATTTTGTCACAGATTGTCCCGCTTCCATCCACCTTCATATTAAAAATGTGGACAATTACCAAATATTTTTTTTACGTTTTAACTTCTAAAATGTTATATTGTGGCAACCATACTTCTAAAAAATAAAAACATCTACATTAATAAGTATTCTATTGTTACTATTGCTGATAGTTGTAATTTTGTTGTACAATTACATTATTGTTCAACAATATTAATAATCAAATCCGTGCTCAGCGACAATAATTTAATATCATCTGTCAATGTCAATCGTCGGCTAAACAAGTGTCGATTTTTAGTTGTCTATGATAAAATATTGTCTATGGAGATCTACGGACGCCGTACCAAATTTTTGATGTTTCCGTCTACGGCTCTAGAGGCACTTCCAACAAAATATGCCGTTGTATTCCCAGTCTACAAAAAACGCTCGAGTTGCCACTCTATATTAAGCAGTACAACTGCTGTCATGTGGCTGCGCGGCTGTAGTTCCAATAATTTCCGAAAAGAAAGTTCTAGCTCAAGGACCATGAGGTGTCAAACTTATCTGTCAAATATATTGTCTATGGTTTGTATGGAAGTTTCAAACCAACTGATGGCGCAAGCGGGCCTCAAAATGATATCTAATCTTCGAGTAGTAATAATCATAGAGATGTAAAATGCTACTGCGCATGGTCCTGACATTAACCGCGTTGATCACGTGACTTTTGTATAACTCGTTTGACGTTTGTTGGTAGCGGCTTGTGATATTCAGTTGTTTTTTTAGTATTTTAGCGTTTACATAAAAAGATTTGAGTGTCAAATCATACGATTAGTTAAAGGAATAATGGGTATTTCTTGCTGTGCTTTTGGATGTAAAGAAAAATTCGTAAAAGGAGGAAAAATAACCTTTCATAGGTAAGCGTTGTTTTTATTTCACAAGTAAATGAGATAGTCAACAAAAACACATTTTATTTTGATATTTTTCTAATTAAAATTTACCGATTATAAGTCAGTGACGTTTAAATAACTTACTGAAGTGTTGAATTAGGTTTTCTCGTCAATTAATTATAAAATACTATTAATTTTAATCTTAAATTTCAGTTTTCCTAAAGATGAAGAAAGGAGAAAGTTATGGACTCGAAATCTTAGAAGGGACAAATTTGTTCCATCTGCATACTCAAAAATTTGTTCCAAACATTTCAAAGAAGATTGTTTCGACAGAAACAAATTTGGAGGGACTTGGTTAACCTCAGAAGCAATTCCAACAATATTTGACTTCCCTAAGCATTTGCAGCCAAAATCTGTCAGTCGTAAACCACCTGCTGTTCGAACCTTAAGTAAGCAAATTTAACATATTTCATACTTTTTACTTTTACATTGTGAATATAAAGAATTATTTATAATTTTGCGCTTTTTTATCCTTCATTACTGTATCGTTTTTATTACAATGGTTGCATTGTTTATGATTATTGTAAATTTATTTATAATATCTAGTTAGACAATTCACTATGTATTCATTTTATCTTGTGTCTTGTTGATGATTACCTGATTTAATTTGGTAGTTAAATTATGTTGTAAAAGGCTTAATGCCCTATACTGTTTTAAATAAATAAAGAAACTTACTTAACTGTGTTACAGATACATCAAGTATTGTTGATACTGATCTTCCCAAAGAACCTGTTGTTACTGTAAATATGGATGTTGTGAAACCGTCTAAAGCAAAATATCGGTAAGAAATTCTACAAATAACCTAAAAACATATATAATTTGGAAATGTTCAGTGTTTGATTTATGATTTAATGTTTCAGATATCTTGGTGATTTCAAAACACAGGACATGAGCTGTCCAGTGAAAGCGGAAAAGGCACTCCAGATAGCAAAACAGGCGTTAAATTGCAAACGAAGAGAAATTAAAAAACTACGCCGTGAACAAGTGAAATTAAAAAGAAAAATAGACAACATGCAGCCCATATTAGACTGTTTGAAAAATAAAATGAAGATTTCAGATGAGATTTGTCAAATTTTAGAAGTAAGTTGAATGTTCAATGTCATTTTAGCATTTCTTTTTTTTTACCCATTACGCCGTGTCCCTCTTTTCTATACATGCACACTTCTTTCGTTCTTCCAACGACATACCATTTATCTTACTTATTTCCTGGCCTTCGTTGAGGACGGAATCAATGTGTTCGATCATTCTTCATTCTCGGGCATCCACGCTTTCTTACACCTTTCCTTTCAGACGTATATTTCCTTCCTCACTCTGTTTACATCCATTCTTTCCACATACCTAAATCATCTCAAATTATTGGCTTCCATCTTTGTTACAACACTAACTTTCATACCACATTCGTTTTCATATTCCACATATTCTCTATTATTTAATACCATATTTGTTTTTTTTTAGAACTCACTACCAGGAGCAGGCAAGGCGTTGGTGGAGAGAGCAGTTGGTGGAAGGAGAAAGACCTATCCCCCTGAGCTGAAGGCTTTTGCGCTTACTTTACAATTTTATTCCTGCAAAGCTTACGATTACGTCAGAAAAACTTTCCAATGTAATTTACCACACCCATCTACTCTACGCAAATGGTATGGTACAGTGGATGGTACTGCTGGATTTACACCTGGCAGTATTACAGCTCTTAGAGCTAAATCTCTTGAGGCATCACAAAAGGGAAAAAAAGTATACTGCGCGTTAATTGTTGATGAGATGGCCATAAGGCAGCATGTCGAGTGGAACGGTACCAAGTTCAAAGGTTACATTGATTATGGCACGGGTCTCGATGATGATCAGCTTCCTATTGCCAAAGAAGCCTGGGTGCTTATGCTGAATGCAATTAATGGGAATTGGAAGATACCCATTGGATATTTCCTAATAAATGGCTTAGGAGCATCTGAGAGAGCCAATTTTATTAATCTTGCTTTAAATTATGTTGCGGATACAGGTATTGAGGTTGTTTCTCTAACATTTGATGGTACAAGTACAAACTTTGCTATGGCAAACATTTTAGGGGCAAATTTGGATGTTAACTCTTCAGATTTTTGTACTAATTTCATACATAAATCTACAGGGAAAAAAATCCATATAATATTGGATGCTTGCCACATGTTGAAACTAGTGAGAAATGCTTTAGCGACCAAGAACGAACTTTTTGATATAAATGGGGAAATTGTTGATTGGAGGTACATCAAAAAACTTTTTGAATTACAAGAGTTAGAGGGGTTATTAGCTGCAACTAAATTAAAATTAAGACACGTAGAATGGTATAGGGAAAAAATGAAAGTTAAACTAGCTGCCCAAACACTCAGTAATAGTGTTGCTTCAGCTCTTGAATATCTGGAGCAAGACCTGAGTCACCCTCAATTTAAAGGAGCGGGGGCTACAGTTAAATTTGTTAAAATTTTTAATGATCTTTTTGACGTCTTCAATAGTAGAAATTTGCTTAGCAAGGGCAAAAAGGCTCCTATCAAAGAAGACAATATCATCAGCATAACAGATTTTTTAAAAGATTCCATCACATATATCCAAGGCTTAGAGATTGTACCAGGTAAAAAATTAATATCATCTAATAGGAAAACGGGGTTTTTGGGGTTTATTATTAACATTTCCACTTTGCTCAATATTTACAATGAACATTGTAAAGGTAATGGCCTTGATTTTTTACTTACTTATAAGTTTAGTCAAGATCACCTTGAAATGTTCTTCAGCTGTATTAGAAGTAAAGGTGGGTTCAATAATAACCCTACAGTAAAGCAATTTGAAGGTGCATATAAACGTTTATTGGTTCACCATCAAATCACATCAAGTGCCTTTGCAAATTGTGTATCTATCGATGAGACAACAATTCTTAATACCGCTTCAAACTCCGCCTATCGCATTGAAAATGATGATTTCGATTCAAATTGTTATCAATCGTTAGCATCGGATCCTACAACTTCCATTGACCACTCATACGCAATATCTCCTGAATTTATAGAAAATACTTTGTCTATATATGTAAGTGATATTGTGACATATATTTCTGGTTTTGTAGTAAGAAAAATCTCTAAAACGCTTCTGTGTCGAGATTGTCTACAAGCCATACACATGGACGGATATGATAATCAGTTTATTTTAAGAAAAAAAACTGGTCATTTAATATCTCCCTCTCCGGATGTAGTGAAAATATGTAAAAAAGCCGAAAGTTTTGTGAGATTTTTCAATATGAGTGGTGATGTTTTCAAATCAAAATCATTTGAAAAGATAATACTTCAAGTAACTAGAGAATTGAATTATGAACAACTGTTTTCCAGCTTAAATACCCACATTATTAACGATGAACCACTTAACAACCACAAATATTATTTGATAAGAATTATTTTAAAAAACTATATTAATATAAGATATTATCACATTGCCAAACAAAAAACTGCTAACTTACAGTCAAAAAAATCCAGATCAATCAACAATAAGTTTGTTTTATTTCAAGGCCACTAATTTATCAATGTTGATCTATATTTTTTTATCCCTGTGTTGCTTACAAGTTCAGCTCTAGTTATGTTTTAAAGTTATTTTAAGTTATACTTTTAATTGTAATAATTGTTTTTTTTTTGTTTTAATTATTTATAATTATTATTTGGTTGATGTACTCTTATACTTAACTAATTTTCTTTTGTTTTGTATTGTGTATTTATTTATTAAACTCTTCATTACATGTGTGTATAATTTTAGAATTATTAATATTTCTTTAATTTATTATTTTGCTGTCACAAGTTTCATGTTCTATGTTTAGGATATACAATGAAGTTTCATGCTTTTTATTAATTTTGTTTGCCGAATGTATTCAATTTGATATAATGTTACAAATAAACTTATTTCCAATAAACTGTGTGTTTAATTTACATCTTCCTTTGTGAATGGTGCGATGAGCATTCATTAATCAGTATCCCTGATCTATGCTTTGCTACTGCCATTTCTCATTTTTGTAACTTCTCACACGAAGTTGAAGAACAGTGGCCACTGGCCAACCACAACGTCTATATTCTTCATTAAGGTATACACATAAAGATTCTGTCACTGGTACCCCACACACTGAAATGATTATTGTGATATGTGTTAAGGCCATTTTAAATAATATTTCCTAAATGTGCTTGAAGTAAAAATTGACGGTCTTAGGTAAAAAAATGATATCTGCATTAGACAGTTAACATGTTTTGACCTAACACCATCCCAACAATGGACACACATAATATGTGTTGTCTACCTTACAACTTGGTACCTACACATCATCATTCTGACAATGCTATCCCGAAATAGTCCCTGATGTCTATAATAAATGGCCAATTTGAAAAATAATTCCCTAGTGATGCATTAAGAAAAATAACAACAGTTGTCTGTCTTAAGTTAATTAAGTGTAAAAATCTCAGATGCGACCCTTTAAAAAGGAAACGTATGTTATTTAAACTTTTTTTAAAGAATTTATACTTACTACAACGATGATGATTACATATACCCACTTACTGCTTTAATAAGCCGTTTGCATATAATATGCAACCCCAATTTGACATTAATTGGATTATTAATACCTTTTTTCATAATATAATTTAAATATTAGCTTCAAAATAAGGCAAGACCTACCCAATGTCTTCAAATCATTTGATACTATCTTCGATTTCACTATATTTACATATATATTTGATGTATTGCATCAGAGGAGTGTTGCTTATAGTGAATCTGTATGACAAATTTGAATTTGGCGCTCCAATCGCACAGCAGTCACGTGACCCGCAATACAGGTACCATACTTCGGTTCTGCGCATCCTAAAAATTTCTCTAGTTATTATTACTCAAAGTATCTAATAGGAGAATAGTCATAGATAAAGATGTATGTATGCAATCATCAAACTGTTCTATGGTTTCTATGTATTGAATTAGATTGGAATGATTGTCATCAAAACATTGCAAAATGTCATAATATGAATGAGAATCCATTATTTATTCCATGATATGAATTAAATTGTTCGTGATTGATGATAAATGTTTAATTATTTGTCACATGTATGATTATTTCCTTAAAAAGGTAAAAGTGTTTGACAAAATGTTCATTTATTTTTGTTCAGTATTGAAAACGTTATTGCTTTAAGTGATTGAATTCAATTATGAATATTTAAGTGATATGGAAAATATGTATGAATACGAAGTTGACAAAGATGGTATTAGACATTTAGTTAAATCAATCAACAATCTTGAGAGATCTTTCATAAGATTTACTAACGCATCAAGACGACCTGTAGATGTTTTTTGGATAAATTATATGGGTAAGCCCGAAAAATACAAACAAATTTTACCGTACC
The DNA here is from genome assembly GCA_963576905.1 of Mystacides longicornis. NCBI lineage: Eukaryota > Metazoa > Arthropoda > Insecta > Trichoptera > Leptoceridae > Mystacides > Mystacides longicornis. The sequence continues at coordinate 29,631,820 of OY756422.1, read as the reverse complement.
AGTTCTTTGATGTTAATACATTCACTTCTCATCCCTGGATATTTCAAGATTCAATAACGAGTGAAAGGTATGTTGTCAACAATCAACTAGTTTTTCGTGGACAACCCAATGTGAAATATTCACCATCACATTTGATGACTGAAGGACAGAGACCCGCTATAAACTACATTGTTCGAATCAATTTTAATATTACTGCACCCTTGAGAAATTTAAAATTATCAGCCTTAGTAACATTAGCTGAATATATAGAAGATGAAAATGTGGTACCGTTATTAGATTTACCAAAAACATTGGCACAAGAATTAAGTGTAATGATAAAATTGTATAATAATAAAATATAACGCATATACATTCTTGCGTATTTTTCTTCCCCAAGCAATCACAGGAAAGAAATACAACATACAACAAGAAAAAATGCTGCTGTCAAAATATTCTAAGAAGTGGTGTCATTATTGACACAGCACCATCTTTTCGATTTGCCCTAAATTTAATTCTTTCATAGAAAACAATAATTTACTATTCCCAGCTGTTCCTTGAAAGGAACAATATAATCATTTATTTATTTTATCTATGATATCTACGGCCTAGGCCTTTTACTTGTTAAGCATAACATAATATTATACGAAGTTATAAAAAAAGACATAACATGACTGATAAGCTCTTTTGATGGGGCTAATATTTTCTGTTTGTTGCTGCTAGATGTCATTTGCTTGTACAGCGCACCTGGAAATATTTCTATGCTAGCGCTGTTGGTACAAGAGATGGATTTATTTTACTATGGTTATTCATTTTCGATTCGGAATTGAGTAATGCGTTTCAAATATTGTAATTGTTAAGAATATATCACTAGGTTGTCTGATTTTCATGGAATGCTTGGAACAAAAACAAATCAAAATAAAAGATAATATAAGTTGTAAAGCAAAATACTTGTTATTTTTTTTATTTGTTTGATTACCTTACATACATTAATAATGTAAAAAATTCACTAAGTACCTAATATAAAAATGGAATGGTGCTAATATTTTGAGATACCTATCTCCTTTAAAATTAAAACAATAAAAAAAACCATTCTTATGATAAATAATTTATTTTGATTTAATGAAGCGATGGTATTTAAATATAAACATTCTTGCCTATTGAAAATTACTTCATCAAAAAATCATCTATACTCCAATCCGACAGTTCCAAATCAGTATCTATTATGCTTGTTGTTTTTTGTATTCGTGGTGCTGGTTTTGGCAGTGCTCCTTCCTTGGGTACTTGCTCATAAGATTTTTGTTTAAATTCATCATCTATGGTTGATTGACTGCTATCCTCTTTCTGGGTAGAGCTTACAGTACGGACATTAAGAGTGTCAACGCTGTTCACTGGTGGCTTGGAATTTCTTTTTTCCAACTGTCTCATGATAACTGTTGATATTTCTGCAACTTTGGGACTTTGTTTTGGCTGTATTTTATGCTCGTCCCTTACCAGAGTTTGGGTCGGAATGTCATTTTCAATATTATCTCTGGAAATGTATAAACAATTCAATGAAACAAAATGCTTGAATAATTACAAGTCTCATCAACAGATACCTAAGTCGTAGCATTTATTATAACACTTAAATAAAACAGTTTATTTGTTTTTCCATTGATTGCTATCTGTAGGCACACAAATCAATGGAAAAACAAAAAAAGTTGAATAAATTTTTTTTTATCCAAATAGATACGAGGAATGGATGTTAAATTTGTTGATTTTATGCACAAGGTAAATGAATAAATATTATTTTATCATTTGTTATTATATTAAATATTGCCATAAGTGTTAGAGCAACAGCTAGCAAACAATTTGTTATGAACATTTATACTAGAGTTCAAAACAAGCAGAGTTGAGCAAACAACTCATCTGAAGAAACTTTCGCTATGTAAATACACAAATCTTACAAAAATATAATAATACTCTAATATATACAATTCCGGTTGACTTGAAAAAGTGCCTCAGCAATAAGTTTCGCCTGCTACACTGTACAAAATTGTAAATTTATTTTTAATATGAACAAATGAACTCACACAATTAAATCATAATTGTTGGCATTTTGTTGATGCCTCTCTGGTAATTCTTCTTTTCTTCGAACATCGGTGGTGCCACTGCTTATGGATGGGCTGGCACTCCGGGATTTAACCTGATTAGAATCCAGATCAAACAAAACTTTCTTCTTTGAGAGTGCATTATTAGATGGAGTATTTTTCAAAACACTTCTTTGATAGGCATTCTTATCACTGGCAACACTGTCTTTAGACACAATAAGTTGGGGTTTTACAATATCATCAACGTCGCTCGTTTCATCAGATGTAGATGTTGCTCCTGTATACATGCTCAGAATATCCTCTTCACTTTTAGTTATATTACTAGCCAACATTTTCCTGTCATCTAATTCTGATAAATCTTCGCTCTGTTTTTTGTCTGCTCCATTTTTCGTCGGTGTTGATGATTCTAAAATGCCTTTAGAAAATGGTCGCTTAATTGGTGAATTTGTAATATTTAGACTAGACGTGGAAGGAGCATGGTACAGTGCTGTGGTAACGATTCGTTTGTGATCACCTTCAATATCCTCATCTGATGATTCACTGGAAAGATCGGAGCTAGAACTGGTCACCTTTGAATCAATATTATTGTATAGTGATTTTCCATCAATATCATTTGCCATCTGCACTATGAGTGCAGCAGAAACCTTTTCTGGAAGGGAACTATTAGGCTTATCCTCCTTCTCACACCCACCGACATGTTTGGGCAACTCCAGCTTATTGGTTGTGTTTTCTTTATTATAAGTTCTGTCCTTCATATCTTTGAACTTCATCAAGGCCTTGGTTTTTACATTATTTAATAAGGTGCCAACTTTATTCACCGATAGGGAAGATTTATGTATTTCATGCCTGGGAAGTGGTGTCTGTTTCTCTTGAATTTCATCTATTTTTTCCTCCAAAATGTTTGCAATTTTCTTTCTTAAAGATTTGTAGTGTTGATATTTCTAAAATTTCATAAAAAGATTTTTTTTATCAATGCTTAATAGCAGGAGACAACATTTTATCCGCATATAAACTACGTTAATTCAGAAGCTTTGAAAATAAAAATTGTTTTTAATCTCAAAATATGAAAGATTAAAAAAAAATTAGATTAGCTTATACCAAATGGATTATTTAGTATAAAATTTAAAAAGTTTGTTGAATTACCTTAGTGAATAAGGCTTCTTCATTCTTGACAATCCTCATGTTTTTTTGGAAAAACTGCTTGGATATTGCCCGGTTGTTTTCTGGAATTCCCATTTGCTCCAATCTCTTGTTTAATATAAGCACTAAATCATCCTTTACAGCTTTCAATACAAAGTCCCGTTGAGAATTTCTACACGAAAATAAAAATACATGTTGAAACCATAACCATTCAATGGTAAATGTAGTTCTTAATTTAAGACAAGACATTTACCTTTGAGGAGTGCGATGCAGTGACATCTTTGATGTTGACGATTTATATATATTTAGTTTTGCAGATGGCAAGGCAAACTCTTTAAGGTCATCGGAATCCCAGCTGTTATAAGCATTCTTTGATTTGGTATAAGCTGCATCTTCCATGAGAGAACCATTTTTCACTGGAGAGGACTTCTTTGTCACATGTTTTGGACTCATTTTGATGTCTTTTTGTTGATTCATTTTACCACTTGATAATTGAGAATTTGAAACTGGCATTTCACAAATTTCATCATCAGAGTTTTGGTTGCTTGGATGATTTTGAACAATCTTTGCCTTATTGTTTATAATTTGAGGTGTATCATTTTCCATGGATTTTTTTGGGCTAAGGAGTGTAGTGTCTTTATTTATTTCCTTTGTTGCTATATTTTCCAAAGAACCTACAAATAATAAAATTAACAACCTATTTTAATTAGGTAATTATTTATTAGCAAAATGGAGGGCAGTGAGGTATGAGATGTAAACAAGCTTCATTCAAGTACTGGACAGTGGTTTAGTCAAATACTGCGACATTAATGAACAATTTATTTAATATCCTACGTATGTTGCTTTGAGCACAATTGTAGTTTTCACTTGTTCCTGGAAAATGTGTGTCAAGTGCAGATTCATTTAACCAATTGAATGTAGTTTTTATATCTAAGCGTGTAGCCACCATACAAAGAGATAACTACTGAATACTGTACAATGTATGTGGCATCGTTGTTTGACAGTAAGCTACTAAAGGCTTGTGTCGTGAAAGAGGAAGATGGTCTGCACCTGGGATTGAATTCACAATATCCAGTAGGAAAGTCTGGTATGAAGTTGTTGGTAGCCTAGCGGTTACGAGGCTGGCTTTCGTACTGAATCGTTCGGAGGTTGTGGGTTCGATACCAAGTGCCGACTATCTTCCTCTTTCACGACACAAGCCTTTAGTAGCTTACTGACAATGAGTGTATTGTGTTCATTTTGAGTGAGCACAGATTCATTTTTTAAAAAATGAATCTCGAAAAAATGAAAAAGTCGGTGTCGTAACCGCCAGGCTACGAACCACTTTAACCGTAAGCATGGCACCATAGGTATTGGTGAGTGCCAATTACATAATATTGCGTATCTGTAATTATTCTTTCCGCATCCACTTTGATCCTCGTATTTCTGTAAATTTTTAGTTAATAACATTTTTTTTATTTATTTAATAATTGAATTGGCATTGAGGCATTGTGTTCTAGAATATTTTAATCTAAAACAGTCTCTGGGAGCTCTCTTTATTATATATTTGTGATATTTGGTATGGGAGCGTTCAAGTATTATGTAACGCAATATGGGGGGGAGGGGGGGTTAGTCTTGTAAAACGTTACTATTGTATTACCGGCGCTGCAATAAAGATATTTAGTGACTTTCCAGTAATAATTGATTAATGAGGCATACATAGCTGTAATATGCGCGTCAGGCAACGTTTAGAGAATGGGAAGAGGGGTAACAAAGAGCGTTACGTTACATCTCGGGGGGGGGGGGGGGGAAATAATGTTAAAAAATTGCGTTACGTAATACTTGAACGGTCCCTATCCAACATATAATCTAACTACGGAATAATATGTAATTGGCATTCAATGGGTTAAAGAAAGATGCGGAAAAATATCTTAAAGGTCACATCATCATTGGGTGTAGGTACTGTATGCAAATGTCTGTTAGTGTGAGTGTACCTTCAGAATAAGGGGGAAGTGTCTCAGTGCTCTCACCATCTCCCTCCTTTTTCAATTGATTATATTTTCTTTCAGCACCAACTGGGTTGTTTGAATTCAGAAAAAATGTTTTTTCTTGCTGTAAATCCTTCAACTTTTTTGTTTGCACCTCCAACATCATTTTTTGACTAGAAACTTGTTTCTCCAGCAATTCTATTCTACTCGTGTACTGCTCTTGAAGAGCTTTAGAATCGACAACAAGAGCATTCATTT